>VZRQ01002102.1:87810-139944 GCA_013397975.1 Machaerirhynchus nigripectus
AAAGCAGGGAGAAAAGCGTCGTGCTGTCCTGCTACCTCCCAGCGAGAGCAGGAGGCGGAGGAGAAAGACCCTGTTTGGATCCGGCTTTTAGAGACACATGGAGAAACCACAATTTCCTCGAAACTTCGCATCTGCTGGAGCCCGGAGGCTGCTCTGACAAGCAGGGGTTGGGCTCTATTGGATCCATACGTTATTCCGTGCAGTCGGAGCCAAGATCCCACCGTGGGATTTGTGGGGCCTCGTCAGGAAAAAGCTCCAGAGCCCAAGAGGTTCCCAGGCAGCTACAACCAGGCTGCTTCCTCCTTCCTGCCCCAGGTGTTCCTCCCAGCAGAGAGGTTCCTTTCATTCCCACCACTCTCCTGGCAGGTAGCCGTGGTGGGGACCTGCTGGCTCCGGCTGTGGTGGTGTTCCCAAGAGCCCATGGCTTCAACCCATGCATCCCAATCCATCCAGCATCCTCCAAAACATCCCTTGTCTCTGGAGAGAAGCATCCCCAAATCTGCCCTCAGCCCCCACAGCTTTCCCTCATCCTTCACTTGTGTCAGCTCTTCCCACCTTTCCCTTACTGGTCCCAGTTCCCGTCTCTCACTGGTCCCCAGCTCATCCAAGTGAATGGACATGACCCCACATTGCTTAGGAGCACCAGAGCAGCTTGGAAATGTTTTGGTTTTGGCAGAGGTGCAGAAGTTCACTAGAATAGGGAAACTCAAGATCCTGCCAGTCATCAGCCCAGAGCCCACCAGCACCACCAGCACTGGGAAGGGCAGGAACCACGGAGGGGCTGGAGGAGTGAGCACAGCTCCCGCCAGCCTTGTCCAGATGCGTTCTGCTGGATTCTTGGCCTCAGGGTCCATCTGATGGGTGGACACCACTCCTGGGGAAGGTGTCTTGGTTTGAAAGACAGGTGTCTGCCGAGGAAGGCCGGAACCTCCCTTGGAATGGAAAAAGAATATATGACACCCCCTTCCCTCCGAATTATTATAACTTTGAAATCAAGGGGCTCTCAGGCAAAGAGATGGGAAAAGGAATATCAGTTCTTTGCTAGTGTGTGTCACAAGGCAAACAAACCCCAAACAGAACCAGAGCCCAGTGCCGGCCGCTCCCGGCCGCGGGCGCTTCCCCCCGGCGCAGTTCCGGGCGCGGCCACCAGGGGCGCTGGTGGCTCCCGGCCGGGCGGGGCGGGGCGGTGATTCCTCCGCGCCTGCAGGGGGCGCTGTGNCGCGGGGTGTCCCGGCAGGCAGGGGGTGCGGGGTTATAGTGTAGCAAAAAACCCGGAGCAGTGGCAGTAAAGATGGCAGGGCTGGGCAGCTCCCGGCTCCCAAACTGGGAGAGACCCCGTCAGCTCTGGAGGGTCTTAGGGTCCTGGGTTCTCCTCTGAGGCACCCCCAGAAGGTGAGGGGCCTTTCTAGTGAGGTAAGGTGTTAATAAGGTCCCAGTGCAATGGCTGTTCCCACTAGCAGAGCTTCACTCAAGGTAGGAGAGGACAGCAAGAGACAGAACCCCACAGTGGTGGTGGATTCTTCCCACAGCTACCACAGCCTGTCTCCCCTCTGAGAGTACGAGGAGCCAAGCCCAGCCCCTCATCCCCAGCCAAAATCTCGAGGTATCTTTGCCCTTCCACGTAAGAGAATAGCCAGCTGCACCCTTCCCCTACCTTGGCCATTTCTTTTGTCACTTAAGTACTGGTCGTTATTTTCTCTTAGCCACAGATGGGACAAAATTCTGTGCGAGAAAGAAACAAAAGGAGAAATCCTAACCCCCAACAGAAAGCAAGTGCTCAAGGAGAAGGACAGCCCAGCCATTGAGGATGTGGGAAAGAGGGTTCCTTATGCTGAGGACCATCGGGGCTCAATTTTTCAGAGCATTGTTGGCAATTCCAGTCACCCTCACGTGCAGCTGGATGAGGTTCATGGAGAGTTTGGCCAATGCAGAGAAGTCCTCGATGGTTTCCTACCCTCCAAAGGTGGCCAGCACCCAAACCAAGGTGGATCTCCTGGCGAAGCAGCTCGCAGGTTATGCCTGCACTGGAGTCCTGTGCCGGAACGGGTGTGCCAGGATTTATCCCTGCTGCAGGATTCCAGACAGGCTGAGGCAGAGAGCGGCTGAGACCACAAGCCCCTAACAAGGTCCTGAGCAAACAGATCCCAGCTGTGGCCCTTCCCGACAGGAAGCAATAAACACACACCTTGCAGTGAAGGGAGCTGCAAGGGCTCTGCAGCAGCCACTGCCTTTGCCAGGAGGGATGTGCTCCCTCCTCCCCTCACCATCCCTGGGCAGAAATTTCCATTCCTGGGATGTGTGGATGAGGGAAATCAAGCCAAGGGTTGGACCATGCCTGAGATGATGACACATCTCTGCTTCTCAGAGGGTTTTTGGGGTGGAAAGAAGGGAAATCAACCGCTCTCCTCTGTACTGCCTCGTGGCACGTGGAACCTGGGGGTAGAGTGGATTTTTGGATGCTCCAGCATCACCAGCTGGGAGACCCCAGGTCTGTATCTGGTCCAAATGAGCCCAAAATGCGCTTTGTTCCTCAGCATCCTTGTGGGCCGAGATGCAGCCAGAAAAAAAATCATTGCTCCCACTTTGAGCTGAGCAGCTCACGCAGTTCAGTGGTGCTTACAGAGATGAATCCCTGTCTGGAAACACTTCCCCTGAATTAATATCCTTTTTTTTCTCCATTAGCACTTCTGTCAAGACAGATTTGCTGCCCTCAGGCACTCAGAAACCAAAGTAAAGACCAAAAGCTGGGAACGGGGGAGTTGCCCCTCACCCTAAAGTTCAATGTGGTTAAACAGAACCTGATTATTCCTATCAATCCTGCTTTCCTCCATGGAGCATTCCCATGTCACAGCACTGGGAGATGCTAACTCACTGCTGCTGCCTTTAAGGGAGTTATTCCTGATTTAGACCAGGGCCAAGGATCAGCTCCGAGTGTCCCCAGCAAGCAGCAGGATGCTCAGGGATTAGGCCTGACATGCATCGCCCCTGAGGGACAAGGAGAAGCTGTCCCTGCAGTTTCCCATGGGAAGGGGGGGGTGGAGGGGGAGAGCCATTAAGCAGCTCCTCACCCTGGGAATAATTAATCTGCAAAGCCCACGAGGAGGGAACGGCTGCGTTGCCCTCTCCATGCTCCCATTTCCAAGGGGGACCCTGGAATTGTTCCAGTCAGATCCCATTTTGTGGTAGGGGGTCCCTGCTCACCATCTATGGGGTCTTCAAGGGCATGGGAGTCCTTGCTCGCCTGGAACAGGGCATCCAAAGGGCTGGGAAGGGCCACCTTGGCTCCCCAAAGCAGCACACGGAGCGTGCCAAGCCTCGGGAAGGCTGAGCTCCCCCAGCCTCCGGGCAGCCTTTCCGAGCTGGTGCGTTTTTAATCTGGAGCTGTGGAAATTCGGGCACCCCTCCAACCCTCGGAGCTGTTCTGCATTTTGGCTTTTAGCTCCTGCACCCAGGGCAGAGGCAGAAGCAGGGCTGTGCCCCCCAGCTCTGCCCCACACACGGGGATCTGCGCCAGCACATCTCATCTTCCTGCTTTCCTCAGGGCTTTGGAGCAGGGAGCAGGAGGCTACAACGAGCCCTGCTGTGGTCCATGGACAGCACAGCATCCCCGGGGTCACATTTTGGTCCTGGAGGCAACTTCAGTCCCGTCCTCAGTGCTCAGGCAGAGCCCAGGAGGCAGCTCCAGGGCAGGAGGCGGTGTCCCGGCTCAGCAGGGTGGAGGATGATGGATGGGGAGGGAATCAGCATCCTCTCAGAAACCTTCCTGGGGACAAAGCACCAGAGAGCCACTGGTGAGTGCAACAGCTTTGCAAGAGCCTGCAGCTCTGGAAAACAAGGAGGGCTCGGCACAGCGGTGCCTTTGGGATGTGCTCTCCCTGCCAGCACCTGCCACCTGTGGCAGCCCCTTCCCCAGCCCTTTGATCTGCCTCCAGCTCCCGGCTCTCCTTGGCATTCGTGTTGCTCTCTCTAGGGATTTTCCAGACCACCTGGGTAGAAGCATTCCTGTGTTCCCCCCTGTGGCCCGGTGCTGGCGTGGGAACACGCGGCATCTCCTGGAGTCAGCCTTGTCTCTGCCTCCATCGCTGCCTTGCTCTGCCATGCCAAATCCCAGACTCCCAAAATACTCCGAATTTCCAGAGCAATTGCTTTTGCCCAACTCCCCTGAGCCACCGGGGCCCAAGGTGAGGGTTTGCAAAAGCTTTTTATCTGGATGTGCAAACACCAGCAGGTCTAAAGCCACTCTTTAGGCTGGGACTGGCAGGGCTCAACCAATGCAGGGCCTCGGGAAGGTTCAGCAGCTCGACCTGCCTTGTTTACTGGGAATCCATTGCTCTCCTGTGCTGCACCAGGCTGAGCTGTTCCACGGCATCACTGCTGGGCTTCAATCCGGTCAGGATGGAGAGCATTCTGCAGGATTGCAGGATGGGGCTGTGTGGTCTGTGCTGGCGCTGGGATCCCCACCACTCCTCTCCAGCATCCCCTGTACCATGAAACCCCCACTTTGCCATCAAAGCCAACCCTGGGGGTGTTCCCGGTCTCCTCATCCCTGTCACCCCATCACCTCCCATGGACCCAGCCCGCAGGATACGGCCCCTGCTCCCCCCTCTGTGTCCAAGGAGAACCAGCCCCCGGTGGTTTCACCCCCCTCCTTCCCTTGCAGGCTGTTTTTCTCCCCCTCTCCTCCTTCCATCAAGCAGCAAATATGCTTTCAGAGCAATAAGACGGCTGTTCAGCCTTTGGAACAAATGTTCTCTGCCAGGCTTCGAGCACAGGGGCGGAGGGGGGACTCACACTGATTTAATGACAGTGATTTAAGCAATTTGATCCATTTTTATGGCGCATTTACAGTTAGGGGAAAGGGAAGGAAAAAAAAAGAGGAGAGAGAGAGAGAAACACAGGAGTGGAACGGAGGCAGGAAAGGTTAGGGAACGCACCCCAGCAGGCACTCGGAGAGGGAGAGAGGCTGTCACAAGCTGTTCCCCTGGCTGCTCTGCCAAGGAGAGCCCTCGCCAGCCTCCTGCGCCCGGCTCCGAAATCTGGCTCGTGTCAGTGCCGGCTCCCCAGGGCTGCAGCTCACCCAGGAGGTGCTGCAAAGCCTCCCCAGGTTGGATGGATCCAGGGATGTGGGTTCAGGATGGGGCAGCACCCCCTTTATATGGGGAAAATGCAGCAAGGGCAGAGCCAAACCCAGCTTTCATCCTGCTGCTTCCATGGGAGGAGTCCCCCATTCACCCCCAGGGGAAATCCCTCCAAGATCCCATCCATTTCCCAATTCCAGCTACAGGGACAGCAGATACACTTTTGGGGTGCTGAGGGATGACCTGCCCATTTAAACACACCAAATCCACTTGGAACAGAGGTGAAAACAGAGCTCTGAGCTCATCCAGCTCAGAAAACTTCAGCCCCAGGGAGCCTTTCCCATCACTCAGCTGAGACCTGGCTCCCTCATTCCGTGTGCTCTGCTCAGCTTCATCCTGGCCCCATTCTGTATCTCCCAGCTGGCTCCCAGCATCCCAGAAATTCCAGCCAGATGTGGGTCATGCCAGTGGATCCCGCTGTGGATGGCACCTCGTGTTCCACAGGGCTCTCTGCAGGGAGGTGCTGCACGTGTGGGAGTGCTGCCAACCCCACCTGCCCCATCCTGCCCTGCCCTTCACCTCCAGTGGGGAATGACCCCCAGTAAATCCAGGATGCACCAGCCCAGACATCACAGAGTAACAGAATTGGTGGCCAAACACTGCTCCTCCCTTGGGAAGAGACCTTGGAGATGCCCACCCTCAGCTTGACAACAACCAGCTGGCTTGGCTCTATGGGAAAAGGACAAAATTCCATGCAAAATCCTAAGGGATCCCTCTTGGGGGTCCCCTCTGCTGCAGCTGGTGGCTTTGTGGGGCCAGAGCTGGCTGCAGCATCACACTGCCCAAATCCTCATGTCCTTGACAGCACCTTGAGGACTTGGTATCAAGGAAAACACACCTGGACCGTAACCTGTTCCTGGCTGGAGTGCGAAGTGAGTCCTGCCTCAGGAAAATTGATGGGGAAAATGTCATTCCAAGAGAGTAAAACCGGATTTTACATCAACAAACAGGGGGAGCAGCCTCTACCAAACCCCCTCCGTGACAAACTTCCATCTGCATCCTCAGCTCCAGCTGTGAGAAGAACTCTGCAGTGGGGGCTGCCCCAGCTCCTGGTGGCTTTTGGTGCCAGTGATCCCTCACTTTGCTGCTCCATCACTTGTGCAAAGCAAAGGCTCTCCCAAAACATGGATCTCAACTCCTGATATCCCACCTGCAGTGTTCCAGCCTGCTGCAGGCACCAGGATTGGGAAGCTGCAGCACCGCTGGAGCTGTCACCGCACAGAAATGCTGCACACCCCCATCACTTATGCCTGATTTATCCAGCTTGATGCTCTTTGTATCCCACAGGAATGAGTTGTGGCACCTGGGAGCTCTCTGCAGGATGGGGAAAGGGGCCCCCAGGGACAGCACAGCAATGTGGGAGCTCCCAAACCTCCCAGGGAGGAGCTTTGGCAGCCCACACTTCCCCAAGAATGAGGAGGTAAAAGGTTGCACAGAGAATCCACCTTCCTGCTCCACTGGTCAGTCCCAAAGTCTGGAAAACCCTTCCTGGAAGCCAGTGGAGTTTTTTTCTGCTTGGTTTCTTGGTTTTTATTATTTTGGTTTTTTACTGTCAAGGCTCATCTGGAAGCTACAAATGCCCTGCAGGTCTGTAAGGGATTGGCTTTGAACACATCCAAAAGGTTCTACTTGGAGTGCCACCGTGGGAGCTGGTGGCACTGGCACCTCCACGGCCCCGGAGACATCCAGGAGAGCAGCAACCCCAGCCGGGGCTCGAGGGGTTGTTGGCTTTAAACACCCTCGAAGGAAGAGGGAAGAAAAAGACAAGGGAAAAGAATTCCGAGCAGCAAACAAAATAAATCTTCCTCTCCGAGCCAAAACAGAGAGAAAATAGCCAGGGACCTTGGCCGGGAAGTTGTTTATTATAGTCCTGGGGTTTGCTGCCAATTTCAGCAGTTGGACAATTTTCCTTTTGCAGCCCAGAAATAGCCACCCCTTTGCCGGGCAGCCCCGGGCGCCGCAGGGTGGGCTCCTCTCCTGGACTCCCAAAACATCCCTGCTCCGGCCAACACCCTGACCTGCCCGGAAACCCCCGGGCAGCCAGAGGGTTGGCTTTGGCAAAGGGATTTTTCGGGAATCACCTGCAAAGCGGAGATCCAGCACATGAGCGGAGCCACAGCCCCGCCTGCAGCGGGATGCGCTGCCGGGCGCAGCTGCCCTCTGGCTTTGTTTCCAGGGATTAAAAGGGGAAAAAATACAGAAGAAAGGACTAAAGCTCAGGAGAGCAGGAGCGATGGACACACCTGCCTGTGGCATCACCCCGCAGCTGCTCCCCCTTCACCCCCAGGAAAGGGGCAGCTGCTGCTCCATGGGGTCTGGTGGTCCCATGGGAACAGGGAATACTGGCCCCAGAGATGGGTAGGATCGGGATTGCCGTGTTCCCTTCGCATCCCTCTCCCCATCCCATGAAAACGTAGGACAAAGGGAAAGGCAGGCTGCCTCCAGCACGCGGCCTTTTGTCTTTCAATTAAAAACAAACTCAAAATAAGGGCCGGGAGGGACCCGCCCGCTGTGGCCTCACTGCTCCTTCGAACGGGCGGCTCCGCCGGCTTTCCTCAGCCCAAAGGAATCCGGGGGCTGGGAAATCAAATCCACGTGGGATGCGAGGGAACACTCCTAAGGGGCCACATGCCCCCCCAAAAGCCTCCAGCCCCTCGAGGGGAACACTCCTCCCTCGCAGAGCCGGCAGTGGCACAGCTCCAGCTCAGGCAGTGACTTTCCACAGCCTCATTCCCTCTCCTCGCTGCCCTCCCTCCCTGCCATCCCTCTGGTCCCCAAATGTGGGCATGGGAAGCTCCTGCCCTGCACCCTCCGCAGTGGATCCAGCCCTTGGCACCCCCCAGGAGCTTTTGGATGCCCCCAGCCCAGCAGGAGATGCTCACGGTGATGTTTTACCTCCTGCACAGTGCCAGCGTCATCGCTGCCTTCCGCAGGTGGCAATGGCAGCCAGCGCAGGGCCCTGGGCCACCAGGTGGGTGGGATGAAAAGCAGGGTGCAGAGAGGATCGAGGACAGCTTCGTGCTGCAGAAAAGCACCTGGATGAAGCACACCTGGAGTCTGGGAGCACCACTCAACACCATCGACAGGCTCCTGCACTGCCCCAAGGCTGCTGAGTGTCCTTGTAGGAGGGGGCTGAGCCTCACTGGCGATGCTCAAAACCCAGGAGATGCTCGGTCCCCTCTCCTCAACCCATAAACCCGTCAGGAAATCACATTATTGTTACACAGAAGCTGAAACTCCATCTGGCCAAGAGAATTTCCAGAAAAATCTCCTTCAGTGCATCTCCCGTATCCCTGGGACAGAGCTGGGGTTTGCTCACCTCGCTGCCCCTGCAAGTCAGGGTCATGTCAGGCTTTTGGCCAGGGCCCCAGGAACCCAATTCCCTGCTTTGTGAAGGAAAAATTAAATTTTCATTCAAATTTTCACTTTGGCAGCCAAGATATCGGCTCAATTTCCACCTGCTGCTTTGAAGCCTTCGCTTTGCATGGGAGAAGCACACAACTGAGAGTTTTCAATTATAGAGCACTTGCATATAAGGGCAGGAACAGCCAGGAGTATGGATTTTAAGCCTAAAAAACATCAAAATAAAAATAAAAACAAAATGAGAGGCACTGGGAAGGATGTGCTGCCCTGAGAGGGACCGGCTGCTGCTTGGCTGGGTGGAGCAAGGCCACCACTGTCCATGGATGTGCTTGTTCCAACTTCAGTGCCAACAGCTTGTGACATGGAGCTGAGCCTTTCTCTCCCCAAAAATCAGCCCTGCAGTCCTGGCTGGGAGGTGCCAGGGCTGAAGTCGAGCCAGGTTTTAAGCAGGAGTGTGAGGCAGGTTTGGACCTTTCCCTCGAAGGATGCGTGAGTGGGGCTGCCTTCCCCAGGCTATTGCTGTACCCTCTTCCAGAGGGATAAAAGAGGATTTATCCTCCCTGCAGGGCTGGGGATTCCCACTCTGAAGCTGCAATTAGACTGGAAACTGCTCCAAGTTTCATCAGTGGATTTGGAAAGGCGGGTGGGAGAAGAGGGGAGCTTGGCACTGCTGGGCTTGAGTGCAGTGCCCAGCCAACACCCCCGAAGGATGTCTGCTCTCCCTGGAGCCCCAAAAGCAGCTCATCCTAATGTCCTGTAGGAGTAAATCCACTGCATCTCTCAGGGATGGCTCTTCAATATCCAGCCAGGCTGCTGGGTTGGAACCTTAAGGAGCAGAGGTCCATGAATGGCTGAATCCCGTCCCCAGCAACCGCTTGTACATTCCAATAAACCCCATCACCTATGGGAAGAGCAGTGTTGGCTCCCAAAATCATCCCAGGGAATGTGAAAACACAGCCTGGCCTCCCCAGCTCCAGCATCTCCTCTTGTCCTGTCCCCTGTTCCCTGAGAGGAGACACTGTCCCCACCTGGCTTCCACCTCCTTTCAGGTGGGTGTAGAGAGCGAGAAGGTCTCTCTAAATATCATCCCAGATCTCCTGAAATTTCCCCCCGGGCAGCCAGAGCAGGCAGGGAGCCCCTGGTTTGCAGCCTGGAGCTGCACAGAGCCTGCTGAACCCCCCCAAACCCAGACTTACACCTCGGTATCAGCGAGCCAGCAAATCCCTGTGTGTGGGACCACCAGGAAGGTGACATTTGCCAGAACCCCTGCAAGGAAAGCCAAGAACTGGGGCAGGATCTGCGAAAGGCGGGAGCAGGGAAGCCTTTGGGGACACGTTAAGGAGACTTTGCAGGAGGAGATGATGCTGACACTCCGCAGACACCCAGCATTTTCCAACAGATCCAGACACGAGTCCTGCTCTCCAAACCGGACCCGACGGAAAAGGAGGAAACCACATGGCCGTGTCCCCCTCCCAACACCCAGCTCCTCCGAGGGGATCACCCCCACTTCCCAAGGGACCTTCCCAAGAGCAGACCCAGCCCTTCCTCCCCCGCTTTCGGGCTGAGCATCAGCATCTCTCCGAGCCATCCCGCATCCGATGCTCGCCCCCTGGCCGGTGGGGGGTACTCCCGTGGCTCCCCCGCCAGGTCCAGCTGCACGGCACACCCCGAGGGGCCGCCGCCGGCCCGGCAGCAGCTGCCTTGGCCCGGCTTCAAGCCCAGCGCTGCTCGAGAGCAGCTTGTTATTTCGGTCCTGCTACGGGGTTATTTTTAGAAAGCGCTGAACACCCCTTCTCCCAAACGGCTCCTCCAGGGATGACCTTGCGGAGCTGCAGCCGCTCATTCCCTGCCCCACCACCCCTTGGGGAGCGTCACCCACCGTCCCCAGGGTCCCCACCCTGTGCAAACCCCGGTGGCAGCAGCGTCGCTGCTCCGCGGCAGCGGGGCGAGGAGGGAGGGGGCTGAAGGCTGAACTACATCTCAACCCCTGCCGCCATCCAGGTTCGCTCCCGGTTTCAATTATCACCTGCTGGAGCAGCAGCTGCCGAGTGCCGGGAACTCAAAGCGAGTCAACAAGGTCTTGTTGTTTCAGCTGCTCGGGGGCACGGAGCTCCATGCGCTCCCCCCGCCCGGCTCCGCGGGGATGCAGCGGCCCCCGCTCGCCCCTGTGCGTGCAGGGCTGCCGCGCTTCCATAATTCCCCCATCCCGCTCTCCCGGGCAGGTAAACGCTGCTGGAGCTGCCGAGGGGGGAGCAGAGAGAAACCTCAATAACAACAAGAGAGGGGAAAAAAGAGAAAGAAAGGGGGAAAAAAGCCCCAAGAAGCAGCCGCTGCACAGAGGTTATCCGGGGGACAGAGCAAATAATTGGCGAGGCGAACAATGCATTTTAATTAAACCTCTGCAGGAAACGAGGGGAGGGAATCAAGTTAATTGCATGGAGCGGGAGCAGGAGATTAAAAATGCTCTTTGCTCAGAAGATGGTGGCTCCCATCCGCCTTTGCCGAGGAAAACAAGGCCACCTGGGGTGGCAGTGCCGGCGTGGGGACACACAGCTCGCTGGCTCTGCCGGGGCTTGGAGTGACAGCAGGGTCTGGGGGGACCATGCCGATCCCCTGTACCAAGGGGCTGGGGGTGCCCGGTCCACAGGGATGGGTGCAGGATGAGCCTGGGTGTGGGAGCTGCTCCTAGGAAGTCCCACAGGAATGGGGATATTGCTTGTGTCTGCACGAAAAGGACCAGGGAACGTGTCCCAGGGGATGTGTCCCATGACACCTCAGCCCTTCCCCTGCTCCGTGCCCTCTGCTGAGCCCAGGCTGTTCCTGGCACTCTCCCCATGAAAACCCATCAGCCTTTACCTTTTCATTGCCATGATACTTCAAATTTCACCTCTCTCTGCTTGGGACCCTGTATTTTTCTCAAATGCTCCCTTTCCTGATCTTTCAGGCCATTGTCTTCACTCCACCCTGGACACTGTAAACGGAGATACCCCGACTCGCTGCCAGAGAGCCCCAGAACAGCAGCACATCCAGGCTCCCTTCCTGCTCAGGAGAGGAAACAGCATCACAGGATCCAGGCTGCTGGAAGACGGGGGCAGGATCGAGCACCCCCCGCCTGGCACCGGCACAGGGAAGAGCTCCCAGCCCGACCCCATCCCCCTGGGCACCCATCCCCACGGCATCTAGGGCAGGAGGCACCAACCTCTGCTCCGAGGCAATTTGTGAGCTCTCGAACCCTGCCCTGCCTCCCGCCGCCTGCTAATGAGCCCCAGCCCTGTCCGCCTGCCATGAGAACAGCAATCAGCGCCGCCGCTCGCCTGCTAGGAACAATCTCCCTCCTTCCCTCCTTCCCTCCTCTGCATAAATTTCCCAGGCTGCGGTTTTCAGCCTCTGATCCCACATAGCTTTATTCACAAGAGAAGTCCCACTGGGGGCAAGGAAATTACTCCAGCAAGGAAAATTACCCGTGCCCGGGATGCACACCCAGGGCACCACGCGAGGGGCTGGGGTTGGTTTGGTTTTGTGCACGGCATCGAAACCAAAATAAATCCGCGGAGGGAACTCAGAGCCAAGCCTTGCTCCTGACCACGGGTAAGAGCCAGACAAATTATAGCAATTAAAAAGAAGAAAGAGACATGTGGACTTTCATATCCACAAACCTCAGGATGCAGCCGGTGGGGGAGAGAGCGTTTCCCAGTCACACGCAGGCAGCAAAGCTGACGCACATCGCAAAATACTCCCTGTCCTCAGAGGCACAAGCTGTCCCTCCAGCCACCGGTGCCACCAGCGCGAGCACGAGGCTGGGACAGCCTGTCCCTGCACAGGATGGCTGTCGGCAGCAGGACACAGGCTGTATTGTCCCCAGAGCTGGAGATTGAATTGCAGGTTGGCCCTCCCCGCTGCGCACAAGCACTGCCCTGATGGGAAACGAGAGTTCAGCCGAGATCTTCCGCTTTTCCCCTGCAGCTGCAGGCGGACAGGCAGGAAAACCACAGAGCTCTGCTCAAACGCTCACACCGAGCAGCTCTCCAGCCAGAGAAATGCTGCTGCTTCACCACATGCCTAAATTGCATGTTGGGAGGGAGGAAATTGCCCGCTATTTTCACCCCGAGCCTGTGTCAGAGCCAGGAGGTGAAGCCCATCACGCTGGCAGGAGATGGCTGCAGCATCCCCAGGCTGTTTGTTCAACAGGAGCATCCTAAGTGGGAATAAGGCTGGGTCACACTCAGCAGTCCCAAGAAAGGGAAGGGAGTGGGAGGCCGAACCAGCAGGCCCAACCCAGACTCCTGTTCCCAAACAACCTGTTGATGCTGCCTCTTCATCACTCCTGGGGCTGTCCCAGCTCACCTGGGGTATCCACGGCACCCCTGGAGCTCTGCAAAGATCCCTGGCTGCCAGCAGAGCTGTGGGAACACTCTCCTCTGCCTGCCATGCTCCAGGGACACGGACATTTGGCAGCTGCCTGCCGGGAAGGTGTCTGGAGCGCTGTGGGAACATGAGTCAGAGCTCCCTGCTCTCCCTGACGTCTCCCTCCTGCTCATTTATTCAGCACGTCAAATATTTGCCCTGCGCAGACCCACGTTATCCAGGAGGGGTTTTTTTTCCCTTCTGCTGACAGTGACAGCTTCGAAAAAGCCACCACAGTGCCACCTTGGGAAACCTGACCTCCCAGCTAAGCAGTTCCAGCATCCTTTTCCTCGCCTGCTCCAGGGACCAGCTCCTCTTCACACAGCCATCCCCTCTGTGTGGGATGGAGGGGCTGGATGCCAAAACCCACAGGCAAAAGCAACAACCCACGGGGCTACAGCGGGGAAAGGTCATTTCAGACCCACTTCCAGCACGGCCTGACTGACAGCAAAGCTGGGAGCCTGCGGGAAGCAAGCAGTGGCCCTGCTGTCCCCTCCTGTCCCCGAGCATCCTGCCTGGAAGCGGCACACGCAGTGGCAGGAGAGGCCAGCCAAGGAAAACTGCTCAATTTTGCCTCCCTTCGGCAAGGAAGTGGCTTTGCTGGCTGCCAGCCCCACAGCAATCCCCTGAGGACCTCAGTCTTTTCCTTTATTTGAGCCACATCCCTGGGTTTCTTGTTGAAAGGGCTGCTCACACCCTGAATTCCCAATCCCCAGGGAGAAGCAAAGGTGTTTATCCTTGACTAAAAGCTAAAGGCTGGACAAGGTGACCTTGAGCAGAGGTGCAGCAAGAGAATTCGTGTCCCACCTGGCCCCACAGGGTTTCTATCCCAGTGTTGCAGCCAAAAATGTCCCATTTCACGGAGAAAGTGCAGAAATGGCTCATAAAGCACAAGCTTGGGGATGCAGCTGAGCAGATCAGCTGCCAGATAAAGACAGCATGCTCTGGGGAAAACACACCTGCCTCCATCCCAGCTGGAAAAGGAGGAGGGAAATCTCCCCTCAGCCTCCATTCCCAGCAAGGACACACGCAAGGCCTTCACCTTTTGCCTCCCAGGATCAGCGCTGGGATTTCTCACTGGTGGGGGCTCCCGAGCCTGCTGGTCCAGAGCCAACCAGCTCAGCATTCATCCTCTTCCTTGGGAAGCCACGACGCATGGAAAAGCCTTCAGGCTGG
This sequence comes from Machaerirhynchus nigripectus, assembly GCA_013397975.1. Taxonomy (NCBI): domain Eukaryota; kingdom Metazoa; phylum Chordata; class Aves; order Passeriformes; family Dicruridae; genus Machaerirhynchus; species Machaerirhynchus nigripectus. Next base: position 101,892 of record VZRQ01002102.1, read on the forward strand.
AATAAAACTACAAAAGCTTTTGCAGAGCTGTCAGAAATAGCACCAGGAGAGAAAAGAACTGCCTGGTGGGTTTGGCCCCCTCAGTTCTGCATCCTGCTCCATCCCTGAGCTCCATCCCCAGCCAGCTCCAGAGGGAGAGAAAGCATGCTGATTTTCTGGGGATTTTCCAGCTTATCCAGCATTTACAGAGCTGCCTATCTCATTTTGCTTGTGGAGGGGCAAGTTTGGCTGAGCCCACGGCAAGGACTGCTGGCAGATGAGCTCAAAGTCCTCTGGGGAAACCAGCAGGGAAAAAACCAACATGGAGAAGACACCCCCTGTGTCTCCCAGCTGGACAAGGAGCTGCAGTGACCTTGTCCAAACATGGCCTGGAGCTGGAAGTGAGGAAGGAGAGGATGTGACTCACATCTGGGATGTGGCCACAGAGGACAGATGTGTTTTATTTCTGTCCAGCCCCTCTCTGCAGCTCTGTCTCGGTGACTCAGCCTTGCCTTCAGGCCCTTCCGAAAGGAGCCCTTCCCAGCAGCTTCCCTCTGCTGCAGTAAAACAGATTTGGGAAGTTCAGGCTCCTGTGAAGGGGAAAAACAATAAATTAAAACAAATCAAAATTATGTTTCTCCATGGGAATCTTCCAACTTCAATTGTAAATCGTTCAGAGAAGGATGAAATCAAATGCTTTAGTGGTGGGATTCATCTCTCTGCGTTTAGAGACTTAGAAGCCGAACATGCCCCAATCCCAGCAGAAGGACAGCGAGGAGGAGTCCCCTGGGGTTTCTTGGACACGTCCCGCAGGGCAAGAGGAAACATCTCCTGGAGATGTTCCATGTCTGGAGGGAGGAATAAGGGGATTTCAACAGGTCTCCTTCCCAGAATCCTGAGGAAACTCAGCAGCATTCAGCGGAGAGAGACAAGGCCAAGCCACCATGTGTCAGACATCAGAGAATCTAAAGAGGGGAGCCCTGCAGCCAGCTGGGCACAGCTCATCCCTTCTGGGGATCTCCTGTGGAACCCCGACGCTGCTTCCCCACCTTGGGAAGGGCTTCCCTTCCCACATCAACCCCCAAAGAGCCCCTGGCACTCTCATCTTCACTGTTACCCTCCGCTGCCACCTGGTACCGAGGGACACACGGGGTGACGGCCCTGCCCAGAACCCCCCCGTCACACCTGTGGTTTTCCCAGCGGGAGAGCAGGTGGAGCACATCAGCCGGGCGGGTTTTCCAGCCTCACCCCGGCTTTGACCGCATCGGGAGCCGAAGCCCCGTGAGCCGCCCCGGGCCAAGCGCTGCCCGGCCCGGGAGCCAGCGGTGCAGTTCGCCTGGCAGACACTGGATGGGGCTACGAAACCGGTTACCGGCACAGCTGGCACGGCCGGGGGGCAGAAGGGCCTCTGCCAGATGTTTTGGGGTCCCTCTTTGCGGGTGCCAGGCTGGCGGTGCCACGGCTGCCACCACCCACGGGGGCTGCCGGGCCGGGCACCAGGTGGCATCAATCCAGGCTCCACCTCTCCTGGATGCTGAGTGAGTATCTGGCAGCACCTGGAGGAAGCTGGAGCCTTCACCTCCAAAAGCTTTTCCGTGTTCTGAGCGTGGCGATGGGAAGGGAGAGCGGGAGCTGCTGCTTTGCAAAGTGCTGATGAAGTTTTCTGCCGCAGTTGCAAGACGAGGTGACCTTCCCACCTCCCACCTGCCGGAATCCCAGCTCTTTGAGGGGCTTTGGAGAAGGGCACGGAGCAGCAGGACAAGAGGGAACAGCTTCACCTTGTCAGAGGGCAGGGTGAGGTGGGCTGTTAGGGAGAAACCTTTCCCTGTGAGGGTGGGGAGGCCCCACAGAGAGGCTGCGGCTGCCCCTGGATCCCTGGCAGTGTCCGAGGCCAGGCTGGAGGGTGTGTGCTGATCTCTGGGACTTTCACCTGCTTTTCCAGCACCTTCTTTGCCGTGCCGTGCTTCGCTCATCCCACTGAGGGCAGCGTGGCTGTGGGCACACCGTGTGCGTCACTGCCCCCCCTGCAGCAGAGGATCGGGTTGGTGCTCATCTCTAACCTCTCCTTTTCCCTCCCCCTCTGCTTTGGAGGAACTGAAGAGCGAGAAATCCATCTCTCTGAGAAACTGGAGAGGAAACCTACGGAGTGCTTCCTTCCTTCAAACCTTTCCTGCTCCTGGACTGCCTTCTCCCAGCCCCGCTCCAGCACCTGGGGAGCACGGCCAGACACCACTCGAGTGTCACCGTGCTGGGCGTGCAGGGGACACGTCCCTGACTCACCTGGCCATTCCCTCAACCTCGCAGGTGTTGCCTGAGCAGCAAGGCTGGACTTGGTTCACTACTCCGGAGAAGCCCCAGCAATATCAGGAAGAGCGATCCCGTTAATCCCTACTTGGTGGAAGGATCTGAGGCTCTTCCAGGTAATCTGTTCTGTGCGTGTGTGGGAAGGTTTGGATGTGGTTTTTTTACCCAGAACTTGCTCAGAGAAGCTGGTGAAATTTGGTTTTTGGGATGTGCCAGGCGCCTTAGCTGTAGTGGAGTGCAGGTTGGAGGAGAGAAGAGGGGAAGGGGGGTGTGTTAGAGAGGTGTTTGGCTTAGGACACATTTGTACCCCTGTGGCAGCTGATAATGCACTAATAACTACCAATACTAATAAACCTACTGTTTTTTCTTAGAAATAATCATAGATTTAGGTCACCATAGGGGATTTTACTACTGGATCTTAACAGATAATATTGGCAATAGAATTTAATCGATCCCAGCAGTAGAATTTATTGATAATTGTATTAATAGCTAATACCAATACTATAAATGCTGCTGCTTAAAGGAGATGATAACAAACACTAATAGAATAAACCAAGCCTACTAGTTAATAATAAATATTAATCAAGCTAATAACCAGCTCCTGTCACTCCCCTGACGGGACAGAGGGCAAAGGGTGTGTGACACCACAGGCCACTGGGTGACCCTGAAGCCTTGGGCTCCCTGGGACTGGCCTGGCAGTGGGTGATCCATGACACCAAAGTGCCCCTTCTCATTTGGCTCACAGTTATTAACCCCTGTATTGCCATTTGTCCCCTTGATCAATTATCAGAGCCTCAAATGACCTCAAGTAACCCCAAATGACCTCAGTGAACCCCTCTCAGGGACTTCAGGAAAGAGTAGAACCCGGGAGGAATTGCCTCATCACCCATCTCTCTGACTGGAGATTCTTGTCAGTTATGCTAACTTGCCAAACCTATAAAATGGTAAATATGTTTCAGGGTGCATCTTCAGCACGTTTTCGTCCAGCAGCGCGTTGTGCCCCGTGAGGATCCTTTTGAAGCTCACCCCTTTCTGTCACCTAACCCAGTCTGGCTCGTAATTTTAGCACCAGTGAAAAGACATCGGTTTTGGCGACTCCGCCGGGACAGGAGGGACTCGTGACACAGCTCCTCGGGTCGGGGACCGCCCCGCTCGCCCCATCCTGGCACCATCCCTCTTAAAAAACACGGGGGCTCTTCGTGGTGCTCTGGGAAACTCCAGGAGTTCCAGAATCCGACGTGGAAGTCGAGATGTGATAAAAGGCGGTTTTTTCCTGCCAGCATCTGTGGGGTTTGCATTTGGAGATCTCTTGTGGGGTTTTTTGGGTGGGAAAGGGGCAGAGTGGGGGCACATAGGGGGGTTTTTGTTTTTTCCCCACGTTTTGTCCTCCCACGGTTCCCGCAGGGGGTGGGTGGGTCAGAGGGAGGTCAGAGGGCCTGCAGAGTGTCACTGCACAGCTCGGCCTGTGGCCAGGGTGAAGTGCTGCTCCCTGGAGCGTGTGGACATTTCCAGCAGGGACTTCTCACCTGATGCTTGCAAGGTTTTTTTTTTAATCTGTGTCAAAATAAAGTACGGATTCAAAGCTGGGCTGTGGAGTTTGCTCCCACCAACAGAAGGGTTTGTGTCACTCCCACCAACAGAAGGGTTTGTGTCACTCCCTGAATCCTGGAGATTCCAGTCTGGATCCGGCTCAGCCAAGGTTTTATTCTCATGCACTCTTTTTCCCTTTCTAGTTCGTTCCTGGTGCTGCCACAGCCTGTTGCAGGGGTGGCACAGAGCAGAGTTATCCCGCTTTGGGAGCGCAGAGCCCCAGTGTGGATCCCACAGAGGACTCGGTCCTGTGGGTGCCAACTCCTTCCTCAGTGGCTTTTTTCCTGTTTGTGAATGGAAACGTGGGATGCGTCTGCTCGGGTGAAGAGAAAATAAGGATTCCCCCGAAACTCCCCGTTAGATTTATTAATAAAATTATTAAAAATTACTCAGATGGGTAAAAAGATATCTCTTATCACGGAAGAACTGGTTCGGCTTTCTGCGCAGGTGTGGCCAGTGCAGAAGTTGGAGAAAGGAGGGGTCTGGCCTCCCTTGGGAAGCTTAGAAAGTGAATTAATGTCAGAATTATTGTTACAACTCCCTCAGCAACAGCCCTGCAGTGAGATTTTTATACACTGAGCTCTTCACACTATTTTCCTGGGGTCACAGGGGCTACTTGATGTTACTGGAGGCCCTGATTGGGGTTACTTGAGGTCATAGGGGTTACTTGAGGTCATAGGGGTTACTTGAGGTCATAGGGGTTACTTGAGGTCATAGGGGTTACTTGAGGTCATAGGGGTTACTTGAGGTCATAGGGGTTACTTGAGGTCATAGGGGTTACTTGAGGTCATAGGGGTTACTTGAGGTCATAGGGGTTACTTGAGGTCATAGGGGTTACTTGAGGTCATAGGGGTTACTTGAGGTCATAGGGGTTACTTGAGGTCATTTAAGTCTTTTTAAATTGATCCAGGGGTTACTTTAGGTCATTTGAGGCCCTCATAGGGGTAACTTGAGGTCACAGGGGTTACTCGAGGTCATTTGAACATTTTGTAATTGATCCAGGGGTTATTTGAGGTCATTTGAGGCCCTCTAAGGGGTAACTTGAGGTCACAGGGGTTACTTGAGGTCATTTGAACATTTTTTAATTGATCCAGGGGTTACTTGAGGTCATTTGAGGCCCTGATCAGGGTTACTTGAGGTCACAGGGGTTACTTAAGGTCATCTGAGTATTTTTTAATTGATCCAGGGGTTACTTGAGGCCATTTGAGGCCCTCATAGGGGTTATTTGAGGTCATTTGAGGCCCTGATTGGGGTTACTTGAGGTCATAGGGGTTACTTGAGGTCATTTGGAGTTACTTGAGGTCATTTGAGTCCCATTAATTGATTGTGGGGTCAAATGAGGACACAGGGGTTACTTGAGGTCATTTGGGGTTACTTGAGGCCATTTGAGGCTCTGATAATTGATCAAGGGGTCAAATGGCAATACAAGGGTTAATAACTGTGAGCCAAATGAGAAGGGGCACTTTGGTGTCATGGATCACTCACTGCCAGGCCAGTCCCGGGGAGCCCAAGGCCTCAGGGTCACCCAGTGGCCTGCGGTGTCACCCACCCTTTGCCCTCTGTCCCGTCAGGAGAGTGACAGGAGCTGGTTATTAGCTTTATTAATATTTATTATTAATTAGTAGGTTTGGTTTATTTTATTAGTGTTTGTTATCATCTCCTTTAAGCAGCAGCATTTATAGTATTGGTATTAGCTATTAATACAATTATCAATAAATTCTACTGCTGGGATCGATTAAATTCTATTGCCAATATTATCTGTTAAGATCCAGTAGTAAAATCACCTATGGCGACATAAATCTATTATTATTTCTTAGAATAAAGAGTAGATTTATTAGAATGGGTAGTTATTAGTGTATTATTAGGGGTATAAATGTGTCCTGTTGGAACCCCCGTGGGATCATGGAATGCCCTTCCCACCCTTCTGTTTGTGGGAGCAAACACCACAACTCAGCTTCGAGTCCTTACTTTTTTTTCACACCGGTAAAAGAACCCCTGCAAGTATCAGACAAAAAAAAAACTCCAACTCCTGGAAATGGGCAAGCACTCCCACACAAATATATCCAAGCCAAAGCTTTTGGGACACCACGTGTGGCAGATGGGGATGGCTCCCCTCTGGGACGCCCAGGGGACGAAGGCTTGTGGCCAGCAGAGCTCAGAGGACGTGATGTGGGGGCAGGAGGGGCTGATCCCTCTGGGATGAGGCAGGGGAGGGCTGGCACAGGAGCTCAAGGCAGGTTCTTGCCCGTGTCCCCTCCCCAGTGCGGGGCCAGAGGTGCCACCAACGCACAGCGAGGAGTTTGAGCTGGGGCTGGCAATGGCTGAGCACAAAAAAACCTGAGACGTCACTGACTGGCTCTGGCTAATGTTGTTTTTAAATCTTTGTGAGCTCTGGGACCCGCTGGTGCAGCAGCTGTGCAGTGTCCCCAACATAAACCCAGTTCAGAGGGGAGAGGGGAGCCCTGCCCCGCACGTCAGCACAGCTCCAAACCAGACATCCCAAAGCNGCAGAGCTCAGAGGACGTGATGTGGGGGCAGGAGGGGCTGATCCCTCTGGGATGAGGCAGGGGAGGGCTGGCACAGGAGCTCAAGGCAGGTTCTTGCCCGTGTCCCCTCCCCAGTGCGGGGCCAGAGGTGCCACCAACGCACAGCGAGGAGTTTGAGCTGGGGCTGGCAATGGCTGAGCACAAAAAAACCTGAGACGTCACTGACTGGCTCTGGCTAATGTTGTTTTTAAATCTTTGTGAGCTCTGGGACCCGCTGGTGCAGCAGCTGTGCAGTGTCCCCAACATAAACCCAGTTCAGAGGGGAGAGGGGAGCCCTGCCCCGCACGTCAGCACAGCTCCAAACCAGACATCCCAAAGCTTTTCTGTGGGAAGAGCAGTGCTGGCTCCCAAAATCATCCCAGGGAATGTGAAAACAGCCTGGCCTCCCCAGCTCCAGCATCTCCTCTTGTCCTGTCCCCTGTTCCCTGAGAGGGGACACCGTCCCCACCTGGCTCCCACCTCCTTTCGGGTGGGTGTAAAGAGCGAGAAGGTCTCTCTAAATATCATCCCAAATCCCCAGAAATTTCCCCCTGGGCTGCCAGAGCAGGCAGGGAGCCCCTGGTTTGCAGCCTGGAGCTGCACAGAGCCTGCTGAACCCCCCCAAACCCAGACTTACACCTCAGTTTCGGCCCTGGTTTGCAGCCTGGAGCTGCACAGAGCCTGCTGAACCCCCCCAAACCCAGACTTACACCTCGGTATCAGCGAGCCAGCAAATCTTTATGTTCCCTTCCAACCCAAACCACTCGAGGGTTCTTTGCCAGCTGCATGAGCGGGATTTTCCCATGTTTCGTCCCCAGAGCAGGGGCGGATGGGAAGATCCAGCCCCAAAGCAGAGCCTGAGCACAGCGAGAGGCGCAGCCCCGCATTGCAGATCCTGCTGCGGGCAAGGGCCAGCCCCAAATTCCCTGAAAGCTGCTGTCAAACCTTCCAGCGGGGCTCCAAATCCGCCCGGACTTCCTTGGCTCCAGCTGGCTGGAATGAGCTGGCAACAGCGGAAAGCGAGGCAAAACCTCTCCTGCTCGGGGAGAAAAAAGCCTGGGAGAAGTCTCCATAAATCCTGAGGCAGTTACTGATGGAGAGGACTCCCCTCCTCCTGCTCCACACTCTGCGGCACAAATTATGGCCCCAACTTCGCTGTTGTTCAGCGATGAACATCTGAAAAGGCTGTGACAGATGAGAGGAGGGATGATTTAACAGCCATAAATCCAGCCAGCTTAGAGGTGTTTTTACAACCAAACCCATCTCGAATCCCCTCTGTTATGAATACTTATCACTCCCAGACACTGCTACAATGGAAAGATTTTTAACAGCTTTAATAGAGACGCAATAAAACCCCCGGAGCCGGGCGAGCAGCCGTCCTTTGATCCCTCCCGAGGGAGGCAGCGGGGCTGGGAGCTGCTCGTTGTGCTCAGGCTTGGAGGAGCAGAGCTGGAGCAACCACCGGGCTGACCCTGGGTTTAATGGATGGGCGGAATCATCCCAGAGCTGGATCAGCTTTCCTAAAGCTGCTGCACGGTGTAATGAATACCCGGCAGGGAAGGGGGACGGGGGACAGGCTGTGCCCAGGACATCCAGTACCTTCTCCAGGGGCTCCTCCTGCAGTTCCCACACCACACCTGGCCGAACCCACCTGCAGGGATTTAAACCAAGGGTGGGTTCAGCTCCACCAATGACCCTCCTGGGTGTGGTGACACCACTTTTTAACCTGGTAATGACTAAATTGGCTCAAAGACCACCACCTGATGAGCGGGACGGGGATGCTGTTCCCTGGCACTTCCCAAGCAGGACAGGGACGCTTGGCACTTCCCAGAGCTCAGGAGATCTCCCAGCCCCAGGGCAACTGGCTGTGGATCTCCCTCCATCCCAGGTCAGGATTAAGGGGCCCCAGATCTCATCCCCCTTTCCTAAGCTTGTCCTATCTCCTCCCAAAACCATTCTAAGCATCCAGCTAGCACAACCAGCACCAGGGAGGTGCCAGGGGCACCCACTGCAAAGGGCACCCGGAGCTGGGCAAATACCTCGAGAACAAACCCCTCCTTTCTTATACACACAGACTTATCAGGCACAGCCTGATAAGGAATTCAGCAGGTGCAGGGAGCAAAAGCAATCCCAGGCTCCTTGTTTTCCATAGCTGAGCAGTCCACACCCAGGGGAAACACCAGGGAAAACATCTCAGCTTTGGGATGTTTTACCCCTCCTGCAGTGAGGGGTAATTAAACAAACAAGGAGCAGGGAAAGCTCCTTCCTAAGAGAAATGTGGCCACAGAACCCTCCTGCTGGGCTACCAAGAGAGAAACCAGGCCTGCAGGGCAAGGAACGGGCTCAGCTTGGCCACGCAGAGACCTGAGGGGAGATGGACTCTGAATCCTGGGTGGAAGATGACATTCCCAGCCCATTAACCTAAGGGAACATCTTTTTCTTAATAAGCTAATACCAAGTAATTGATTTTTAAATACACTGAAATCAAATGTCCCGAGGCCAGAGCAGGATCCCAGCGCCACCATCAGCTCGGCAGCCACTGGCAGAGAGGGAGAGCACAAGGGAAAAGAAAATAAAAATGAAATCTCCTTTATGTGCCTCTCTGGCTCCAGGGCAAACGAGAACATCTCTGTAAAAGGTGCAACGATTTTTCTCTATTAAAAAATAGATTATCAAAAGGGAGAAGCTGATGGAGGCACCAGGGAGCACTGAGGTCGAACAGGCAGCGTGGAGGAAAATCCATCTGCTTAAAACGCACAACAACTGAGCAAAAAAAATCGGTTTTAAGATAATTTATTCCAGTCTCTCTCTTTCTCTCTCACCCCATCCTTCACACAGTCCCAGTCGAGGAGGGTTTCTGGCTATTTTTTATTGGATTTTAATTGTTTTTATAGAAAAATACACATGCAAATAATATATATACTTCAGCGCTGAACTTTTCATGTTGGAAAAAATAACAATAATAATAACATTAAAGAAATGAAGGAGGATTTGGGAAAGACCTGAGTGGAGACAGATACCAGGGAATGCCACAGGGATGGGATGCTCCGGGATGCTGAGCTGCTCATGGTCCAGCACATTTTGTCCATCAGGAGGGTCTTTATTGGGATGAGGGACCAACATCAGCCCCTCAACCCGACAACAACCCTTCTCCAGTAACTCTGCCCAGGTTTGGGAATGGCCAAGGAAAAATTGGTGCTGGACCCATATTTCCTACAGAACCCAGCGTGGATCCCATCCCCAGCAGCAAGGGAAGCCCAGCTTAGGTAAAAGCATCACTTTGATGCTTGGAAATGACACCAGAAGCCAAGAGCTACACGGGGAAAATACCCTTTTATGCTACGTGCTATGGGATACAGCTGGCAGCACAGGGAAAAACGGAGTCGTTGAAACCCGGACTCGTGTTTCGGGATGAAGCTTTTGGGGCGAGACTGTTGGACCCTTGGCTGTGCAGGGCTGGGGGTTTCTTACGCTGTGGGCTGCTCCTTGCAGAGGGGAGCAGGGATGTCCCCGTGTCCCCAGCCACGGCCCCGTGTCCCCAGCGATGTCCCCATGTCCCCAGCCTCTCTGCAAACGCCGTGCCGAGGTCCAAGGGATAGAACAGCTCTGCTGCACGGTGGGAGCTGCCACCCTGCAGCAGAACAAGAGGTGTCCTTTAGACAGGGCTATTTCAGGTTTGATGGATGAGCGGCTGGAGCGAGGAGCGGGCGCAGGAGAGGGCAGAGAGGAGCAGCCCGGGGAAGGAGGACGATTAATCTACTGCCAGGGGCCTTTGGGAAATGTCACAATCCAGCAGCATCCCGACACTGGCAGGGCAGCAGGGAGAGGGATGAGGCGTTTTGCTGTCTCCTCCCAAGCCCAGCAGAGCTCCTCTCCTGCCCCAGGCCATGGCTTTTTTCCTATGGCTCCAGGCTGATGATATGGAGCCAACTGTTGTCTCCGTGCCCAGAGGTGCAGACCCACACCGGCAGTGCAGTGAAGGCTTCCCGAGGGAAGGGTTTCCCTCCACACCGAGGGTGGCAGCAGCGCTTTGCCAGCCCCACCTGTGCCCCCAGCACGGCCCCGCCCTGCCCGTGTCCCCAGGCAGCGGTGACATCCCTGGGGACACCACACAGCCTGACTGACAGGTGGCTGGGTGCAGCCCCAGCTCCTGGCTGCGGTCCCCGCCCTCACCTCCCGCATCAGCGAGGGGCTGCCGGCAGGGAAGGGCAGCCTTGGAGACCCCTGGATTTACCAGCAGAGACCTCACCAGCGTTTCACGGTGGGGCTGCAGACACAGCGCCTGGGGGCTGCACAGCCACGCTCTTCCTGCTTTTCCCTTTTGTCGTGGTTTGCCTTTGAGCCAACAAAATTCACTTTTGGGACTGTCTGCCCCAGCAAGAGAGGCAGGAGGGTCTGGCGAGGGCGGGGGCTGTTTGGCTCCTATGTCTACAGGCTGCCCTGGGGCAGCTCTAGAGTTTGGTGGACGATCATGCAGGTTTTATTGCAGCTCGTGTGTGTGGTTTGTTTCGTAGGTAGCCCAGCTTCGGTCTCAGGTAGCCCCGGAGGTGGGTTCCTCTCCCCTTCCCCTCTGTCCGGCCGCTGTCCCTCCGCCGCCGCGTGCCGACCAGGCGGCTACTCCGTGGCCATCTGCTCGATGTGGTCACTGAGCAGCTTGTATTGCTCTGCAAGGAGAGAGAAGAGGGCTCTGGGAGGCTGCTGAACCATCCCATCCACACTCCATCCCTCCAGGAACCCCGGGAAGGGGCTGCGCATCCCCCGGGCTCTCCCCTACCTTCATCCAGGTTGCCGATGGTCGCCTGCTTCTTCAGGAAGTCGCTGCAGAGCTTCTTGTTGAGGCCGAACGCCAGCATGTTGTGGATGAAGGTGCTGAGGGAGGACAGAGATGCTCTGGGTGAGAGAACAGCCAGGCTGCCCCTCCTTCCCCCCACCTTCCTCCCCCTCTCCGCAGCCCCTTGTCCCAGGTGCTGCGATGATGCTCAGCTCGGTCCCTTCGGCACCGGGATATTCAACAGAAGGGGCAGGAGCAGGTCCCAGCGAGAAGCACCAAGCATCCTCCGCACCACAAGGGATGTCCCCAGTGGGGGAACACCTGGGAGGTGTCCCCCCTCAGCAGCTGGTCCCCTGGGGGGTGGTCCCCGTGCCCTGCTCACCCCAGCTGCCCGAAGGTGATGTTCTCGTTGAAGCGCAGGCTGTCGTCGCGCTCCTCCTGCGTCATGTGGCACCACTTCTCCCTGCAAGGAACGCGCCAGTCTGGCACCGCTCTGGCACCACTGTCACCCCAGGACCCCCTGTCTGCCTCCTCCCACCCTGGGCCACGTTGCAGGAGGACAGCAAGGCACTGAGAGCCCCTGGGAGGACAGGAGGGCACCGAGAGCCCCTGGGTGTGGTGCTGGGTGCGGGATGAGCTCACAGCATGGATCCATCTGCAGAGCTCTTGCCCTGGAGCAAAGCGAGAGGTGCCCCAAGAAAAAACCTCACTCAGCCTTGGCTTTGCCTGGAAAGGCCCTGATTAAGAGCTAAAAATAGCATCGATCCCTCCAGCATGGAGCTCACCTTCGGTGCCACCCCGGGCATGAGGAGCAAGCAGGGGATGACCATCCCAGCGGGACTCTGCTGAAGCCCCCCAGCCTGGGAGGGTGACAGGGGGACACCAGGCACCTGTCCCTCACCTGCAGCAAGGCTCCAGCTCCCCGAATCCCGACCAAGGCGCTCCCCAAACGCGCCTCCCCCTCCGCCAGGGCGGGAGCTCCCGCGCCCCTCCCCACGGCCCCTCATCCCAGCGGTGCCCTGAGGGTGCCCCGGCTCCGCTCCGGCCCCCTGCAACTGCAACGTCGCCTCAAGGCACCGAGGGGTTCAAGCTCAGGGTGTTTGCAACCAGCTCTAGGCAGTGGCAGAGCCCCCGTCCTGGGAATGAAGCCTGTGCCACAGGGATGGCACTTGGGGTGGTGGCAGCAGGGCTTGGTGCATGCACGCCAGGGAAACTCCACGGTGCAGCCGGCCCCTTCCCGAGAATCAGGTGAGGTCACAGCCAAGGGTAAGAGGAGGAGAGGCAAGGAAAAACAGGGAAAGGCAGAAGAAAAATGGAGAAGGAAGAGGAGAACACGGGGGAGAAGAACGGATGCTTGTAGCTCACCAGAATGCCAAGCAGGAGAGGGGGAGCTGTGCCGGGTGGAAATTGGGATAGAGGGGGTCTCACCCTAAATTCGGGGAGGTTGGCCCAGCCCCAGGGTGGCTGGAACTGGAAGAGGATGGGTGCTTAGCCAGGCTGACCCCACAGAGGGAGCCAGGCCCCGTTAAATCACCCCAGCCCGAATGTGCGAAGCTGCTGAGCCGAGCCTCCAGCCACCAGCTCGTTGTTTATAGGGCTCTGGAAATGCACACAACATGTGTCAGGGGAATTCTTCTAAAGAAAAGAAGGCGTAATTTCTCCCAGATAAAACCCAGGATAGCAAATAAAACCCACAGCCAAGTGGAGAGGCTGAAAGGAGAGGGGAAGACTCGAATTAAGGGGCTTTGAAATCTGGAAGCAAAACTTCACAGACCCCACTGGCTCACTTACAGAAGAAACATGTTTGTAACTCCTTTTTTCCTGCCTTTTTATGTTTAGGAGGGAGGAAGAAGGGAGAGAAAACATTATCAAAGTGCCCCAACAAAAAAATTTTGGCTGCGTTTCTGGCTTGTTACTGGAGAGGGAAGGGAGAAAACCCACATGTGGCTCCACTCAAGGCCTTTGATCTTCACACTGGCCCAGCGGGATAGGCACGGGGGTGAGGAACCCCCTGGGCTGTGGGGTTGTGTTGTGGGGTATCCAGGGAAGCCTTGCTGTGCCTGGAAGTGCTGAGAACTCTCCACCAACTCTTTCCTCTTCCAGCAGCAGCAGCAGCAGCAGCAGCAGCAGCAGCAGCAGCAGCAGTGTTTTCCCCCACCCAGCAAACCCCAGCACCACTTACACCATCCCTTTGCCAGGACATTCCTCAGCCACACGGAAAATTCACTGCCAGGCTTCCAAAAATCCTCATCCTCTTGCTAATGCTATCACCTGGAGGGATTTGCTCCCAGATCCCACACTCGGAGAGAGCAAGGACTGTCCCCAAGGACACGCTCCCAGTCGGGACAGGCGGCCCCCCACTTTGCGTTTTTAATTTTGTTAAGGGATGGCAGCAGAAGAAAATGCATGGAAAAAAATGGAAAAGGACCAGCTTTTCCAGCTGGCAAAGGATCCCCAGCACCTCTAAGTGGCAGCAGAAGCCAGGAGCAAGCGGGAAGGACAGGAGAGGGGGGATGCTTGCTACACAAAGAGACTCAGTTCGTGTCCAGAACCTGCCCCGAGGGATGTTCCCAGCCAAACATCACAGCTTGAAACCATTCAGGCTCCTTTTTGAAAACCACATGAAAGAGGAGCCAACCTGGACCCCTCTGGCCCTTCGGGAGGGCGATGCTCATGCTCAAACCTCCATCAGCCGTTCCTCCTGCACGGAGACAGGGCCTTTCAGAGCCCCCCAAAACACATCCCCCCCTCCCCAGGGCAGGATCTGGACCCGGAGCGAGCGCCAGCCTGTGGACACTAAGGAAGTACAGGGACAGACACACCTCTTCTCCTCTTCCTCCCCAGTGTTCCCTCTGGAGCGGCGGCAGAAACGGGGCCGACAAAAGTGGCGCGTGAAAAAATCATGCAAGACAGAGGGATGGAGGGGAACGGAGAGAAGAAGAGACGGAAGAAGGTTGTTAGAGGCAGAGACAGAGGAAAGAGAGAGAAAAAGAGGAGTTTAGTTCTGATTCCCTCCCCCCCTCCCCTGCCCTCCCCACCCAGAGGGGAAAAAACCTCCCCAGGTCTCACTGCAGCCCCGGGAGGACGAGGCCCGGCCACCCCAGAGATGTCCTGGTGACCCCATCACAGAGATGGCCACAAGCCCATCCCCACGGACCCTCCGGACGTCTGCCATGGCCGAGCACCGACCGGGAATTCCAAGCCAGCCCTCACCAACCACCCCCTCCCTCCGGGAATTTCGATCCTCAGCCCGGCACGCAGCACCCCAGCTCACTCTGAGGATTCTCATCCTCTCCAGAGGACTCGGGGGGGGTCACCACCACCTTCCAACCCCCCCCAGCACACTCAGGAGACTCCAGGCTGCAGTTCCCAAAGCTCCTTTGTTAGTCAGGCCCGTTCCTGCAGCCGAGGCAGACTCAGCCATCAGATTAATTGGGAAAGGCACTGGGAGCAGGGAGCAGCTGCCGGTGGCGTCTGTCCTTGTGAGACATTTGCTGCTGCTAATTTGGGGCTTAATCAAGGCAAATGCAGCTCTGGTTACGTTGCTGCTCAATAGGCTCTTCCCGAGCTGGCTTGGGAGGAAAACAGGAAAGCAACAAAGGGGAAACCAGGGACTGATCCGTGAGCTGAGCCTGGCACAGCATCCCAGGGCACAAGCCAGGGCCGCTGCGGCTTAGCTCGGGGTTTGGGGAGGGCACAGGGGGAGCTGGCTGTTGAGAAGCTCCGAAAAGAGGAGGCTCGAATGCTCCCCGAGAGCCCAGAGCCTCAGGGCACTGCACAGACAGCAGGAGGGGCCGGCTGGAAGTGGGAAACTGCCCCAGGAGAGGAGGGAATGGCTGGAGCAAGAGATGGGCACAAGCTTGGCGAGTGTCTCGCCCACTTCTGCACCCCACATGCCCCATGCCACCCCCTGACACGAGCTGCCCCTTCCCTGGCAGGTTTATCCCAATTTTCGGGGCTGGGGGTGCCGCCATCCCCGGCTTTTGTCCTTGCTGGCTGCAGGTTGTCCCTCCTGGGGACAGCTGGGACATCCCCTCCATCCGCTGCACCTCCCTGACGGCCGCCCCGAGCCCCTCCCAGACCCCGGCACCAACAGCCCGGGCCCTGGCTGGGATTCCTGGGCACACATCCCTGGCTTGGTTCCTCCAAAAACGCTGCACGAGGAGCAAGGAAACCTTCTCGTTCCCAAATCCCCACCGGCCACAGATCTCAGCAGCCCACCCCACTGCCCAGTGCTCCCAGCAGCTTTCCAGTCCGGGGTGGGAAGCAGAGCGTTTCCCCAGGGGTTGGTCAAGCTCGGGGCTGTTGGGAGGAGCATCCTGGGGGGGCTGGAGGGGACACGGAGGCTCCTTTTCCCTCGGGGACGTGCCCTACCTGGTGGGGGGGGACCTCTTCCTGCGCTCGCAGTGCACGGCGTCGAAGAAGGCGGCGTTCCAGAACCGGAGGTTGTGCCTGCAGGGAGGGAGGGAGGGACATGTTGGGAATGGCCAATTGGGATTTCATAATTAGGGTGGGCAGGCCCTGGCACAGGGTGCCCAGAGAAGCCGTGGCTGTCCCTGGATCCCTGGCAGTGCCCAATGCCAGGTCGGACGGGGCTTGGAGCAGCCTGGGATAGGGGAAGGTGTCCCTGCCCATGGCAGGGGTGGGATGGGATTGGCTTTAGGGTCCCTTCCAACCCAAACCACTCCAGGATCCTACAGCCTCGCCCAGCCTGTCCCTGAGTCCTGCCAAGGGTCAGGATGGGCCAAACAAGCCTGGCAGATTTGGGGCATTTCTGGAGCAGCTCTCTGGTGGCTGCAAACACACTCTCATGAGCGCAGGGGACGTGCCAAACCCAAGGCCAGCTCGGTTAGGGGCACTTGTGGACATCTGGGCACACGTGGCCAGGAGGACAAACCCCTCCCCAGGCCGGAGCCAGCTCGCCCTGGGGCTTTACCAGATCGGCTGCTGCTTGAGGTGCATGTACAGGTAGATCTTCTCCCCTTTCTTCTCCTCCTCTGGGCTCTGCAGGGACACTGTGGGGACACCGAGTCACGTGCCAAGGTCTGGGGGACTCCCACCCACGCGTGGATTTTGTGCCCCCTCCCAGTTTGGCGGCTGAGCAGCCGCGATGGTTTGCGAACCGAACGCATCCCCAGCAGCGGGAAGAGGAGCTCTGAGTGCCCTTGGAGGGCAGGGACCAGCCCTGAGGAAGGCAGGGATGGCCCAGGAGGATCCTGGGGGGACTGGAGCACCGCTCTGCGGGCACACATGGGGACTGGGGGAGACGGGTGCAGCGCCAAAGCTCAGAGGCAGTGGGCGCCCAAACCTCTGCAGTCTGTGACACTGGGGACAAGATCCTCGAGGGACCAGAGCTGTGATTGGAATTTCAAACCCAGCCCCAAGGAATTCCAGCGTTTCCAACCCTCTGGCCTTCCCCAGGGATGCCCTGACCATGCCCTGACGTGTTTCACCAGCGCTGGCTGCACTCACCCGTCTTCTTCAGCTTCTCCTTCGGTTTGTCCTCACCTTCGCTGTGGCACAAGAAATCAGTGTCAGCTCCCAAAATCCCATCCCCCCAACAGCCCAGGGCCCCCTGGCAAAGGGAACCTCATTTGAAAGACCCCCTGCTCCCATGCCACCACCCCCAGGGCCAGAAAGGTGACAGAGACAGCGGCGTCCCTCCCATCGGACCCCGCACAGAGATGACGCAGAAGATCGCGAGCTGGGAACCACGAAACTCCACGGCCAAGGGAAACTGAGCTCCCAGAGCACAAGGGGACAGTGACTAAAGCATGGGCCCAGGCTAGAGACCACCCCTCATGGCCATGAGAGGGCACAGGCTGGGACAGGAGCAGGGACAGCGGCACAGTGACCGGCAACAGCGACAAACCCAGGGTGGCCCTACAGCCAGGAGGCTCCTGGCTTGGTCATGATAAGGGTGCCCACCCACCCAAGGGAGTGGCACCCACTCGCTCTTTTTGGGGGCAGGACCCTTCAGTTTGGTCTCCAGGCCCCCAAAGAAGCCCTTGACGTTCTCGGTCTTGGCCGAGGTGTTTTTCAGCAGCCTCTCTGCAATGTCCTTCTTCTCGGCCAGCCAGGTGTTCGCCGACTTCAGGTACGAGTCAATGCTGCCCGTGGGCTTCTCCTTGGCCTCCAAGGGCAGGGCGTGAGGCTTCCCTGGGGAAAATGTGCCAGGAGTTCAGTGGACCCTACGGTCCTGAGTGCTGCCAGCTCCTGGAGACCTGCATCCAGCTCCACCATGCACCACCAGGAGCTGGAAACACCCAAGATCCCACCCCAGTTCCTGCAGGTTTTTATCTTCATGCTCCCCGCTCCCATTCTGGACAGACAACCCAGCTCCTCATGGAGGAGCAGCCACCACACAGCAAGCAATAAACCAAGGTGCTTCTGGGCTGGGATGCTCACACCCCACCCCGCCAGGGTCTGGGATCATCCCGGGGTTGTCACGTATGAATATTCCTGGCTGGAAGCAAGGACAAAGCAGCATCACCACCCCAGCGAGGGGCTGTGCCAGGCTGGCACGGATTCTGTGCCATGGAGGCTCTTTTCCACCTGGGGCACCCCTCCCAACACCCTTCCCACGCCCGGGACACGTTTCAAACCGGCCCCCAGCGGCAGCAAAGCCTCCACAGGGGTGCAGGTCCCCTTACCTATGTAGTAATAGGTGAAACACATGGTCATGAGGTTCTTGGCAGGGCTGAAATCGTCCATCTGGTGACACCTGACACGGAGGCAGGACTCAGTGAGGACACCCCAGCCCAAGCAGCCTCACGGCTCTGCCCTCAGGGCCTTTTGGGGGTCGCCACAAAGCCCCAGAGCGCCCGCAGAACTTACTCAAAGAGCACGAGGGCGAAGGACTGCATCAGGCGGTAGAAGGTCTGCTCCGAGACGCACTTGGAGTTGCAGCGCTGCGGGGACAGAGCCCGGGGCTCAGCACAGCACCAGGAACAGCCTCAGCTCCCCGCCCAGGACCACCCGCCATGGGCAGGGGCGAAAAGAGCACTCCTGGCTGGGTCTCCCCCTCACAGACAGCGTTGTGCCTGGCTGGGTTGGTTTTTTTGGGGAATAGGATGTGTCTGAGTGCTGGTGGGACTTAATTTAAAAATTGTTTAAAAATAAAACCAGCGAATTCTCTCCCACGTTGCGCCAAGGGCGTATTTGACTGCTCAAAATGCATTTATTCGCTCCTGTGTCTCCCTCTGCTGTGGTTCCTCACTTTCCTTGGGTTCCTGCCTTCCAAAAATACTTATCTGGGATGTAAATGAATCCAAAGCCCGTGCAGGATCCCTGCTGCCTCCCCACCACTCCCCTTACCTGGGCGCTCACGTATCTCGCGAACCACTCCCTGCCCTTCCCGTTCTCGCTGCTGCAGAGCTCCCCAAACCTGGCCTTCTCCTCTTGGTCCAAATCCTCCCTGAAACAGCAAAAAATTTTAAAAACTTCGTTAAAGCCAAGGATGTGACCTGCACCCCACAACATCCCTCTCGGCACCAGCATCCCGGGCAGAAAGGCAGAGGAAGAGGAGGAGAGGGGCATCCATTTTGTCCCCCCTCCACCTCGTGCTGCTCTTTTCTTCCTCCCTGGGAGGAGGGAAACCAAAGGCAGAGGGAGAAGGGAAGAGCCAAGGACAGAGCAGGAGCTGAGCTCCACAGACAGGCGCCGAGCCCCAGAGCCAAAACAAGCCCCGTTGCTGCTCCTCACGCTCCATTTGCTCCATCCAGCCTGACGCGCTGAGCCGCGGAGTTACGGAGACCATGGCGCCGGGATCGGGGCGTGCGGGGCTGGGGACACAGCCAGGGGCTGCCTCGGGGTCCCTGGGCACGGGTGAGCCGCCGGCATTTCCACGAGCATCGGCGGGGAGAGGAGATGGGGACCCCCGGCACAGTGAGCCCCCGGCGTGGAATGGGGAGAGAGAAGCAGGGAGGGAACTGGGGGTGGGAGACGAGCTGGGACTTGGCCAGGAGAGGGGTGCAAGGCAAAAGCCACATCCCCCTCAGCACCAACGCCGTGGGGCAGCAGCCGAGCTCGGGGAAGGGCACAAACTGCTGCTCTCAGAGTGGGAAAGCAGCCAGACCGCATCCCATCGCATCCCATCGCATCCCATCCCATCCCATCGCATCCCATCACATCCCATCCCGTGGGATGTCCCCGGTGGCACCAGCCCCGCTCACTCACCCCCCGGTGAAGATCTTCTCCACGTAACTCCGCATGAACTCCCGGCGCTCGGCCGTGGCCTCGTCCCGCGCCGACTCCGTGCTCTGGCTGGAGGAGAAGGACTCGTTGGAGGAGGAGCGGCGGTGGCCGCCCCAGTGCCGGGGAGAGTCCCCCACGTCACTCTCGCTGTCTGCTGACTCGGTGGCATCGCTCTCCTCCGCAGCCACGTCCCCCCTGTCCCCCAGGTGCCCGTTGTCGCTGGGAGCCGCGGGAGGAGCGGGCTCTGAGGGGTCACGGGCGGGCGTTTCGGTGTCAAAGTCGATGAGGTTCCCCACGGGCACGTCCAGAGGGGCCTCCATGGCTGTCCCGGGGGATGTGGCGGTGCTGGGGACACTCGCTCCTCGTCCTTTTGCCCCTCACTGGGGCATTGAGGCCATCGCTGGCAGGATGCTGGCTAAGGCGAGCAGGACCTCCCGGCAGGGGACAGGCTACCACAGGACATCTGAAAGACACAGGGAGGACAGGAGTGAGGACAGGTCCCCAGGGAACCACCACCGTGGACCTTGGGCAAGGCCACCACCCACGATGTCCCCAGGACGTCCACCAGCAGTGGAGGGACAGACAGAGCTGGCTCCTCTCCACCAGCCACGTGAATCAGCAATCCCATGGAATGCCCATGTGCTTTCGGCACCGCTCGAGAGGGTTTTCCGCCCTTCAGCCCGGAAAAGGGACAAGCGGAGCCTCAGCTCCGTGTGTCACGTTTGGGATGTGACATCTCGCGGCCCGGCGGGCAGAGCTGGGCTGGCAGCAGCCAGCAGCTGGCAGGACACTGGTGGTTCCCCAGGGCAGCCCTGACCTCCTCCTGTCCCTGCCCTCTCTCTGCTCACGGGTCTGTCTGACCCCGTTCGGAAATGGGATCATCCCGGAGTTTAACACCCATGGACTTAGCCGGGAATGGAAAGGGGATGCTGGACACAGCAGAAACTGGAATGGGATGAGGACACAGGGCTCTGGACTGCAGTTAAGGGGTTCTGGCATCCACCCCAGATTGCACAGGTCCCGCAAAGGAGGCACAGAGACCACAGGGATGGGGATGGACTGGGATGCTCTGGCACACGCCCGTCCTGGACAACGCTGCAGCGGCTGCTGTGCAGTGAGAGGCAAAGAAAGGGCCACCCTGAAGCTGCCCCTGTGGCAGAGAGTCACTGAGGTCCTCTGTGAGGGTGTTTCTGCCCCAGAAGGTGGCAAGTTATAGTGTCTGAAGCCCGGTACTTGCTGCAGCATCCGGGCACAGGGTGGCACAGGAGCAGGGACAGCAGCACAGGTGACAGTAACAAACCCAGGGCAGCACAACAGCAACGCTGACACAGCCCCGCTGCCTTCCAGGGAGCTGATCCCAGGACACAGGCAACCACCCCCAGAGCAAAAATCCCCCGAAGGGCCGATGCCCAGCTCATCAGACAAACAGGAGTTCAAACTGAAACCAAATCTGACGTGTTTCACCAAGCACGGCACAGCGGGAAAACAACCCCTGGGCGGCAGGAGCAGCCACTCTTCCAGGAGCATCCCCCTCCTCCTCCTCCTCCTCCCTTCCAGGGACCCTTTGGGGCAGCTGGATGCAGGGACAGCGAGAGAAACACAACCCCCCAACATCAGACAGCTCAGCTCCTGGCTGGGAAAAGGCCCTGTCCCCCAGAGACAGCAGGGACAGAGAGAAAAGTCACCTGGGGTGGCAGAAGTCATGCAGCCACCTCCGCTGGCAGCCTGCAGTCCCACCCTCCCTCACGCTGACCCCCCTGGCACACACCTAAAGCTGGTCCCAGGGAGCTGCAGGGACACTGCTGCACTCCGGGAGCTGCCGAGGCGTCGGCTCCTGGGAGAGGAGCAGCCCAAGGCTGCGGCACGGCAGGGACTGGCACAGTTCCCATGGGGAGCCAGCCAGCTGCAGCCTGGCTCCGTGTCCCTGACCCCCCCAAACCACCCCTGCAGCTGCAGGGCCCTCACTGTGCTCTGTCCATCCCTCCCTCCCTCCATCCATCCATCCCTCCATCCCCCATCCATCCATCCCTCCATCCTCCCTCCATCCCCCCCTCCCTCCCTCCACCCACCCCNTCCATCCCTCCATCATCCATCCCTCCATCCATCCATCCATCCCTCATCCATCCCTCATCCATCCCTCCATCTATCCATCCATCCCTCCATCCATCCATCCCTCCCTCATCCATCCCTCCATCCATCCCTCCATCATCCATCCCTCCATCCATCCATCCATCCCTCATCCATCCCTCATCCATCCCTCCATCCATCCATCCCTCCATCTATCCATCCCTCCATCTCTCTGCCCCCAGCAGCTGCAAAGTCCCTTTTGGCACTCATGGAGAGAAGGCTCCAGGGAGAGCTCAGAGCCCCTTCCAGGGCCTAAAGGGGCTCCAGGAGAGCTGGAGAGTGACTTTGGACAAAGGCATGGAGTGCCAGGACACAGGGAATGGCTTCCCACTGCCAGAGGGCAGGGACAGATGGGATTCTGGGAAGGAATTCCCCATGAGGATGGGGACGCCCTGGCACAGGGTGCCCCAAGACCCTCTGGGAGAGAGGACTTGGAGTTCAGCCCAGCAGCCCCAGGGAGCGCATCCTGCTTGCAGAGGGCTGGAAAAGGTTTAACCCTTCGCTGACCAGCTCATGGTAAAGCCCTGCCCCTGAGCGAAGGCCACCAAAGGTGTTCCAAGGTGCTGGCAGCTGCTGGGGGTGCCCGGGCACATCCAGAGGGGTTGGGTTCTCAGCACAGAGCCCAGAAGAGCTTCAAAATCAAAACAGGCTGCAAAACCAGCCCCATCCCCTCTCCAGAACATGCTCATTGCCTCAGCAGAACAAACCCAGGGAAGGATTAGCCAAAATACCAATCGAGAGCCTCAGGTCCCACAGTTGGCACCGTCCGCTCACGGACGGCAGCACAGCTGCACATGCCACCACGGCCCAGGCACAGCCCAGGGGGCTCCACTCCTGGCTGGGTCAAGGCTGAGAGTAAATGAGGGTTCTGGAACAAAAAGGGACTTTGGGGCTGCTTGGGAGCTTTGATACAACATCAGGAGCTTCAGCATCGTCCTGGGATCCAGCAGTTCTGGGGCTGACTTTAACCACGAAGCTCAGCCAGACTGGTGGAGACGCCAGCCCAGGAATATCATCCATGAAAGTGCTGAAGCCGCACGTGGGAATGCCACATGGTGCCCTGAAACTTTGGGAAATGCCTGTTTTTACTAAAAAGAAATGCTGGGGTAGATGGAAATGATTCACCTATAGATACATGCGTGTGCAAGCAGCTTTCATCCGTGACCTGCCTTTGAATCCAGCACTCCTGGATGGATCTCCCAGCATCCACAAGCCCTGCACGGAGTTTCCCCTCCAGGCTTTTTCCAGGTGCGCTGGGTGCTGAGGTCAGGTTTGCTGCAGGGCCTCAGCAATTCCCACCTGGGGAATGGGATCCAATCCCAGTTTGCCACAGTGGAAACCCCAGCGGGGATCAGGATGTGGCCAATCTGCGGCCCAGCTCTCCTCTCTCTCCAACCACAGGGTCCCAGGGAGCTGCTCCCAGCCCGTCCCCAGAGCTGGATGGCAAACTGAGATAATCCCTGTTATCAGCTCAGGCCGTGGGTGACATCCCACAGGATGCCAGCGCTCAAACCCACGCTCACATCGGCATCCTGCATGGAAACTCCAGCCTGGAGCTGCCAGGGGTGACTAAAAACTGTAATTAAAGCAAATTAAAGCAGCCTCGTCCCTGCAGCCTGGCACCCAGACCCGGAGTGCCGGAGCTCCGAGAGCCCCTGGGAACGCCCAGCTCCGGGGAAGGGGGAAAGCCACAAAAATCGATGTTCTTGCAGGGTTTGGCAGCCCAGAGGGGACAACTCTGCTCCTGTGGACACAGCCACGAGCTCCGCAGAGAGCTCTGGCACTGCGTCCATGCCAAGGGCTGCGGGTGCCAAGGGCTGCGGGTGCCAAGGGCTGCCTGCATCCCGCTGCTGTGCGGGGGCGAGGGATGCTCACGTGGGCAGCACCCGGCCCTGGCAGGGCAGGGTTTGTGCCCTGGGCTGCAGCACAGGGGATTTAAGCACACCCCAGGCCTCTCTCCCCGCTGTGCCAGGGGACACGTCCTTCCCAGCCTGCGGGGAAGGGTCAGAGCGCTGCTGCCTTGGCCCATCCCACGTCCTGATGCCCTGGGGAGGAGGCAGCCCCGATGCAGGGGGACACGCACGGGGAGCCACCGCTGCTCAGGGACTGGCAAAGTGCCACTGCTCGGTGCTGGCACCTTCCCAGGCTGCGGCCCTCCGCGGAAATCCACCCCTGTCCCATCCACCCCGTGCACAACAGGGGGCTCCCATCGCCCTGGCACGGGTCTGGCACGGGAATGCCGCCTGCTCCTGGCGCTGGCACTGCCCGGGGGCACCGCGCAGCCACCCACCCACCCGCACCGCACCCACGGCTCTGTCCCCAGCCCGTGGCGCCGCGGGCGCGGAGCCAGCCCGGCAGGGCTCTGCAAGGGCACCCTGGGCACGGCTGAGCGCCTGCCAAGGAGAACTCCCTGTGCCGCGAGGGAACAGCCTGTTTCCTGCCGGGGAACTGGTCAGTCTTGTTCCCTCGCGTCCCTCCCCCGGACAACACGCCGGCAGCAGGGTCAAGGCTCCGCGGCGCAGCCCCGTTGAGTGCCAGGTCCCCAAACCCACCCTAAATCCAGAGGTACCGCGCCTACCCCCGTCCCAAGCACCCCGCTGAATTTAAACACACAAACCTCCGTGTTTAAACACATCCTGGGACTTCGGAGAGCCGAAACTCCTCCTCGCTGGGGTCGCAGATCCGCTCTGCTCCCGGTGCCGGGAAACGCTCCCGGCTTTAATCAGGAAGGCTCAAGCTGTGCCCTGGCCAAGGCGCAGCCGTGCTGCAGCACTGCCCGCAGCTCTGCAACTTCCGAAAATGATTCCCTGGATACCGGGGGGATACCTGAGAGCGGTGCTCAGCTGCGCTGGCACAGGTGGGGCAGAGACCGCGCACACTCGGTGCGTGCCAGAGCCAGCTCCCGGCTCATCCTGAGCCGGCACCGGGATCCCAGTGCCTGATGAGGGAGGATTTTTGGCAGGTGATGCGTGTTGGTCTAGAGGGTCTTTTCCCCAGCGGCATCTCCTCTCCCGGCCCCAGTGCTGGGGCGCTGCTGCCTTCCAGGACCCTTCCCCTTCCCAAGCCCGGCTTTAGCCCACACGGGGCACTGACAAAACCATCCCCCAGCCCAAATAACGGAGCCATTTCCAGGGAATCTGCAGCCCCGCGAGCTCCCAGCTTGCCCCGCTTCCCAGAGAGCCCTTTCCCTTCCCCGCGCTGCCATCAGACACCAGATGGCAGCTCCCCATTCGCCTGGACTTGCGAGGAGAATTAAATGCCTCCTGAATAGAGCTGAGCTGCGTAAGCCGGGCTTTTGTGCCGAGCAGCGGTTTCTCCTTTCACACTTCCCAGCGTGCGGCTCCCACACCTCCCCCTCCGCCACGGCCACATCCCCAGCGAGCCCCGAAACGGGGCTGCTTATCCTGCAATTCCCGTTTTTACCTGGCGAAAATTCCTCCCGGGGGCCATGTTTTGGAAACGAGCCCCCCGAAAAGCACGCGGGGGAAGCGGGGGCTGGGGGGTTTCCCTGCCCCCGACCACCCTCAGCCCCCCATTCCCACGGGAGAAGCTGCTTCCAGCCCCCGCGGAGGGGTTCGGGATGCAGCCGGCGCTGCAAAGGCCGATGGAGCCCGGGGACACCGGGAGCACGCGGGGACCCTCCACCCTTCCCGGGGAGGATGGATGCATCCCCCTGGATGTGAGGACCTTAAACAGAGCCGCAAAACAAAAAAGCGGGGCGTGCGATGGGGCCGGAGGACGGATTAAAGCCCAGCCATGCCCAGGCCTGTCCCCAAGCCGGGTCACGTTGGAGCCGCGGGATCCCCATCCTCCCTCCNCTTGTGGTCACCCAGCCGGCCACGCTCGTCACGGCCGGCCGAGCGCCGCCGGCTCCCGAGAGAGCCGCGCCGGTCCTTTCCTGCGGCGAGGAGCCAGGGGTTGCCCTGCGGAGGGATTCCCACGCCGGGCATCGCTCCCCCTTCAAAACCAGCCTGGCCAAGCCCCTGTGCGCGCTGGCGCGGGGAGTGTTAGGAAAAATTAGGCAGGATCCCCATCAAAAGGGAGTTCTGCGGCCTAAGGAGCCGCCCGGGCGAATATCCCAAATATTAACCAATCCAAAATGTCCAATCCATGTATTGGATCCGCTATCCAATATCTAAAATATTAACCAATATCAACCAAAATGAGGCGGGGTCCCCATCAAAGGGGGATTCTCCTGCCTAAGGAGCTGCACAGGCAAATATCCCAAATATCAACCAAAATGAGGCGGGGTCCCCATCAAAGGGGGATTCTCCAGCCCAAACCAGCCCCTCCAAGCCCCTGTGCACCCTGACATGTGGGATATTAACCAAAATTAGGCAGGATCCCCATCAAAGAGGAATTCTCCAGCCTAAGGAAATGCACAGGCAAGTATCCCAAATATTAACCCAAATATTAATATTTAATTTAACAGGCAAATATCCCAAATATTAGTAATTAATATTTATTAATACTAATAAATATTACTATTAATAAATATTAATATAAATGATGCAGGGTCCCCATCAAAAGGGGAGTTCTCCAGCCCAAACCAGCTTAAGTCCCTGCACAGGCAAATATCCCAAATATTAACCCAAATATTAATATTTAATTTAACAGGCAAATACCCCAAATATTAGTAATTAATATTTATTAATACTAATAAATATTATTATTAATAAATATTAATATAAATGATGCAGGGTCCCCATCAAAAGGGGAGTTCTCCAGCCCAAACCAGCCTAACTACCTGCACATGCAGATATCCTAAATACTCACCAGAATGAGGTGGGGTCCCCATCCAAGGGGGATTCTCCAGCCCAAAGCAGCTTGTCCAAGCCCCTCTGCAGCGCCCCATATGGGACATTAACCAAAATTAGGCAGGATCCCCACCACATTGGGGTTCCCCAGCCCTTTTCCTCACCTTTAGCTGGTTTTTAGGCCTCCCCACCACTCGGCCCCCTGAGGGTGGTGAGTTATCCGCTCTGCTCCTCCCCAGGTGAGCCACTCTGGGGAGAAAAGTGCCAGGTGGGATCAGAGAGGGGGGAAAGCCCCACTGGGGAGGAGCAGCAACAGGGCAAGGGCAAAGCTCGGGGCAATTACTGCCCACTTGGAGGGCACTCCTGGGATCTGGCTTCTCCCCTGACCCTCCGGAGAAAAACTCCAGGGGTTTCACGGCAAGAGATGGGACACAGGAAAGGCTGAGCCCCCTGGGAGGGGGTGTCACGTGCCTGGGGGGCAGTTTTGGGGCGCTGTCAGCAACGGGGAGCCTCTGGTACAAAGAGAAGCAAAGGACCAGGGGGAGGAGGCCACCAAGCCCTCCAGCTCTGCCCTTGCCAGCCTGTGCCAGGGCACCTCAGCCCTCCCGAAAGCACCCAGGCACTGCCTGCATTAACCCAGAGGGGTCTCGCTGAGGGTCTGGGGGACCAAAACAGCGAGGGGAGACAGGAACCCCCCCATTTCAGCACAGGATGCCTGGCCTTGCTCATCCTCCCTGCCCCAGCATCACCCCAACCCTGAGCAGAGCCCTTTTCCATGAAGCAGAGCATCCCCCTTGAGCAGGGAGACAGGGATTGCTGACCCGGCTCGCCCTGCAGGGCCTGCAGCAGCATCCAGTCCTGCTCTGACCCCCAAAGGGAGCAAAAACCAGGAAGAACCACATCCTCCCCCTCTGGAGATGCCAAGGAGCAGCAAACTGTGGGATCCCAGGGAAATACTGCTGGGATGGGAGCTGCAGCATCCCTGCCAGAGCCTGGCCAAACCCGGGTGCTGCCGCTCAAGGGCACCCTTGGAAAAGAGTCCAAAGCCTCAATTTTGTGGCTTTTCCGTGCTCTGGAGCCAGGCAGGAGTGAGGGAGGCGGGTGAGTCACTCCTGCCACGGGGCATCCTCGTCAGGAGAGCTCAAACGGTGCCAATTAGTGTGAAACTGCTCACTGCCCCCTCCGTCCCCACACCGGGGACGCTGCACACCCGTCACCATCATCAGCCCACGGAGGGAACAGCGCGCCTGCGACACAGCGTTTGGGCTCGGCAGAAACCCGGGAGCAGTGCTAATTGACTGCCTGCCCAGGGTGATTATTATAATTAAGGCAGGCTTCAGAAATTGCAAGTGACATGGAGAAAACACCTCCCGGCTCCCCAGTTTTGATATGACACCACGGGGAGGGTTTTAGTGCTTCCCCCTTGCCAGTTCTCGTTGGCTGGGTTTTCACGTGGATGCCTGGTCTTTGTTTGTTTGTTTTTATCTGTTTATTCTGCTGTTGAGCCCGGGTTTGGAGCATGGGAGGTGGAAATCCTGGGGGTACACACATTCCTGGCACCTGGAAACGTTCCAGGCCAGTTTGGACGGGGCTTGGAGCAACCTGGGATAGTGGAAGTTGTCCCTGCCCACGGCAGGGGGTGGCACTGGGTGAGCTTTAAGGTCCCTTCCCACCCAAACCATTCCACACTTTTATGAAGTTTTTTCCTCCTCCACCTCAGCTCAAAGTCCTCCCCAGGAACTCTTCACCTTAACCAGGAAAGGAGAGGCCCCAGGCTGCTCACCAGAGACTGGGAGAGCATCCATCCCTTGACTCTGCCACGGCTGGAAGCAGCCAAGGAGCAGGAGCGAGGCTCAGGTTGGGTTATTTACCCTCCAGCACCCACCTGAGACACCCAAGACTCCCCAGGTGGAAACCTCTCCATGGCGGTGCCCCTAAAAACACCCTCCTGGGCGAGCGACCCCTCTCCCAGCTCCATCCCCAGCCCACAGCCATCTCCCACCGCCCCCCTCGCCGCCTCCCCACCGCTCTCCTCCCTCCTTGGCACGTTCCAGGGATGCCCCTGAGCCCGCTGGCGCCGGGGCCGCAGCTGCGGCGCTGGCACCGGGAGAGCTGCCGGTGACGTGGGTGCTCCTCCCCACGGCCCCGATGCGCACACAAAGGCTCCGGGGGTGGCTGTGGCTGTCACACACCACAAGTGCCCTATTTTCCCTTTTCCATCCCATCCCATCCCGGCACGGCTCCAGCAGCAGCAGCAGCAGCGCCGCAGCCACGCTGGCGTCTGCCAGGGGTGGGTGCCCAGCAGCAGGAGGGAGGCACAGAGCCCGGCAGGTGCTGAGCACAGGGGGACATCCCCGCCGACTCGGCAGCTGCAAGGGGAAGCAAATCTTCGGTGGAAGTTGCTGAAGTGTTGGGTAATTTTTTGCTTCACACCCCTGAGCAGCGGGGCCGGGCACGAGGGCCAGGGGAGGAGCTGGCAGATCCGGGAAGGAGCCAGGGGGTTGATGGCAGAGGGATCTCGGAATCACAGAATGTCCTGAGCGGGAAGGGACCCACAGGGATCATCCAGTCCCTGTGGGGCCCTGCACAGACCCCCAACAATCCCATCCCTGGGAGTGGTGTCCAAGCCCTCCTGGAGCTCTGGCAGCCTCGGGGCCGTGCCCATTCCCTGGGGAGCCTGGGCAGTGCCCAGCACCCTCTGGGGGAAGAACCTTTCCCTGATCTCCAGCCTGACCCTCCCCTGGCACAGCTCCATGCCATTCTCTCAGGTCCTGCCCCTGGTCACCACAGAGAAAGTGTCGCTGCTGCCCCTTCCCTTCCCCTCACGATGCAAAATGCTGCTGTAAGGAGCAACAGCAGAGCAAGGCTGGGGAGAAACGAGATAACAGCTCTGATAAAAACCCAAAGCCCGGGTCCTGCAACACCACAGGGCCAGGCTGACCCCACTTCAAAGAGGGGCAGCTCCTCCGGGCAGGGCTGTGCCACCAGAGCCAAAGCACCTGGAGAGGGACAGGGGTGACAGGACGCTGCAGCATCACCGGGGCACTTGCACAAGGATGAATTAATTGGCTTTAAAAGCACCCCCAGTAGGAAACCACCCAAGCCCCAAAGGGTACTCACCCTCCACCATCTCATGGGCTGAAAGATTGGGTTCAGCCTCCCCAGACAAGGAGGATGCCGGGTTGCTGGTGCTGATCTGTGCTCCAGAGCCCTCTCCCAGCCCAGGAGATCCCGGCAGCTCCCTGGGCCCTCAAACCCAACACCCAACACCCGACACCGGCACGACGCAAGCGAGTGTTGCCACACCACGGATGGTTGTGACACAGCTGCTAAAAACCTAAATAAGCTGCTCTTCCAGACTGACCCTCTGCAAATCCCTCCTAATCCAATCTTGCTTATGGCATTAAGCTGGACCCTCCCATACCGAACGCCCCTGTTTGCTCAACAGTTGGGATAATCCTCGTGTTTCCTCCGTCCTGGTTGAAGCTCTGATGCAGAAGTCACCAGAGCTTCCTTCTCCTCATGTACTGAGGTGTTCAGGGATGGGGACACACCTGCACTCCCAGCTCCACGTCCCACAGGGACATCCCCTGCGTGTCACACCGCCCGTCCAGGCGTGGAAAATCTCTCCCCGTGCCAGTGTGACACAGCCAGGAGTTCTCCTGTGCTGGGATTTACGTGGTTTAACACAGAGTTTTCTCCCCCTTACCCAGACACAGGGGAAGAGCTGGAGGGGACAAACCCTGCTCTGACCTCCAGCTTCCCCCATAAATCCCAGCTTGTTGCAAAACAAGCCCCAAACCACATTAGTTCGATGTGTTATTCCCACAGAAGATGCCAGAGCCACGTTCCCCACCACGGCTCAGGGCTGGGGATGTTCTGCCCTCCCTGAGGCCATCCCACAGATGGATCCCACGCTGGGAGGACGCAGCTCCACTGAGCAACACGGGGTTTGCCAGAGGCTGCCGCAGCCTCACGCCTCCGTGGCACTAATTCCTTCAGGGAGCGAAAAACCCTCCCCGTGTGTCCCCGGGGTCCTCTCGGTTAGCAAACATCTGCCACCACACGTGTGTCAGAGCAGCTCAGCCAGGCAGCCAGGAGGATGAAAGTGTTATAATTACCCTGAGACTCCCTGGAATCTGCAGGAAAGTCGTGCCACGGAAAAGGAAACCTGTTTCAGCTTTCCTAAAAGGAAAGCCGAAACTATTTATAAAGTGAGACACAGGTGGCCAGGCTGGCACGGGCTGGAGCAGCAGGAACAGGGCTCTTTTCCCTCTGCTTCCCCTCCAAATAAGCCTGGATCTCGTTTGGATCCATCAAACTCAGCACAGGAACATCCTCAGGGATTTGTACCCACCAGCACTGCCTGCAGTCCACACGGACCTGGGGAAGAGCTCCAGAGGGATTCAACCCGTGGCAAACCAGCCCTTGGAGCATGGAAAACCGCCCGTGGAGCCCCGGCAGCGGTGGAGCTGGGAGGAAGGAGGTTGGTTTTCCTCCCTCCCGCCCATTCCAGGCAGCGGGAAGGGCGAGGAGCGGCCGTGGGGCTGCTGGGAGGGCAAAGGTTGCAGCGGCGAGTGACAGCTCAGGGTTCTGTTGTCACAGTGCCACGGGGCTGGGGTGGTGGCAGGGACCTTGCCAGTGGCACAGGCTGGCTCCCGGAGCAGCAGCAGGAGCCTTGGGACGGCGGGATGCACCTCGGCTTGGGAAAAACAATGGGATTCACCACAGTTCAATGGGAAGGGCACCAGCACAGCAGGATTTGAATCCAGGAATGTGGATGTAAAGGCACGACGACGGCAGAGGATCAATGCCCTTTTCCTGCTTTTATTCCCAAATCCTGACAAAGATGGGATCCCTGAGCAGGCCACCTCACCCACCCTCTCCCGAGCATCCCGCTGAGGTGTCACCTCCCTGCTCCCCCAGTTGTCCTTCCCAACGTCACCTCTGCAATCCCAGAGGATTCGGCACCGACCGTCCTGGTCAGCAGCAAGGGACAGGGACAGGGACATGGACAGGGACAGGGACATGGACAGGGACAAGGACAGGGACACAGACAGGGACAGGCAGGACAAAAGAACCACTGCACTTCCAGACAGGGAATCACTACTTCCCCAGGGAATTCCATCCCTAATCGGTTTTGCACAAAGATCTTCCAAATTCATGAGCAAATAACCAAGAAGAGGATAAGGGCGATTCAATTAACTCCAGGCATGGAAGGCAACTCCAGCTCACGGTCCTGCAGCCCTCTGTGATGGGGTTTGCTCCTTCCAGTGGGATGGGATGGGATGGGATGGGATGGGACGGGACGGGACGGGACNACCAAACCTACCCCAACCAAGCTCATTTCCAGTTGTGGGGTGGAGGGAGATAATCTCTGAGGTCCCTTCTAACCCAAAACCATTCCACGATTCTCTGATTTTTCCCTCCCAAGCTGCTTCCCTGACCAGCCCCCCGTGCTCCCTGGAAGTGCCTTGTGCGATGCTGTTTCCCTCCCAGCTCCAGCAGCGACTCCTGGCTCTCCGTTTGTGCAAAGCTCCCCCACACGCCGGGAAACGGCCCAACAGGGAATTTATAAATATCGTCCTTGGAGGCAGCAATTGTGGCTCCAGGCATCTGCCAAACCGGGAGCCAGGCAGCGGAGGGACAACACGGGGGATGGAAATGTCCCAGCAGTGCCACGGGAGAGCCCCCACGGAGATGCCACAGTTTGGGACCTCACGGGCTCGCCCTGCTCACCACCCAAAATATACCAGTAAGTTTCCGAACTACAGGAAATTTCCCGACTTCTGCCATTCCACGCCTCCCCGCTGCAGGCCGGTATTTGCTCCCACCAGCTTTGCCGGGCGGGATCAGCACCCACCCCCTCACCCCCCCTCCAGCCCAGCCTGCTCCCAGGGGAGCCCCAAAATTCCCTTTACCTTCCTCCCCCGGCCGCGGCTCCGGGGCTGCTCCCTCCAGAAGCGTCCGGCAGAGGCGATGCCCGGGTGCCCAGCCCCGGGCGGGCACAGCCCGGCGTGACAGGGACCCTTCCGCCAGCAGTCACCGCTGTCCAGCGACTGATTCAAGCTCCGGGGCACAAAGTGAAAGCCCAGCCAGGTGAGGCAGGGATGCACCCGCCGCTTCTCCCTGGCCCCGGGTGCCGCCCGCCGATGGCAGCTCCCGGAGGCTCCCGGGACTGGAAAGACCTGTTGGTGCTCCCGGCGCAGCCACGAGGGCACGGCGCTGGCAGCAGAGGTGTGGCAGAGGCCAGCAGGGCTGCTGTCACCGCCCCTCGGGCTGTCACCGACACCCTGCGCCTGGCAAAGGGCTGGGGGACACGTTAGCAGCCGGCTGGATGCATCCCGCATCCCGAAAAGTGAGCCCGGACCCATAGAATTCCCTGCGAGGCTGTGCCTGCCCAGGGAATGAACCTGTTTAATCTGTCCTTGAGTCGGGCTGCGCCTGGGGGCCCCGGACCTGGCTGGGACCCCCAAATGCTCGAGGGGTGACCCCATCCCAAACCCAGAACCGCTGGGATGCCCTGAGGCAGCTGCTCCCGGCCCCCATCTCCCAGTGCAGCACAAAGCGCCTGCAAAGCAGCACGGCCAGGGGGAGAAAACAGGGAAAAAATGTGGGGGAGAGGCAGCTTTATTTCTCCCTGACATTTAATAACCTTTATTGTCCTCTGAGCGGCAGTTTCCCCTTCCCGGAGCCGGCAGCACGGCTGATCCTCCTCCAGGCTGGGAACGCTCTGGGGCCTGGCAGCTGCCCCATCCCCTCAGCCCGCACCAGAAACCCCAAAAGGTTCCAAAGGCACAAACAGAAGGAAACGCTGTGGGATGCCGGGACTGGGCTGGCCCTTCCGGAGCTCCCTGTAACCCCTGCATCCCTGCCGCATCCCGCAGCCCCGGGACCCTCCCCACGGCATTCCCGGGCTGCTGGGGAGAGCTTTCGGCGCTGAGGTTGTACAGAAGATTCCAGGGACACCGCAGAGCATCCGAGCCGGCGGATGAGGCATTTACCAGGCACGGGGGAGAGGCACTGACAACTCGCAGGAGGCAAAAGGAGGAATTAATGGGGCTGCAATTCCCACTGCCTCCATCGTTAGGGAAGGAAAACGCATCCGAGCAGCCTCGCTCGAATGCACAGCGTAATTTGTTTTGGATTTAATGTCACCCTGCTTCCCAGAGATGGGCTGGAGCTGGGAGAAGCCTCTGCTTGTGTCTCTCCCATGCTCCAGGGAAAGTGGGAAGCAAAGGAGGGGATTTGAGGAGTTTTATGGAGGGAGAAGCTCAGCTGAACCTGGGCAGTGCTGCTGCTGCGAGAGGCTGGGACCGCTGATGTGAGACATCACCCCCAGGAGCTGCTGGCTGAAAAATACCTAAAATCAGCTTAATATTGAATATCGATCTGTTGTGAAGGGTCTCGGGGAGGTTTTCTCCCGCCCGCCGAACTCTGCACACTAAAAGCAGCATCACCGTGCCCTGCACGGGGCAGTGGCATCACCTCACCCGAGAACAGGAGTTTGGGGGCCAGGACTGCAGAGGGAGGGGGGAACCCCGGTTTTCTCTGGGATTTAATCCCCTGTTGGAGTCCTGAGCTTTGCGGGAGGAGGTCGGGATTTTCCCCAGCCTGATGTGTTTCCTCCTCGGGGCCTCTTGTTTGCGCAGGCGGCTGCGAACGTTTCCTCCTCCCGGAAAAGCTCCGGAGGGAGCAGCCCGGCTGGGCACCCACCTCCCTGGCTCCCCCAGCCTCCCAAACACCGCGAATTCAGGGATCGGGATTCAGGGATCCGCCTAGAACCTGCAGAGCTCCCCCTGCTCCTCCTGCTCCTGGTTTTTAATCCAAGAGCGCAGCGGGGCCCCGAGCCCTGCCAGGGCTGGGAATTCCACTCAAATCTCCAGGTGCTGCTGGAAGAGAGGAATAATCAAATACAGACCTGGGGGTCCCACGGCAGCAAAATCGCTGGGTTTTTCCGGCAGGGCTGGAACAAGGAAGAGATAAACCACGCTTGCTCCAGAGCACAGGCAAACAACGGCTTATCACCACGCTGGCAGCCTCAAGGCTGTTGCAGGGTGTCAGGAGAAGTATTATTCCTCCCTGCTCCCGGGGAATTTCTATTTTTGGCCCCTCCGTCACAAGGAGCTGCTGCCTGCGCCCGCTCTGGGCTGGGAGAGCAGCCAATTTGCAGAGCCCCTTCCCTCCTGCTGCCAACTCACCGGGAGAGGGATGGACTTGGGGGGAAACTGAGGCAGTTTTGATTCAAGCTGCAGGATCCACCCTCTCCTGGCTCGCAGAGAAAGCTGCAGGGACAAGTTAGAGCCCTTTCCAGGGCTTAAAGGGGCTCCAGGAGAGCTGGAGAGGGACTGGGGACAAGGGATGGAGGGACAGGACACAGGGAATGGCTTCCCACTGCCAGAGGGCAGGGATGGATGGGATATTGGGAAGGAATTGTTCCCTGGGAGGGTGGGAGGCCCTGGCACAGGGTGCCCAGAGCAGCTGTGGCTGCCCCTGGATCCCTGGAAGTATCCAAGGCCAGGCTGGAGCACCCTGGGATGGTGGAAGGTGTCCCTGCCCATGGCAGGGGGTGGAATGGGATGAGCTTTAGGGTCCCTCCCAACCCAAACCATTCTGGGACTCTGTGATAACCCAAAGCTCAGCTGCCAAGGGGCAGAGCCAGACTTTGTGCTGGACTTTCCAGTGACATTTTAGGGGTCACTGGTCATTTTCAGGCTGGAAAATGATGAATCCTGTGTCCCTGAAGGGGCAGAAAAAGCCACAACTGGTCTGACCAGTGCTGGTGACAGCCCTGTGTGCTGGTGAGAGACCACCAGGTCCTCCTGCCAACACATTTCTGACACTCCCTGCACCACAATTCCCTTGGCCAGAGAGAACAGATCCATCCATTTCTCCCTCTCTCCCTGGCTCCCCTTCCCAGCCCTCATCAGCTCACCTCGGTGAGCTCCAGCACCCCCCTGCGATGCCCAAACCCAAACAGCCAACGCACGGAAAAAGCCCATTTTTGATAATTCCCTTCTGCCCAAGTGTGAGATCGGTAATTGAGGGTAAAATTCCATCCAGGGTGCATTTCAGCCCTGAAAATAGCCCGATAAATGAGCTCAGCTCTTTGCTGGTTGACTCAGCTAATCCTTCAGCTGCCGCCAGACAGCTTTGATTGTATCTTCTCTCCTTGGGCTCCGTTTAATGCCAAGACCGAGCCGTGGCAGCTGCAGCAGCTCCGTGCAATTCATAATCTGCCTTTATTCCTGGCTGCACCGCTGAACAGAGGTCGGCTCCCGCTCCTGGCTTGATTTATGAATATGGATTTTGTTGGTTAAGCCATTAGGAGCGGTGATGGAGCAATTCCTCGTACATCCTGCACCGTGCGGTGCCTCATTTGCAGCCCGGCCCGCAGAACGTTCCCCCCGCACCGCTGGTCACACAGGGAGGGTTGCATTAGGGCTTTGTCTGTAATGCTGGAATTCCACCTCGCCTCCCTGAGCCCTCTCCGATGGGAAACAGCCCCGCCGCAGGCAGGGAAGCGCTGGGGGGAGGAGGGGACTCGTGCCCGGCGGGAGGAGCTGATATCCTGCCCCAAAGGCTTAAAGGAAAGTGTTAAATCCGCTGCGAGCCCAGCGGGGAGCCCGCTGCGGCTGTTTGTGGTGCTGCTGCAGTGCCTCCATCCATCCATCCCCCCCATCCCTCCCTCCATCCATCCATCCCCCCCATCCCTCCCTCCATCCATCCATCCCCCCCATCCCTCCCTCCATCCATCCATCCCCCCCATCCCTCCCTCCATCCATCCATCCCCCCCATCCCTCCCTCCATCCATCCATCCCCCCCATCCCTCCCTCCATCCATCCATCCCCCCCATCCCTCCCTCCATCCATCCATCCCCCCCATCCCTCCCTCCATCCATCCATCCCCCCCATCCCTCCCTCCATCCATCCATCCCCCATCCACCCCTCCATCCCAGGGGATGCTCCAGCTGGAATAGCCGGGCTGGGGGGAGGCTCACCCTTCTCTGCTCCCCTAGGAGCAGCACTTCCCCCTTCCAGGGCACAGCCCCACAGAGCAGAGTCCCCAGCACGGCTGAGCGGCCGAGCATCGCTCCCCGGGGAAGCCCAAACCGGTTGGATCCCTCTCCCGAGGCCGCATTCCCTGTTCCCGGGTCAGCACGTCCCAGCCCCGTTCCGCAGGGCTTTGTGCCGGCGCGGAGGAAGAAACAGGCTGTGCCCGGAGGCCTCGCTGTGCAATTAGAGAAAACAAAGAGGGAGAAGGGAATTGTGCGCGGCGGGGGCCGGGATACAGCTCCCGCTCCCTGGCTCCCAGCCGTGTTTTTTCCCATCGCTGCCGAATCCGCTCGTTTTGGAGAGGAGAAGGTTCCCCTCCAGCTGCCCCCGTGTCAGGCACCGCCCAGCACAGGGACAACTTGGCACCTTCTCCCTAAAAACACCAGCACCAGCCAGGATGTGGTCATGGATGGAACCAGTGGGAAGCTTTGGGAAGGGTCCCAAGCAAAGCCAAGTTTCCCCTTCACAGCAAGCAAGACGCTTGGAAAGGTGCACAAGTAATACCCAAGGCCTGTCTTTTGCAGAGCGGCAGAAAATTAAATTTCCATGTTATTTATCCAAGAACTCCTAAATGGAGCGGATCCATCCAGCTCATCACTCACCAGCATCTCCTCGTTTGTTTTTAATTAGCAGGAACGCTCTGGGGCCGAGCCAGGCAGGGAAGGGAGCTCAGGAAAACCACCCCTGACAGGCCGGGAGCAGGGGTGGGATACAGGCACTGGAGCAGGGAACAAGGGGACACTCGCTCTGAAGGCTCAGGGGTTGTGGAAACCACGACTGAGGGACAGGGATCACACGAGGGGAGAGCCGGGACTGCAGCTCTGGGTGGGCGGCGTGTCCCGGGTGGGGGGAATAATTTGGGTTCCTGGAGGTGAGGTGAGGGATGACAAGGTGACAGAAAGCCCCAGGGAGCAGCCAACCGTGGAGGAAAACGCTTCCAAGAGAGGAAAGATATGAGGGGAGAGAGAGAGAGGGGAGGGAATTTTGGGTTGTCCCACAGGTACCGGAGCGCTGGACGGAGATGGGGTGATGGGAACTGGTTGAGTTGGGATCAGCTGGGGAGAGGTGGGAGGTGCGACAGCGGATTGGTGGGGGAGCAGGGAAGGAGGGGCTGAGTCCCGCAGGTACCCTCATGTCCCCACCCAGGGGATGCCCCAGGGGTCCCAAGTCCCACAGGTACCTCCGTGTGTCCCCAGCTGTGGGATAGCCCAGAGGTCCCGGTTCCAGCAGGCGGCCTGACCCAAGAGCCTCAGCGTGCCGGGGCACGACATCCACACGTCTGCGTGGATCCCAGTCCCACGAGTGTCCGTGCGGATGCTGATCCCACATGTCCATGTCCACGTGGATCCTGGTCCCAGAAGTGTCAGTGTCCATTCGATCCTGATCCCATGAGTGTCCATGCGGATCCCAGTCCCACGAGTGTCCATGCCCGTGTCCATGTCTGTGTCCATGCAGATCCCAGTCCCATGAGTGTCCATGTCTGTGTCCATGTCCATGTCGTGTCCACATGGATCCCACAAGTGTCCGTGTCCATGTCATGTCCATGTGGATCTCACGAGTGTCCGTGTCCATGTCTGTGTCCGTGTCCATGTCTGTATCCATGTCCATGTAGATCCCATGAGTGTCCATGTCCGTGTCCATGTCCGTGTCCATGCCCGTGTCCATGCCCATGTCCATGTCCATGTCTGTGTCCATGCCCGTGTCCATATCTGTGTCCATGCCCATGTCCGTGTCCGTGTCCATGTCCAT
>VZRQ01002102.1:140132-176191 GCA_013397975.1 Machaerirhynchus nigripectus
GTGTCCATGCCCGTGTCCATGTCCATGTCCATGCCCGTGTCCATATCCGTGTCCATATCTGTGTCCATGCCCGTGTCCGTGTCCATTCGATCCCGGTCCCACGAGTCCATGCCCATGTCCGTGTCCATGCCCGTGTCCATGCCCATTCGATCCCGGTCTCACGAGTGTCCATGCCTGTGTCCGTGCCCATGCCCGTGTGGATCCCACGAGTGTCCGTGCCCGGTCTCCAGGCGCCCCCTGGTGGACACAGCGCGGCCCAGCCCCGCCCGGCAGCGGCTGCTCTGGGAGAATCCCACGGGAGGAGTCCCACGGGAGGAATCCCACGGGAGGAATCCCACGGGGGCTCTGAAGGGACGAGGTGACATTGAACCAGGAGCCAGGAGCAGAGCCCGTCACCCACAGAGGTTTAATGACAACAGGAACACGGCACTGGGCAAGGAAAGGAACGACAGCTCCAAGGAGCCACAGGAGGAGTTCAGGAGGTTTTAATTAGCCATTAATTAACCCTCTCCACTGGGAAGAGGAGGAGGAAGCAAATTCCACTGGGAACTGGGATGAGCAGAACACGCACCAGTTTGCTCACCTCCTCCAGGCAATGCACTGGGATGATGCAGAGGCACGGCGTGGACAGCCCAGCATTCCTCCTGTTCAGGTGCCTCCCGAAGTCTCGGAAATTGGGAAACACAGCCCTTGGATCACAGAGCAAGGTGGGTAGAAAGGCAGAGGGAATGGCAGAGCCTGAAGCTGTCACACCCCATCCTTACCCCGGGGAAAGGCTCCAGCTGCTGCCAGGGCCGGGCTCACACTGGGAAGATATTCAGGCTGATAGTTGTGGCTTTAAGAATGGAGACCCCCCTTCCTTCCTGTCTGGAAGCAAAAGCCTTGTGGGTTTTAGGAACAAGCCAGGTAAGAAGAAGCAGGAATGCTGTGCAGGAATGCTGTGGCCTCTCTGGCAGAGCAGAGACATCCCTGAGAGCAGAGACCAAGACCCAGCACAGACGATGTCCCCAAACCAGTGTGGGACGTGTCTGTCCTGTCAGAGAGGGAATAATTCACCCCTGCACGGCCTCAGCTTCTGAGCCAAGAGCTCCGGGACAACTCTGATCCTGTTCCACATGAACAGCCCATAAAGGCTGTGACAGTCAGGACCTGACCCCCAGCAGATGGAAAAATCACTTTATCCATCCCTGAGCTGGGAGGAGGAACCCACCTGCCCAGAACATCTCTGCCAGGTCCCAGGGAGCTCCTCACTCCTTGGCCAGGGGTTGTAGCAAAGGAGCTCAGCCCTGCAGTGATCCTTCACACCTCCAGCTTCCTTGGAAGGAGAGGCAGGATCCCAATCCAGCACTTGGGAGGTGCCTGTGGTTGGGATTCAGCAACGCTGCCACTTGAGAAACCACATTGGGGCTCCTCCAAGGCCAAACATATGGCAGGAGTTACTGCACTTGTTGTGCTTTACTCGTCCCTTGCCAAGGCCTGAACACTCAAACGGGCCTGCAGCACCACAAAATCAAGGCATGGGCTGAGGGGAAGGCATTGGTGGTGTAAAAATATGTAAAAGAGGGGAAATGGAAGATGCCAGACATTCAGGGTGGGACTGGGGAGCTGTAACTCAGCACTCCAGCCTGGAATAACCACCAGCACTAAAGCAGAGCCACTTCCAGATTAGGAGTTCCTGCCTGAATTTAGGGAGTTCAGTGCTCCCCAGCCAGGGTTTGCTCTCAGGAAGAATGAGCTGCCAAGGAACTTACCAGCAAAACCGGGCTGCAAGACTTGAAGCACGACATTCCCTCCAGGAAAGGCAGGACAGGGAACACGGGGCTGGCACAGGACCCGCAGCAGGAGGAGGAAAAGCTCCTTGGTGGCAGCTGAGCTCATGCCACAAGTTGTCCCATTTCCACAGGATCACTTGGAAAAGCAGTGCAGAGCTGGAGTGGGTGTGAGTTTGAAGTGCAGGGAACACAGACAACTCTCTGATCCCACAGAGAAGGGGGCTGACACCATCACGCTGCCTCCCTCTGCTCATCCCTCGGGCTGCTTCGGTGCCAGCTGATCCCTTTCAGACCAAGTGGAAGGAAGAATGGGGGGAAAAAAAAATCCAGGATTACCTCATGCTTCCTTTCAGGCAGAGAAAGCTGGGCCTGGGAGGGCAGAGAGGCTTTGTCAGGGCTCAGGGTGTCAGTTCTGCCACCCCAAACCTGCTGTGGGAGGGAGCAGGGCACCACGGGCACCCAGGGGAGGGAACAGGGATAGGGGGAGAATTGGGATTTGACAGCATGAGGTGTGGGATGTGTGTCTCACATCTTCAGGCAATCAGAACTGCTCACCAAGCACCCAAACAAGGGAAAACTAATTCCTCTCCCAGGATGAAAGACAGGCAGCTGCACGTCAGGAGGGTGGAACTGGCCCAACATTTCCCTCTGGGATGAGGGGGAAAAAAAGAAAAGAAGCAAACAGAAGTTAAGTTCACAAAACTTTGCTTTTTATTATTTGAAACTGGAAAAGGCTCCTTGGGTAACAATGATCAGGTGTAAAAGTAACACACGGGACTTGCTCAGCTTTCCAAAACCTGGGATGAAGTAGGCCAGGTGCTGATTTTATACATCCCACTCCTCTCAAAGCCACCAAGAAAAGGACAGGCAAACCCCCAGCCCTTGGACAGGGCAGCAGACCGGGCAGGTGAGGTGTTTAAACTACAATTTATCACGTTCCACATGGGTATCTTGGTGTATGCCCAGTAGTTTCCTCCCGCTGCCCTCTGCACAAAGCAGGGATTTTTGTTTCACCTTCATTTTTAATACTTTATCGAGACTTAACCCACACTCAAAACCTACAGGAAATGCCCAGATGAACCCATCAGTGTCATGGTAAAGTGGTGAGTGCAAAATACACGTGGGGACAGGGAAGGGGGAGTAATCAATGACAAAACAAAAGTGCAGACTGCTTTAATTAAGCTAATGAACACAGTCGAGCCGAGTGCTCTTCGCCTCAGAAGTTCCAAAGATTGCAATCCAAACGAAAAACCAAAATCACACATTTTAATTCAGCACACAAAGCACCCAAAGGTCAGTGGCACTCAAGAGTTTGGTACCTCTGTCTTCCACTCCACATCCCAAATAATTCACCATCCCACTGGTTGGGGCAGCACGAGCCTTTGGCAGCTGAACACCACGGAGGATTATTGGCCACGTGAGCAGCCAGCTACAAGACAAGAGTTCACACACCATCATTCCCTAAACTAACAAGTTGAGCCTGAACAACCCATTTCCACACAACAGCCAGCACTCCCATCGAGTTCCACTAGGTTTAAACTAATAAAAAGCAAGAAAAAGTCATCCTTGTTGAAAAGTAAACACGGAGCCTGCTGCAGTTTGGGCTTTTCCTGGGAGCTGACAGCTCCAGGCACGTTTGCACAGGGATTCCCTTTCTCCCCAGCGCACGTTTCCCAAGGAGCTGCCCTCCCACTGCTGCTGTCCCACTCCAGGGCAGCTGCAGCAGCTCTGCTGTTCCCTCCACAATGAAGCTGACACCTGCATTTACACACAGCTCCATCCTTTTCCCTCCTCCTCAGTGAAACCCAGCCTGACAAATCCCCGCGGAGGGCAGAGTCTCCCACAACCACCACGCCTGAGCACAGCACATTCACAGCTCTCAAACCAGGCCCAAGGCAAACAAACTGGAGCTTTGGTGTTCCCGTTTTCCAGCTGGCCAAATCCGTGTGTTTTGACAACACAGGGAGCAGGATGGAGGAGCAGAACCCAGCACGTGAACCAGAATTCAGCCCCAGGTCTTGCAATGGCCACTGGGGCTCTGCAACCTCCCTGCAAAGGCTTTGTTTAATCCAAAAGGCTCCTGCCAAGAGTATTCCTACCCCTGACAAGTTGTTTTCCATCCTCGCCAGGCACTTTCCACCCATCTGGGACGAAGAAATCCAGCCAATTGTCCCCAAGATTTCCTGCAGAGCCAACAGGACGAGGAGACGTCGGCAGCAGAGATTTATCACCATCTGCAGGGCCCCAGCACACGTTATCCCTGTCAACAGCTCACACAAAGATCCCAGCGGGTGGGAAAACTGGGATTTGGGAAAGAAGTGGGGTATGCAGTGCTGGGCAGGGCGTGGAACAGCCTGTACCAAACATGAGCAAGCACAGCAAAGCCCTGTCCTGTCAGCACCGCTTTTTTTCCAGGGAAAAGCAGGGTGGGGAAAGCAGGAGCGTCCCCCTGGCCGTGGGGGATCAGATCCAAACTGCCTCCTCCTAAATCTTGTCTCCCTCTTCCCAAAGACTGCAGAGCTGGGAGTTTTAACTCCATGTTACCCTGCTTTGCTCTGGAAGCACTGACAGAGCCACGCACAAAGGAACCGGCACAGGAGCATCCCCAGCATTCCCAAATCCATCTCCACGGCTTTCCTCACCCTCAGCCGAGTCAGAGGGAATTTTCTTCTGAAATGCCACTAAAGCCTGCCAGGCTTGGAGCAGCAGCAGGTGAGAAAAAGCATCAGAGGAGGAATATTAATACAAAACTTGCCATTTCCTTTGCTCCAGACAGAACGAGGCCGGGGGGGTACCAGCAGCTTTCCCTTTAATCAGGAATTATCCTGACGTTTTGAGGCCAGCCAGGTAAGTTATAAATAAAAAAAGATGCCACTACAGGGGCAAGGCAGAGCTGGGAAAAATTCCCACAGGGCATCAGCCTGCACCAAAGCCCTTCTCTCCAGCCAGCCAGGCAGGTCTGGCCTTGGGGAGACCCTTGGCACTGCCCCTGGCAAGGTTCAGAAGGGACGAGAAGCCTGGGGAAGAGCAGATGCACAACCTGTGCCAACAGCAAGCAGGTGACACCTTGCCCAGGTGACGAAGGACAGAGGCTACAGACAGGTCAGTACTTGGGAGAGTGACTCAAGCCTCAGGCCAAGCACTTGCAAGGGCAATCAATGCAATCTGGATTTTTTATCTCCTTTTAAAAAAGTTTTAATTGTAATTTAAAAGCTAAAGGCAAAAATTAGCAAGTCAGTTGTGTAAAACTTCAGGATTTTGGTATTTTTTTTTTGGTGGGGATATTGAAGTGGGGAGGAATCTGCAGTCAGAGCTACGGATCCAGCTGGAGAAGAGCTGGTTTTAGGGACATGCATTGGGAATAGCTGCCCAAGGGGACATCTCCCATCCCTCTGGGCCGTTAGGGAGGACACAAGGCAGACAAGAGATTGCCTGAGAGCAAACTCCAAGATAAACAGGCCACTGAGACACCAAATAAAGTCATAATCACAGAACCATTTAGGTTGGAAAAGACCCCTGAGATCAAGTCCAACCACCAACCCAGCACTGAACATCTTTAGTTGTCCCAGGAACCTGCACCAGACTGGAAACCTCACAGGAACCTGCACCAGACTGGAAACCTCAGCCTGCAAATCAGGCACGAGTTGTGCACAGAGCTCAGCAGCTGCAGCACAAGGCTGAGACGCCCAGTTTCAGCTCCAGGTCACCTCTCTGCCCACTCACCAAGGCACAGAGAGCAGCCACTCCCTCTCTCCCAGCCCTGTGTGATCCAAACTGGCTCTTCCCTCTGCCAGGAAAACCTCTACAGGCTGCTCACCACCAACCTACTTTTCACAGCTTATTCCCCAGGCCTGTAACAGCTCCTCACCCCCAGCACCGAGGCAGGCTTTCCACTCCTCACAGACCTGCAGGAAACAAAGCCAGAAGTGCCCTAAATCACCTTCGAATTCCCAGAGGTTTGGAGAACTATCCAGAGAGACAGGAATTAATCCT
Source organism: Machaerirhynchus nigripectus (assembly GCA_013397975.1). NCBI lineage: Eukaryota > Metazoa > Chordata > Aves > Passeriformes > Dicruridae > Machaerirhynchus > Machaerirhynchus nigripectus. Next base: position 145,898 of record VZRQ01002102.1, read on the forward strand.
GTGAGTGACATGAGCTGCTGCTTGGTGTCTCTGCAGGAGCCTGGGTTCTCACACAGCTGAGGCAACGCTCGAGAACCAGAAGTGGCAAAAAGCCCTTGAGAGTGACAATAAAAGCTGCTCACAGGCACTGGAACCAGGCAGGGACTGAAACATCTCCACAGAAGGGGCCTGAAACTTCCCAGCACAGGTTTTAGACACATTTATAGACCTGAAAATGCAGAGATGTAAAGGCAGGGGTTTGTTAGACACCGATCTGGGGAGAAGAGAAGGGACCTGGGGTTTGTCCTCACAGCCAGAGAGCAACTGCAACAAAGGGTTGTGTCAGTGCTGCTGGTTTGTAGCACAACTCACAGCCTGGAGACGAGCACTGGCCAGCATGTTCCTGCACAGCACAGCCTAGAGGGAATCTGCTTCCTTTCCTGCAGCACACAATTCCCAGCAGAGCTCAGATCTGCCACAGAATCATCTGGGAGGAAACAAGTGCGACTAGAAAGGGAGAGAAGGGTCCTGTGAGTGAAACCAGCAGCACCCACTGCTCCAGGAGCCAGAATGAGCCACACAACGTGAGGACAATCCCTCGTCGCTCCTTTGGACTCCAAAGGGCAACCTGAACAGGAATGCCACCCCTGGGTCACACAGGACCAGTGACATGTGGCACCTTCTGCTGCCCATCTGGAGCCAGCTGGGCTCATCTCACAGCTGGGTTTCTTTTTTGCTCCTTCCTTTCCATTTTCAGACCCATTTCACAAGATCTGAGAAAACCTTTGGGGTACAAAGCAGTTTGAACACATCACAGCTTCTGCAGTTTACACCCCAGCTCCAGTCCCACGCCCAGCTCCTGCAAGGAGAAAGAACCATCTCTGTGCTCAGGAGACACCCAGACCTGGAGCTCCAGGGACAGCACATCCATCCAGCTCCAGAAACCAGGACAGTGCTGAAAACTCTCATCTGCAGTGGGGATCCTGCCCTTGCTGAGGGAATTCTCCAGAGGAAACCACACACTCCAATTACCAAGCCAAGGATGCAGCCATCACACCGGCCCCTCCTGGCAACGCTGCACCCACAGCAAGGTTTCTGGAGAGGAGGATGTGCTTTGTCACTGCCTGTTCCTCTGCCCAGCTCTCACCTGGCGTTGTTTTTGTCCCAATACATTCTTTCTTAGCACTAAGGAAGGTCTGTCCCCTCCTCTGCAGGATCCCTTCAGCTCTACAAAGCACAGACCGGGAAACAAGGACTGCTGGGAAGCAGCGTGGAGCGGCACAGAGGAAAGGGCAGTCACGGATGGCCGAGCTGGGATGTGTGTACGTTTGGGGTAAAAAAGGCTTTACTCAAAGTGCATGCTTTTATCCAGAGGTACCCAGAGCGAGGACTCCCCACCCCAGCCCCGGCTGGGGAGCGCAGCAGCCTTTGCCACCCCGAGCCCTGTCCATCACCAACCACTCATCAAGTAGCCAGGGACTGAATGTTCTTGAGCATCTCATCGAAGGCCTCCCGGGAAGGCGCTTGGGCGTTCTGGAAGGAGACCTTGATGCGGCTGTAGAGGCTGAAGGATTTGAGCTCCAGCCAGATGAAGCCAAAGCGGTCGTCGTCGAACAGGACGAACACCCCCGGCGTCCGCTCGGGGCTGGTGAAGCCGTGGCCAGCGATGAGCCCCGTGCCGTAAAAACTGCCAGGGGATAAGGACAAAGGAGGTGTGAGGAGAGCCAGAACTGCCCAGTGTTTAATGGAACAATCAGCACAAAACTCTGATGGAGCCACTCTGGCGGGTGTGATAGAACAGCGAGTTTGACACTCGGTTTTTCCATTAAGGCAAGAAACTCTTCATTGCTGTGTTTGCAGGTTGCTGCTTTGGGTTATTCTAATTAGCACCTGCACACCAAAGCTGGGTTTTTCGGTAGTTCAGCCCCCTAAACCATCTGAGATTAACCTGTGCAACTCAAGGATCAGCACAGGCTCAATCCTCCCAGGAAAGCAAAGGCATGTTGAGAGCGTGGCCAGAGAGGCAAAACCTAAGGGAAGGGAGAGAAAGATCTAAAAAGCAGAAAAATCCAGCAGGGCCTGAGGAAGAATAAAGGTCAGTCAAAGCTCTGAGCAAGCAGCAGGTGGAGGCAGGGTTTCAGCCAAACAACTCAGCTGTGACAGCAGGAGCCTTCTGGGATTAACCAGCTCTGGGTAGGTTTTTCCACGAGCACAGATGTTTGGCTGAAGGTCACCTGCCTAAGCCTCAGCTTTCGGGCTCTTTCTGCACACTTCATTTAGTGTGCTCCTTCGCCAACTCCAGCTCCCATTGAACACAGCTCTCTGCACGCCTGCACCTCCTGCTTGGGGTGCCCAGCACCCACCAGGGCTGCCCCAAGGCACCAGAGGCCAGGGAAAGGTGGCAGAGAGCGCTGTGTTCCCACAGCCAAGGAACATGAATGACACACAGGGGATGGGAAGCAGCTCCAACAGTTGTAAATATGTGAGCTGGCCAGCTCTGGGACATAACACACCAAAAAAAAGGATGTGTGTGTGTAATTCAGGAGAGCTTCAGAAGTAAATCTGGCAAGGAAGGGGGATGGCAGATGACAGTGTGGTGAGAGAGGGAACAAACCAAAGCATGGGAAATTGGGCAGCAGAGGCAGGAACCAGAGAGGTTGTGAATTCCCCATCCCCAGAAGTGTTCAAGGCCAGGTTGGATGGGGCTTGGAGCAACCTGGGATAGTGGAAGGTGTCCCTGTCCAGGGCAGGGGTGGAATTTCTAGGTCCCTTTCAACCCAAACCATCCCAGCATTCCATGAAATCTGAGCCCAAGGGGCTGGGAGATCCACAGGCAGGCAGGTGAAGGGCACACAAATACAGGACACACCTCAAAGACTCCCCCTTCCCTTCCAAAAAGTGACTGGGCCATAAAAACACCAGTTACCAGATCCGGCAGGTGCGGGGATAATCCTCATTCCTCGATATCACTCCCATGGGCAGCACGAAGGGCTGGGAAGCTGGTGCCTTGTCCTGGGCCGTCCCCTCCGCCCCAGCTGCAGTCTCTTCCCCCTCAGCACCTTCTCCTCCCAGGGGACTGGCAGGCTGGGAGGCAGCTTGCTGGGAATGCTCCTCTTCCTCCTGCCGCTGCTCCCGCTCCTGCTCCTCCCGCCGGACCTGCTCCTGGACCTCCAGCACAATGCGGGAGAGCTCGCTGAAGTCTCCCAGGTTCTCGATGTCAGGCAGCTGCAGAGGATGTGCCAGGTCTATCTCCACGGTCTGCTGTCCAGCTGGGATGTTGGGATCTCCCTAGGGACAGGAAGGAACAGCACGGCTGCAGACACCAGGTGCTACAGAGCCATCACCTGACCTGTTAATAGTTCACTCTATTCTACAACCACCAAGCTGGCAACAAAAAAAACCCTGCTTGGACCTTGTTTGCTGTTCTCTTGACATTTCTGCTTTCCCCTTCCCAGAACCAGAACTTTGACTCAAAAGCTGTACTTGCAAGGGTGAAACGAAGTCAAAGCTGCAGCTGCATTTCACCAGAATCCCTCCCTGCAGGGAGGAGGGAGCTCCCCAGCCTGACTTCAGTGAAGAGCTGCCAACATTTGGTACCTGCTCCTCACACACACACACAGGGGATCTCCAGTGACCTGCTACCAGCTGCTCAGAAAGCAGCTGGAAGGGAGAGGAAAGGAAGGGGGAGCAAGGAGAAACACTGCAGAGCAAACTCTGCTTACTCTGCCTGTGCTGGGACTCACCCAACGCCACCAATCCCCACAGGGAGCAGGGTTTGGGCTGCCAGCTCCCAGACAGAGACCTCTCCCGTGCACCCATGGCACTGAGAACACTTCCACAAGCACCTGAGAGAAAGGAAAATGCACTCACAGTGATCTTGGTGCCCTTGGCTTTCTTCCCATGGAAGCTCAGCATGACAATCTCCAGCCCGTGGCTGCCGTAGGTGCCTTTGAAGAGGCCTGGCTGGATGAGGTCGTCGGGGCTGCTGGGGGGGAGGTAGATGCGCCGGTATGTCAGGCAGTTGCTGTGCAAGAGAAAAACATCAGAGAAGCCATGAAGAAACCCCTCCCCACCAGCAATGGGTTTGCATTCTGCTCCTCCAGCAGCTTGGGGATGCTGTCAAGACAGGCAGGATCTGTGTTTTCAGCAATGCCAACAAGCTCAGAGGATTTGCTTTAGATCTCTGCAAGCCCTTCCTCCCTCCCTGCACTTCTGTCCCCACCATCCTCATGAGCACACCCAAGAAATTCCTGCAGCAAGGAAACCTCCTCAGCCCTCGAGATTCCCAGAGAACCTGAGAGTGAAGGGTATTTAAACACCTGCTACAGTGAGGTGGCTGCTAAGAGAAGCTTGGAGAGATGGTTACAATCCCCCAGTTTCTCGGGGACCCTCTGACTCCTGCACTACAGAGCACACTGACTAATACAGATAATAACCAGACACTCCTTGGGATCACAGGCATTTGCTCTGTCTTCAAATTAAACACAGCTAAATGACACAAAAGCACCTTACTGTGCACAGTTATTGTGCAGGACTTGGAATCCTATTCCTACTGCTGTCATTCCACCTCATCTCCCCGTACAGCTGGAAAGCACAGCAGAGACACAACATTCCTCTGGCATGGAAAACCCCTGTCTTGGGGAGAAATGCTTGTGGAAGCTGCAGCAGCCCTTACTCATATTGGCTGGTGTAGATGAACTTCATCAGGATGAGCTCTTGCATGTGTTCGTGGAAGATGTCTTCCAGAGTCCGACCCCACTCCTCCCTCAGCCACGTCCGGAATTCCTGCGGCACGAGGAGAAAAGGGGGAGGATGAGGGCGTTTCAGTGATGTGCCCCAAAATGACTTCACTGTGTGACTCTGTGGCAGCACATTTCACTGGCAGAGCCACAGGCAGGGAATGTGCTCTGCCAAAGACAGGGAAACGTGGCTGGATTTGGGAACAAGCACGCGTTGGCTCGGAAATGCACTTAACAAATGGTGATTATGGTGACTGCCAGTGATCACACCAGAAACAGGCTCCCCTTCAAATAAATCCCAGGTAGAACCAAGACAACCCTTCAGAATAAAAGCAAAAGCATGGCCTGTTACTGCAAAGTAGCTCATCTATGCTTTCTCTCATAGTAACTCATTTGTGTGCCCACAAGCTGACTCCTGTGCCCTGTCCTGACATGTTCAACATAAAAGAAAAAGCTTTTGAAAAGCACTGAGGGTTTAGGAGGTTAAATCCTGCTGATTTAATACTGATGCATCTAAATCCAAAGGGTGCTTTGAAAGCATCTCCTGAAGTACCCCAACTCCAGCTCTGACAAGTTAATACCCTGGCAGGAGTTGGTGTGATAACAGCTTACACTGAGATAGCAGCCTGCCAAGTGATATTCCAAACCTGCCTCCTTTATCTTCCCAAGCCAGATCCTCCAATTACCATAATGCCACGCACGCTTAACGTGGTGCTTTGAAAGTATTAAAGCATTTCTCATCTGCTCCAGCACCACAAAACACTTAACTAAACCTTTCACCCAGCTGTTTCCCATTAGCAGACAGACATTTCACAGCGTTCCTCAGAAGCAGCTCAACTATCAGATTTGTCACGTGGAACCAGCTGGAAGCAAACAGCAGTACCTGGCACAGATATTCATCCTGACATTTATACCTGCACTTAAACACAGGTATTTCACTCAGGAATCTGCCTTGCTGGGTACAGCTGACAGACACAGGAGAAACAACCAAATGAAGCTTTTAATCCCTCGAGCAAGGCAAGCAGTGGGAAGGTGCCTCGCTGACCAGCAGGTATCCAAATGCAGCTGGTGCTCACTGTGTTTGAAAGATCTTAATTAGACAGGCAGAGATCAGTGCCTGGAGCACTGTGTGATGTCCAAGATGTGCTGCTGACCCTCTCTGGACACGTCTGCTACCAAAACAGGAGGAGGGTGCTGGGGCTCAAAGAGCACCTTGACACAGAAAACTGTCTGAAACAGGGAAGCAGCCAGAAGCTCCCAGCCTGGGGTTTCCTATCTGCTCAACCACACAGAAATCAGAAGGCAGAAGGGCACCTCCCAGAGCCCAACAGCAGCTGAGAGCTGCTCCTCAGGAAGGGCACACACCAAGAGCCTCCACGCAGAGCCCTGGCAGAGCACTCACCTCCTGCCTCCCCCCTGACATGCGGTGGTGATCCGTCTGGTTGCACTTGGTGGAGAACTCGTCCTTCTTCACAATCTGTAGTTACCAGGGAGGAGAATTGAACAGGTTACAACCCCGTTTAGAGATGCTTTGGATGGAGCAGCTGAGACTGCTCACAGCAAATGCTTTACAAAACAAGCATGACTGGGTTTGCTACAACACAGAAATCATGCACTGCTACCGAGTGCAGCAGCTACAGAACAGAGAAATAAAAGCAATAAAACCTCAGTGCACTCTAATGAAAATAATAGTTTTAAGCTGCTTCTCTATTTCAGCTTCCTCCTTTAAAGAAAAACAAACAGCCTGTCAGGAAGCTTTTCAAAGCATCCAGTGGATGCTGCATCACCTTCTCAAGGTCTCACCATGGAGAGAGCTGCAGAACAGGTCTGTGTCTGCTGGGCACACTCACCAGCTGCCCAAGGCCAGTTTACACATCCTCTCCCCACATCCTGGTGCTCCTGACCCTCCCACCATGCTCCAGCCCAACAGAAAACAGCACAACAGCCTGGCTGTGCCATTGCCAGGGAACAAATTCAGAGCAGGGAACAGCCCACACAACTTGTCAGACACATAATGAGTGTAAAGCTGGCGCCCACACACACAGAAGGGTGGTGAAAGCCGCATCTCTGAAATAAAATTCTCACAGCTTTTTGATGAATCCATTCCCAGAGCCAAAGTGCACACACAGTGCTGAGAGAGGCAGAGGAGCTCACCTGGATGTGGCCATTATGAGGCCCCTTGTGGCCATACATGCACTCCACCGTGGCACATTTCCTCTCCATGAGATGGATCCTGAAGAGGGGTTTGAATCTCATGGGATCATCCACGTGAGGGTCATGAGGTGGCAGGTACATCCAGCCAATGATGAACAAACCATCTACCTGCAGAGGGACAGGACACAAAGCCCACGGGATCAGCCCTGCACGATTCCTTGTGAGACTGCAGCAAACTCTGAGGCCTCTTCTGGCCCAGGACAGGAGCTGCAGAACAGTTTGCTGCATTCCCAAACAGCTTTCCAGCCATTAACCCAGACCAGATGCACTCCCAGCACTCCCTGGCTGAAGAGGGTTTCTTTACAAGGCTTCCTGCACCGCTGGAAAAAGCTCAGGCCTTTATTGCTGCAAATGACTTGTCTGGAGTGCAGGATCCAGAGGGAGAGACCACACAGCAAGTCAAGACCCTAATTGGTTGGAGAGCTCCTGCTGGCAGGTATTCCAGCAGATGAATTCTGCTTCCCATGATTATCCCTGCCTTTTGGATGAGGAATTATTTGGCTTCATTACTCAAAGAAGGCAGGGAGCAGCACTCTCCTCTCCTGAGAAGCACAAGTGCCAGCCCTCTTCCTGCACACCTAACAGAACCCTTCCCCTCAGGCCCTGCAATTCCAGAGGCAGGATATTCTCCAAACAGAGGGATCTGAGATCAAGGCAGAGCAGTGCCACAAAGTCTTTATAAGGTCACAGTGGAAGCACTGATGCAGTTGGATGCCCTCTCCCACCAGTTCATGGAACAGAGTCTTGCAAACCCCAAAGGCCTCAAAGCGATTTGTTCTGCTTCAGCCCGGCAGTTATCGAGCCTTGGTGCAGAGAAGGAGGGCTCCAGGCAAGCTCCCAGCTCAGCTCTCACCAGTTAGGTGTTGTTCATTAACTGCTCTCCCAGCAGCACCAGAGCTGCCACATTCCACAGACCTTGCACCAGTGTCACTCTACACCTGATGCACGAGGCTTCGACAGGGCTGGCGTAAAGGTTTGCCAGCCACACGACTGCAAAGCCCTTTGCAAAAGGTTCAGCTGCAGGCAAAGAAAATGAAGTAAGTGAACAGATTCCTGTGCCAGCCACTGGAGTATCAGTGTTAAACTCTGAATCAAGCCTTTCCCTCAAACACTGATCATGTTCTCTACCTGCTCCTGGGGCTGTTTGGCACAGAGCTGAAAAATAAAAGAACTGTCTGGAGGAAGGCGGCGATGATGAACAGAATCCCAGAACCATCCAGGTTGGAAAAGAGCTCCACGACCATCGAGTCCAACCTGTGAGCAATCCCCACTGAGAGCAACGAGTGCCACATCCACTCCAGGGATGGGGATTCCACCACCTCCCTGAGCAGCCCACTCCTATGTTTAATACCCTTTCCTACGAAGAAATTCCTCCTGATGTCCAGCCTAAGAGAAACCAAGAAAGAACCAAATCACTCACTTGAGGGCTGACTGTTCAGACTTCTGAATGGTCTGGGAATGGCTGTCAGGCGTGGAAAGTGTTAAAAAAGAAACCCCTCAGCGCTCAGAAGCCCCGGGATGAGGCACTCACTCACCACCACGTTCAGCAGTCCCCCGTAGGGCCCGATGTCCGGCTGCCACAGTCCCAGGATGTGCCGGTAGCGGTGCAGCACTGGGGAACAGGGAGACACTCGTGTGAGCACATCCAGAGAAGGAACTGGGATTTTGGGAACGAAAAGCCTGCTGCCAGGCTGCACACAGCGCTGACCAATAGCACCCACGACTGCCTTTGCTTGGGAAAGGTGGTTGTGTCCAAGCCCAGCCAGGCAGCTCCGAGCTGAGGCCTCCCCCAAGCTCACACACATTTATATTCTTTGCTCCTGGCCCTGTGGAAGGGCAGAAGCACCTACCTCAGCAGGAATTCCCAAAAAACTTTTGCAACACGCTCCCATTAACGCAAATCACACGATATAACCAGAGCTAAAAACAAATAAAAGCATCTGCCACCTCCAGTTACCAAAAACGCACTCGATGCTTTACACTGCAAAGCAACAGAAAACAGGGAAGGGCACGAAGGCAGGAAGGAACAGGGGGATTTGAATATTTTGGAAGCATTTCCCTGCCTTGTGTAGACAAACTTGGCTCCAGAGTTAAGCATCCTTAGGAACAGCCACTGGGAGCACGGGCAAAGCACATGGATCGCTCCAGCTTGGGAATCTGGTGGTGAGGCCAGCTCACTCACAGCCTCAAAAATTCTACAGAAGCAGCCACACCTCAGCAGTGCCCAAAAGCTGCTTCCAAAACCCACTCAAAATCTACTGTAGCAGCTGAGGCTTCTCTGTTTCTCGTCTCAGAGCCAGGTGTCCCTCCAATCCCACCTCAACAGAGGAATATTTTCAGCAAGCAGGAAAAAAGGGCTTTTACAGAATGATCTGAAAACCTGCTGTTGTGAGGACAGCTGAGAGATGGGACCTGCCTCCAGCCCTTACACAGCCATTCCTCTTGTCCATCCCATTGCCTTCTGTCCATCTGATTTCCTCACAGGACCAGTAACCTTCACAAGAAGGCACGACACAGCCTGGCATTTTGGGCAGGAACAGCAGGATGCACATTATTCCCATGAAGATGGCAAAGAGATATTTCACTTGCCTTAGAGATGTCCATGGCCAACTCAGAAGGCCACAGTAACTCATTTTAACCTCCAGGACTGGCTTAAATAATAGGGTTGGGTTTGCATCAGTTTCAAAGAAGAATTGTGTTTCAGTGCAGCTGTTCCAGCAGCTTTGTTTCATTAATTACTTCAGGCAGCAAGAGCTACGGGAGTGTTTTTATTCCACCAAAGCAAGAACTTCCACAGGAGTTTAGGACAGCAGGGAGGGATGTCCAGAGCTGCTGCCAGCTGGCCTGGAGGAGCCTTTTCCCTGGGCAGTAAACAATTTCAGGCTGCTGGCCTGGATTCACCCACGGAATCAAGTGCAGCACAAAGAGCACTAAGGCAAGCAGGCAAACCCCATTCCCAGCTCAGTAATTACACATTAATTAATGGCATGAGCTGCTCCACCCACCACAGTCTGCCTTCTACCCTGTCTGCCACAGAGCTGATAAAACCCAGCTTTTTAAAATTTTTTCTTGTTTTTTAGGACAGTAAACTAAGCTGTCCAAGGGGGGTGAGGATGTCCCTCCTAGCCCAGCTCCTGGTAGGAGCAATTTCAGGGAACAGGGCTGACTTCTGGACACAGGAGACAAAAAAATCCCACTCATTTCCAGAAGTTACTGGGGAAAATGCTGGTACTTGGCCAAGGGCCCAAACAAGTCTCAAAACACAGCTCAGTTTTCAAGCCTGGGCTGTCTCTGAGCTCCAGCAAAACAGCAGCTAATATAAATTGCAGGGAAAACATGATGAATTCCAGCTCTGGCTCTTCCTGGTAGGAGACAGGATGGATCTGGCAGTTGTTTCCCTTCCTGCTCCTCGAAAGAAAACAGCCCTCAAGTCTTTCTCCAAGGTTTTCCACTGCCTGTGCTCAGTCCTGGAGAAGCCTCTTGCCTATCCAAATTTCTGAGTCCACATTCTGCCAAACGGAGCAAAATCACATCCACTGGATGCTCCAGGACAAATTTCATCCAGCCTGGATATTCCCCAGGTTCCACAAGCAGCCCTGCACGCCCTTCAGATGGGAAGGGGGCTTGAATCCAGCTGGGGATGGGCTTGGAAAAGCAGGGAATGCCAATCTCCCACCAAGAGAAGGCTGCCTGGGGAAGATCCTGACCAGGAAAGACCCAGCCCACTGCAATTCTCCCAGACTCCTGGGATGCAGGAAGGTCTCTACAAGCAAAAGGAACTGGAATAATGGAAGCAGTGCCCAGGCTGGTGATGCCTGACCTGCTCGTGGGGAGAGCTCAGAGTAATCCAGGTGAGCTTAAACCCCTGGGGAAAGTGATCTGAGCTCACCTGGCTGGCACTGCATGAACAGGAATTAAGGAAGACTTCCACAGAAAATCCTGACAACACAGGAAGGGAAAAAGAGGAAATGGGCCATTGCATCTTAAACCACATGGGCTCAGAACCACAGAATCATTTAGGTTGGAAAAGACCTCTAAGATCATTGAGTCCAACCATCCAAGTTTTTCCCCAGGGAACACAACACATCCCAAAAGAAAAGGGGCACATCAGAAGTTTGGGGCTGCTCAAGAAATAACAACAGCACTAAATGTCATTTAAGAGCCCCCACAAACAGCACGTTTGGAGCAAATTTCCAATCCCCAAAGGAATCCATCTTGCAGCTTGGATTTGCTTCTCCTTCCCATCCAGCCCCGGAACACAGTTGGTGCTGACAGGCACCCCAGGTTGCCAAACCCCAAACTTTGTCCCAATTCCTGCTGTAGCCCTGCTGCTGGTCTGTCCTGACTCATATTAAAGCCCCCACCTCCCCTGCATGGCCCCTGCTCGGTTGCTTCCCTCAGCACAGGGAATTCTGCAGCATCCACTCCACTCATTAATGTGTGTGAAAAACTCCATTCCCAAGCAGCAGTGAGTTAGTAACTGAGCCTGCCAAACTCTGCAGACCCAAAGGAGCATCAGAGACAGCTCAACACCCCCTCCAAATAAACACCAAACAGCCCTGGCTTCCTTAATTGATGTAAACTAATCAGTGCTTCCCCCTCAATTCCTGCTGAGCACTAAACTCCAAGGGTTTAACTATTCCTCCCTCAACTCAACACAACACGAGGAGGGGGAAAAAAAGGTTATCCAAAGTGAGGAAGGCAAATCACAATCTTTAAAACATTAGCAGAATGTTTCCTAGAGACAGAGATGGTGCTTAAAAAGATTCAGTGTGCAGGGAGGGAATTACTGTGGGAACACTCAGCTTTTTTCACTGGAAAGGGCTGTGGATTTGACTGTGGCTCACTTGGATCACGACAAAGCTCTCTGCCAGTCCAGAGTTGTTTCTGGGAGGGTATCAGAAATCTTTCCTCTAAGAAAGGAGCGATTCCCAATGAGCAGAGTGAGTGCTCCTGTTCTGTGAAGAGAGATCCTCAAAAAAAACCCACCTCAAACAAAGACCAACACCCCTCAGTGCCTGCCCTGCTCACGCTGTCACCCCGCAGGGTCGCGGCGCTTCCCTGGCACACGCCAGGCACGGCTGCTGGCACCTCCCTGCCGTCCCCAGGTCACCCCCAGTCCTTTGCTCCAAGCCAGGGCACACTCCATGCAGCATCCCGGGCGTGCTGGGCGCAGGAAGCAGCAGCAGCAGCGGGGTACGTACGGCAGGTGTAAACATCTCTGTACTCCATGTGCTCGTAGTCGGGCAGGATTTTCATAAAACGCCCCGACTTCACCCGTGGGTTTATACCTGAACAGACAGAGCAGGGTGAGTGCTGGCAAACTCTGCTCCACTGGCACCAGCAAGCAGTTCCACAGATCTGCACCGACCACGCAGGGAAGTCCAGCTCTCTCCTTGACTCTGCCTCCAGTTGTTTCTGTCACCTCTGGCCTGGTGTGAGCAGGATTTCCCACACAGGACTCGTTCCAGACTCCCACAGGCGTTATTTACAAATGGCATCCAGCGAATTCCAAGCGGAATCAAAGTCCTTCCTCAAACTCTGCACTGCTGCCTCAAGAAGACCAAGTAAGTCCATGGACAGCAGCCCAGGCCTTGGATTAGTTCTGCTTTCAGGCCCTTGAGCTCAGTTCCCATTTTCCCACACCACTTCTCACAGCAGCACACTCAGTGAACGGAAAAGTCCGTGCAGTAATCCCAAATTAACTCCTCTGCAATTAAAGAGGTTTATGGGACAGTGGAGAAAATGGGGTGACACCACCAGGAAACTGCTCCTGGCACAGGGCAAAGTTCTGCATCTGAGCAGAGGAGCTGAGATGGTACATCCTGAAAGCCAGGAACGGCTGCCAAGCATTCCCACTTCGGAGCAACCATCCCTGGCTGGGATTGCTGGATGGATACGGGCACAGACCCTACACAGAAGTGCAGGAAAAACCTTCACAGGGGTGGTTCTCACACATCAAGTGTGACTCTTTGCTCATGGATGCCATGGATTTGAGAACTACTCGTGGAAACTCGTATGTGTGAGACAGATCTGTTGCAGGTTATTAAATAAACAAACTGATTACATTCTGGAAACCTGGAAACAGTGGGAATGTTTAGGAAAATATCCCACAGGGTTGCTCTCTCCTCAGCCTCCCTGCCCACAGCCATGGCTGGGAGATATTGGGCTGGAGAGTCACCACAGTCCTGAGCCAGGAGGGCCATTTTTACCCACAACTTGTGCATAAAAAGCACCAAATATCATTTTAATATCTCTGAGCCATGGAAGTTACGTAGTGAAAAGGACTACAGGTCACGTGGGGATGCAGTCCCACTTAAAAATGGCAATGAAGAACTGAGATCTAACCTGGTACGTGCTGTGTGGCTGTCACCACACCGGTGCCACACTAAGATATGGGATTAAATGGGAATTAAGTGGTGATGGGACTTCTCTGGGGACATCTGTGTGCTGGCTCAGCATCACCCAGCCCTCCCAGCCAGGAAAATCAGGCAGTTCCATGCCTAGTGTAGTGTATAACAGGGAAACACAGATATCAGGTGATGAAATAATTTTCCTCTGGATGCTCAGCAAGTCTATTAAAGATGGGATTAAACCCCTCCTACCTGTTCTTCTTCCCAGCTTTAAATTCAGTACTTGAGGTCAGTGCTGCTTCAAGGTTCTAAAGGGTCCCACCCCCACAGACATTCCCAAAACACACTGACAGCTCCTGCCAGGCTCTCCTCCTTCAGGGAATGCTCATCCCTTTCCCACTCTCCTACAGCCATTTCCTTTCACTGAGACCAAGGCTTAGAAAAAATACCTGAAAAGGGCAGAACAGGAGGAAAAGCCCTCAATACACTTTACTCAAAAATTAAATTCCACGCTCTTTTCCCACCAAAGGATTGGGAGGCACAGAAATCCCAACTCTTGGCATCTGCTTGGGATTAAATAAAACTCCAAGCATGTCAACTTCCCAATGAAACCCCTGCAAGTCAGTCTGAACAACTTCTGCCATCAAAGTTGAATAAATATTTTATGTTTCTGTGCTCTCAAAACTGGTATTGAGCAAGATCTGGATTGGGTTTGTCACTTACGTTTGGCGTAAACATCTCGACAGGACACTCCTGTGATCTCCAACTTCCTCAGGTTCTCACACACTCCATATTCTGCAACAACATGGAAGAAAAGGGTCAACTCTGGCACAAAAAGGTTTGGACCCAGAGTCTTGATAGCAGCTACTGAGATCTGACCAGGTGCATTCCTGAAGCTGCCAGAGTAGACCAAGAATCTTGGTTTTGCTTTAAAAACTGGATATAATTTTGTGGCAGAATCCAAGATGTTCCACAAGCAATGCCTGCAACAAACACACCATAAGGCACAAACACACCCAGCAAAGTCACAGCTGCTCCCACCTCGACCAGGAAGAGTGTGAAATGTGGGAGACATCCCCATTCCAGCTGGGATTGTGTGCCTGTTTCCAGCAAATCACCGCTGTGCAGAGCAATTATCTACTCCCACCGAGGTACCCAGCAGGGAAAACTGCTTATTAGGATCCTAAAGGAAAGGTCACAGACTTGAAAAAGAATGAAATGGAGACATAAGACAGGCCCCAGCATGTACAAATATGGTTACACTTGAAAGCAGATCAGATTGAGACGGGGCTGTTGTACAGTCAGATGCCTTTGATTGCTTCCAGAACCCCCCGAAAACAAAGGGAGTCGGAGATCTCGGAACGGCTTTGAAGCAGAAAATGAGATTCTCTCCTCTCATTTTCAGGAAGTCGACACTGAACTTCTAAGAAACTAAAAAAAAAACCCCTCAAGTACTAATGTATTGATGTCAGAAATCCTCAGAAGAGCAGAGGGAGGAAATGAGAGGAGGGAGATCCCAAAAAATCAGCAGTGACAATGCCACCCTGCTGCAGTGACCCCGATAGAGCTCAGCACTGAAAAGTGCCCTCCTTGACATCAAAGACATCAACAGCACAGATCAAAGAGCAGCTTTCCTCAGCAGCACAAACATCTGCCAGGTATTTGACACAAAACTGTATCTCTGCAGACCCTCGTCAAGCCATTAAACATGAAATTTATCCTCAGCTGAGCATCCTTGAATTAACAACCGCGGCTGTGAAGCACCACCTAACGCTGGAAACCTGCTGCAGGAGAGAATTCGGGTTTCAAAGATGAGAGAAGCAGGAGTTTCCCTGAATCAATTCAGCCTCCTGCTGTCTATAAATACGAGCACATGACGAGAAAGCACGCACGGGGTTTATTGCCAGCCCGTCTCCGGGGAACGCGCGTCCTGCACGCCTCGCTCCGGGTACGCAGCAAGGGCAGCAGAGCTGAGAGGGGCACGGGGCACAGCTGATGCCTTTTCGTGGTCTTAAAATCAAGAGGCGAGCACGGTTAGAAGGGGAAAAGGGCATTACCTTGGTATTTATTGTAGGGATCCTTAGGTGCACCACGACCAGGTCGAATACACCTCCATGCACCCCCGCAATGGCCACTGCAATCCCCCTCCTCTATATCTGGTCTTACATTCTAGGTCTTACTAATTAGCATATCTATCAAAAATTCCCCAATGAGAGGCTCGAATGAGCCCCCCTCCCCAAGGAACCTTCCCCTGGATGGTTCTATCTTAGTTTACAAAATGTGTTCTGGAGTGGACCTTGGGGCCTGGGCACACTGGCACCCTAACTACAAAGCCTCTAAAATGTTTCGTCTCTTAGCTTAACAAACAAGTCCAAGAATGTAGGCAAAAAGCACCAAGAATACAGAAGCTGCAAAAAGGTATAACAGGGGTATAAAGAAAAGACAAAAATCATCATGGCATCACAGCAAACGCTGCCCTTCGTCAGGAAACACCAAGGGCGGCGGCAGAATTCCTGCTGACTTCCGTAGGCAAAGCCAGAGGAAGCTCTGAGGGTTCTCAACCCCAAGGTGGGCTGAGGAAGCACAATTAGGAGAGGCCAGAGGAGCTCAGCTCGCAGGAACAACAGCCCAGCACAAACAAACCATTCAGTGCTGGGTCCGTGCCAGCTGTGTCCTGCAGATCCACGAAACCAGAGCTCCAAGGGAGCCTGGGAATGCAGACCCACCCTCCCAGCGCCTTCCAGCCTCTCCAGCACCGCTCTGCACGTGAGAATGTGATGGGCAAACACATCAAAGGGATGCAGGGAACAGCGTGGAACGTCCCCAGCGGATCGGGAAGTCTTTGGAAGAGGGCAGGAACAGCGTGGTTTGGGAACAGGCAACTCTTGCCCACGTAAACAAACACTCAGCTGGCCCCAGGGCGCGTGAGACCAGCCCTTCCCACTGCAGGCAGGCTGAAGTCAGGCAGGGAAGGGATTTATTTCCCATGGGAAAGGGAGGATCCTGCCCAAACGGAATCCCTGTAACAGCACCAAGAGTGACATTCCCTCTTCCCACAAAAGGGGCTGATTTTTCCCTAAGCCTTCTCCCTAATCCATAAAGCATTCAAGTGAGTGCCACGGGAGATCCACCACCAGCAGCTACCTCCAAATAACAGGGTGGGAAGGGATTTGATGTCATGGCTTCATGCAAGGGCCCCTGATAGCCTGCAGTGAAATTTTATGAAAGCTAAACCAGTGTTAAAGTGGTTGTAATTAAAACCTTTCCTGGAAAGATTCAAATAACGAATTCCTTTAAATAATACGAACATTTAGGATTTCTATATTGCTACACGTTATTTGTCGTTAGATATCTCTGTCTTGTAAGAAAGTATTATCAAGCAAAAATAATCTCTGCTTAATGTGCTTTAACACTCATTTAACAACTAATTCTTATCCTGTTTTGGTAAGCAAACAACTACAGAGAGTGAAAATGTCACAGTGATGGCTGAGCTCCCTAAAAGTGCATTACTGCAGCTCTCCTGACCCAGCTGCTCACACCAGGATGGCTACTTTATGGGAAAAATCAATCTTCTGGCTCACAGCACCTAAAAACAACCCCCCTACAAATATCATAAGCGAGAAAGGCCATCTCTTTTTAACCCAGAAGGCAAGAGGGACATAACAGCAAGCAGAGCTTCAAGATCATGAGAGAAAAATAAAACTGGTAAGGTTTTCTTCACAGAGAACAGAAATCCCTTTCCAAGAAAGATATGAAGGGCTCAAGCTTCCTGGAAAATTCCACTTCAGTGCAATTAAATCTATTTTAAGGAAATGTATTTCAGTGCAATAGCTCACTGAGTAAAGTATTTTTATTTTAAGGAGTTAATAGTCACTGAAATTCACACCCTTAGAAAATGGCTACTTAATCCTGCTTCCAAAGCAAGGATGGAGATTGGTTTTTCCAAGTTCCCACTGACCAGCTGGAAGGGCTGCTGGAGTGGGTTTATAAGGAGTGCTGATTTCCCAAACACGGGGACACACTGCTGTTTCCATGGTCACATGCACGGGAATTTAAAGGACTTGGAAAAGCAGTCTCCATTTAGTATGAGCTGCACTAATACCTCTCCAAGTGGCATTTATTCCCTGCCCTGCTCCCACCACTTCCAAGCCTCACATTCCCTGTACCCCAAAAGAAGCCGTGTCACCCTCACCCTGCGTGGCCCACGCTGGAATTTAAAAACAAGCAAGGCTCTTCCACCCCATGGAGGGAAGAACCCCTGTGCTCATATCAAAGCCCAAATTCCAGCTTTTCTGCTGCCTCTCCCAGCATGGCAATGCCAGGGAGCTGCTGGAAGCTGCGTGTGCACACCCACAATTTTGAGGAAATGAGGATGTCTGGCAGAGCTTGATCCCCATCCCCATTACTGAACTTCCACTGTGTCCTGGCTAATCAAATCCTCCAATTATCCCTGGACAAATGCATGTCCACAAGGCTGGACACAGAACAGAGAGGATAAAAACTCACTGGGTAATTCCAGATACCACAAAAATGGGTTTTTCTCATTTTCTCAGCGTCTCTGAAATACCAGGTGGACAAATTTGGAACTGGCTTCTTGTTTCCAAAGGCTGAGCTATCAGATTAAAACACACCCAGCCCTCTCCCAAACACTTCTCCCGTGGGGAAAGCTTGGAGCTACCACTGAGGAAAAGGAGATTTGATCTGCAGGAAGTGCAAACATTTGTGGAAACCCTAAAGCAGAAGATGGGCAGCTCCAGACGTGCAGCTTGCACACAGGCCTGAGACTCTCTGAAGGGTGGCTGCGAGTGCTGAGCACCTGCCTGAGCACTGAGGAACAGCCAACCACTGCCAAGTTGTAATTTAAAAGCCAGGAAAGGTCATCAGAGATGAAGAAAAGCCACAGACTAACACATTACACAATGTTTTCACCTCACACAAAGGGAGGTTGGGAGCTTTGTGACTTACAAGAGCCACCTTCACCTTTACGAGGGCACAGCACTGCAAGGAACGGTTCCTGTTGTGGCAGCATTTGTGCATCAAACTCCTGCATGGATTCCTTCGAGTCTTCTAAGAGCTGAACCCCACCCAAAAGTCTCCTCACTGAGTGTACAAACCACATTTCCCACCCTTCTGCACAGGCACCTCTTTCCACACCAGCTGAAGGTCAGAAACTCCAGCACCTCAGCTGACATTTTCCAGCAGGCCCAAAAGCTGCTGGAGGTTGTTTTCACAAACAAAAGCCTTTTCTTCCAAGCTCTAGAACTGGTTATTCTGCATTACTGGTCTGTTCCCAGGTGTCCTGCTGCACTTGCCGTGTTCTGGTTAAAGATGAAAGAAATGAAGATTAAAAATGGACTGTAAGGTGTTAATCAAGGTAGGTCAGGCCACCAGCCAGGGTGACACGAGCTTTAATTCTGCTCCTGCTGCAGGGATCAGCAATCTCCTATTTATAGAAAACATGGAAGTGACTGCAACCCTCTCCTTGCCAAGGAAGCAATCCAGGACATTGTTTACCCCAAACAGTTGCAATGATAAAAGGACAACAGCCCTGACAGTCGTTGTCAGTGTTACACAATTCCTCCCCGCTTCATCCCAGTGCTCTCCCAGTTCTCCAGCAGCAGCAAAAGCCACTCCACTTTCAGGCAAGTCCTCTGGACACTTGGAATAAGCACAGCGTGTTTTCAGGCTAACCTACAGCTGAGCTGGCCCAGAGCAGGGCAGAGCAAGACATCAGCACCGCATGGACTGAGGGCCCCATCCAAGCTGGGACACAGCCAGGCTGCTCCTCACGTGCAGCGCTGCTCCCGTCCAAGGAGAAGGGAGAAACCGGCCCAAACAAAGCCCTGCAGCAAGAGCTTCCCCCAGAGAAGCTTCTCTCTGTTCTGATTCATTTCAGGATTCTTTCCTGCCTCTGCACTGCTGTGCGTTCCTAAAAACAGAAGTCGCTTTGCACATGCAGCTGACACCAGGCTGAAGTTCCCCAGTTACTGCTGGAACATCTCGCCGGATTTGGATGATCCTTGCGGATCCCTTCCAACTCAGGATGTTCTGTGATTCCATGATCATCAGGAGGCTTCAGAGTGAATAAACCAGCAAGGCACACGTGCTCTTGTTCTGTTTTTAGGGCATGCAGCCTCACCAGACGACTCAGGCAGATACTAAAACACACTTAAACACTGACCTCAGATGGGAATCGGTTTGATTTTGGCAGAGATTACAAAAAGTAATGACATTTTATGCTTGACTATCACACAGGCTCCAGTGTATGGCTGTGCAGAAACACAGCACAGAATATTTGAAGTTTTAAATGCGTATTTATTTACCAACACCTGATGTTTACCCTTAAAATAATGCCTAATTTTTTACTCACGTGTACAGCTACTCAAAGTTCCAGGCCTACCACAGCAGAGCAATGCAAAGCACCACAAACAGCCTGAGAAATCCACCTGAGGAACTGCTTGGAAAACCAGGGCTGATTAAAAGATTCAGTATCAGTTTCACCACTGTAGGAAGTTTTTTGGCCAGGAACTGCCCCTTATCTATTCAGCATGGCTTGGGCACCTGCCTTTGGGACAGGACCCTCCTCAGCCACACCAGCAGCCACCGAGGTGCTCTTTGACACTCCTTGGAATGGATATGTTGGGAAACAGGAGGAATTACGTGCAAAAAGCATCAGAATTTGGTTTATGCACCTCTCAGCTGGTAGTTAGCTAAGGGTCATAGACAAAAGTGTAGTCTTGATACCTTCCCTTCCAGTCCAGGTTAGTTTTAGCCACACAGATTCCACCGTTTCCTTCATTTCCTTGAATTTCAGCTGAGCTTTTCAACATTGATTTATTTAGTGGAAAAAAAACCTAAGGAGCAGACATGAATTTGATAAATAAATATATTTCCCCACCAGGCCTAATTTAGTGGCTCTTTTACAATCCAACCTAGCCTACAGTTAAAAGTGACACATATTTCTATATACACATTTTCCCAGGATCATAACCTATTAAAATCATTAATCAGTGAAGTTTTGCAAACCATTCATCAAACACACAAACATCCATGTCACTACAGGAGTATAAGGAAAGGATTAACACCATTTCATTAGCCTGTCTCCTAAAACCAATGTTAAATTACTGGGACAACACTGAACTATGAAATCAGAATGCTTTGGTTTACATTTTCCAGGTGCAGCCTTTGTGCTGCCCAAAGGTTCCTGGATAGTGCTGAAAAGGCACGAATTCATTCCTGCAAGGCTTCAGGCATTCCACCAGATCCCACTGCAGTCAGCCACTGACATACCCAAACCTTTCATCCCTGTGCCCTCGCTGGGATTAAAAACACAAAGCCAACAGGGAAATACACATGACTTCATGTGCTGGCAGCAGGAGCACCTGGCAGGATGGCAGCGCTTGGAGAGAGGATGAGCGCAGCAAGCCAGACCTTGGGAGGTGGGACAGGACTGAAATAACAAACAGAGGACAGAGAGCCACAATGGTGGGAGGAAGAGGATGAGGAGTAACGAGGGAGAACTGCAGCCTCACGGAGCAGAGCTGAGGAAAAAACACCTCCCAGGCCTTCTCATCACTGCAGCACAGCATCCTTGCACCAGGGAATCCCTGGAAAACGCACACGCGAACCTGGAACCTCTCCACACCCGGCCCTGTACCTCCGCAAGGGATGCCCTTAGCCAGGCCTGGCCTACTCCGTGCACCACCGCACCCAGAGGGCTCCCTGCTCCCGGTGTATCCCCCGCGTCTCCACGGCTCCAGGAATTCCAAAGGCCCCCCTTTCTTCCCTGGTGCAGGAGCTGAGCATTCCCTGTCCTCGCTGCCGAAACCCCCATGCTCAGGATTCCCCCAAGGACATGCTGCACGGAAGCCTCATCTCCCACGGCCTGCTCCCACCGCACTCCATTCCTCCCTTTCAGCTACCCCTGGGGGGCAACCTCAGCTCGATGCCCTTTGCCACAAGTCAAGTGCCACCACCAAGGGACCGTGCCCCAAAGGACCCGAGACGTGCCCACTTCTCCACCCAGCACACGTGGAGCCCTGCGAGCCACGGTCCCGAGACCCGCAGCCCCAGACCCCAGCTCTGCCCCACAGCCCCGGAGCCCAGCCCCTCAGGACGCCCACTCCATCCCCTCCCGCACTCTCCGTGTCCTCCCGCATCCTCGAGGCCGCTGCCCTTGCGCCCCCGGGCCGTGCATCCCCCCGGGCGGGCGGTACCTTCGCGGCAGCGCCGCCGCCAGATCGTGTCGGTGCGGAGGATGCGGCGAAAGGTGGTGCAGACTCGGGCCAGGCTGGGCAGGTCGGTACCGGGCAGGGAGCCGAAGATCTGCACCAGGAGCTCCGGGGGCAGCTCCAACAGGGACAGCGGGGCCCGCCCGGCCGGGCTGGGCTCGACGGAAGGCGGCAGGGGCCGCCCGCCCTCAATGCGCTCCGCCGCCTCTTCGTCCTCCGTGACGCCGCCACCGCCGGCTTCCTCGGGGTCGGTGTCGGTGTCGGGCTCGCTGTCAGCGGCCCNCCCCTAAGCTCCGCCAATCGGCACCGCCCATCCCGCCGGTGGGCCACGCCTACCGCGCGGCTCCGCCAATCAGCGCCGCCTCATGTAGCCGCGCCGCGCCCCCGCCGGTAGCGGACGCTGCGCGGGCGCTGTTTCCTAACGGACACAACCAGCGTGCGCGCCCCCTAGCAGGCGGGGGGACCGCGCGCATGGCGGGGCCGGTGCCCGGTAACGGGGCGCGCTGCGGGCTGCTGCAGGGCTGGGGGGGGGGCGTTCCCCCCGCTTCGATCCCGCCTCCTCCTCGAAATCCAGGAAAAAAAAAAATGGATATTCTCTTCCCTTGGGAAAGTCTGCCTGCGGGAGGGGGAAAAAGGAGGAAACCACCTCTGCCCCGTGTGAGGATCGAACTCACGACCTTCAGATTATGAGACTGACGCGCTACCTACTGCGCTAACGAGGCTCCTCGAGAAATCCCATCCTGCGCAGGGATCTTGTCCCTGTGCCTCCGCCTCCACGGGCTCTTCCCGGTGTTCGTGTCGTCACCGCCATTCCCGGAGCGCTCCCTGAGAAACCTTCTTCCTTACACAAAGCTCATTTTCTGCATCTGTTTTGATTGTTTTGTTGTTTTTTTCTCCCCATTCGTTCTTCTCCCCGCTTTTCTGCCAGCCAGACCTCACATTTTGTGCAAATGGCTCCTCTTTCCCATGCTGTTCCATAAGAAAGGTCTTGGGCTTTGTCTTTTTTCTTTATTTTGGAGATGGCTCCTATTATTTTCATGTTGTTCTGCAAAACAGCTGCAGAGTCCTTCGGGGTTCCTAAGCATCCTCATCCTGCTGGCCTTGAATAGACCGCGAGGGCTGCACTGACAACACGCTCACGATGAAATCAAGTTGCTTCCACATAATTAACAAAAATTAGAGCCAGCCTCATTTGCTGTGAAGAGACGCCGTTCAACTGGGATTTCTGCAGCGGAATGAGCTCCCTGCTCTCAGAGAGCGCTCAGCACAAGAGGGTCCCCAGTGATGCAGGCTGCAGCGCTGCCCTGAATCCTAATGGAGGGGCCTCACCCTCAGCGAGGGTCCCACGGCAGCAGTCACCATGACAATCGAGCAACAAATCCCCAAACTGGCAGAAGATGGGGATACAGAGATTTAATTGATGCAGAAAGTCTGCGAGCGTCGCCCACGAGAATCGCTGCGGGGAGGCTGCTCTGCAGAGCGAGCAGCTGGCAGAGGATGAAGGAGGAACGGGCCTTTGGACATCGTAGAATCCCAGAATGGTTTGGGTTGGGAGGGACATTAAAATCATCCTGTTCCAGCCCCTGCCATGGGCAGGGACACCTTCCACTATCCCAGGGTGCTCCAAGCCCCATCCAGCCATCGCCTTGGGCACTGCCAGGGATCCAGGGGCAGCCACAGCTGCTCTGGGCACCCTGTGCCAGGGCCTCCCCACCCTCCCAGGGAACAATTCCTTCCCAATATCCCATCCATCCCTGCCCTGTGGCAATGGGAAGCCATTCCCTGTGTCCTGTCCCTCCATCCCTTGTCCCCAGTCCCTCTCCAGCTCTCCTGGGGCCCCTTCAGGCCCTGGAAGGGGCTCTGAGGTGTCCCTGGGGCCTTCCCTTCTCCAGGTGAGCACCCCCAGCTCTCCCAGCCTGGCTCCAGAGCAGAGGGGCTCCAGCTTTTGGAGCATTTCCCTGGCTTCTCTGGACTCACTCCAGCAGCTCCACATCCTTCTTACACTGGGGGCTCCAGGGCTGGACACAGAGCTGCAGTGGGGTTTCGTGAGAGCAGAGAAGAGGGGAAGAATCACCCCCCTTGTCCCACTGCTCACACTCCTTTTGAGCCCCACCAGACCAGACAAGATGCTTGAGTTGCCCAAGGATTTTGCCAAGGGTCTGATGGGCACCTGTTGTTGTCAGAGCCAGGATACCCTGATTCCCGGGGATCTAGATGGCCGTGCATATGGGATGCTCACATCCAGGCTGCCTCGTGGTACAATTCCAACCCCGGGATGAGCAAATGCTCGGCTTCTCCCACGCATTCCGCCCTCCGACACTGCCCACATGCAGGATGAGGTGTCATTTTTAGTGCTGTGCTAACCCTTCGGGGCCTCAGTGATGGACAAATTTAGTGCCCACAGTTCTGTTTACATTACAAAAGCTGCTCCAAGCATCCAAACCAAAGCACATGGGCAGTGAGTCACGTAAACCAAGCATCAGCTCTTTGGAAATACGGCCGGAGCTGTTCTCCACCTGTAGGGAATCACATGGCTTTTCCCACATGTTACATTATGCTCAGCTGGTACTCAAAGGTTCTGACGTAGCTTTCAAAGGCCTTGTCATGTCTGTTTGTTTAGGAACTGATGGATTCATGGAGGGGACAGGGAAGAGTACTGATGGTAAGGATTTTCGTGTGAATGAAATAAAAGATGTCCTGGGTGACATTGCCTGGAGCAGAACCACGGCAGTCTACAGCACACACATGCTTTCCCCTCTTTTGCCTTTCTATTTTTATCTGAACTTTATTCTTTCTCCTTTTCCACTGAATGCTCCTGCTGCCCAATCACCCTACAACCTTCTCTCCTTTCCCTCACCCACCTGACTCCTATAACCTTACCCCACAGTCTTGGCTCTGTGGGTGCTGAGCCACACCTCTCATCTATCAGGCTTTCCCTTGGCCCACTGACCCCCTTTCCAGTCCAACCCAGCAGGAGGCAGGACAGCCCATCCCAAATCCATGCCAATTCCCACGGAGCTCCATTGCCCCGTGCTGATTTCCTCCAGATAAAGAAGGGCAAGGGGAAAAGTCTGTCCGGCAGCACCCACCTCCATCCCACACTGATGTCACCCAGAGCCCAGCAAAGCCTGAGGCAAAGCTCTCAGGGCTCCAAGTGACCATATTTCCCCTTCCCACGGAGCAGAGGGAGGGAATCCCAGCCTGTCATCACATCAGAGAGGAGAAACAACCGCTGTCTCCAATTTCCAGTGCTGTCCTTGTGGAGCAACACACAACAGTTTTGGAGCCTGGGCACGTCCAAGGTCCTTGGGGCCCAGAAGGTGGAGAGCTGGTGCACAGCAGGGTGGTTATAACTGAACATCACCTTCAACCTCAGTGTTCACCACCCTGACATCAAAGTATAAAACTGCTGCTTTCTCCCCTGTCTTCCCAAATCCATTACCTGAATCAACCAGCTTTGTTTGTGATGGTAGGGAAAACAGGAGAAGTGCATTATCATCATCTCCCATCCTCGTGGCACTGTCTGAGCACCTTCCTTGGAAAACGTTCCCAGAGTAATGGCCCAGAGCTTTCCAGTGCTGCTGTCTCAGGCAGGCAGCTTGCAGCCATTACCATGGGGCTCTTGAAAAAGGATGCAGCGAAAGGGGAAATGTTATTGTTTCATTTCCCCTCAGCAATTAAGGAGCTGATGCAGCTCTCGCTGTAGTCAATTAGTCTTCACGCTCACTAAAGGGCTTTGGATGGGTCCCAAAGTTAGTGTCCTCATTTTCTGTAATCCTGGAAGTGTTTACCCCTTCCCAGGCTCTGAGCGGGGATGAGCCAGCTGATGGCACATCCAGCCAATTATAACCAGAACAGAGAGGAGAGAATTACTTATTTTCCATTTGGCAAGAGGGACAGAAATGTATGGCAGGGCAGGCCGAGACAGAAGAACAAACCCTGTCTGCAAGCCCTGTTTGCCACAGAGAGTATTTGCAGCACGTTTTTTTGGCATGGGCCTGCACTGACATTTCTGGTCCATAATAAAAAACAAAGACTCCTCCTGCCTCCTGAAAAACTGCCTCCATCCTTGGAGGCAGGACACATCAAAGAGAGAATATTCCAATAGAAAGGCCGAAGAATGTGTATATTTGAAGCTGGAAAACGGCTCTTCTTGTCCTGAGTCTATGGTTTCCCACTTCCTTGCTCTCTCTATGGACATTGATCTCACCAGACTTTGCAGGATAAACACCACTGGACAGGCTGGGCTCTTCAGGGAAAACCCAGAGCACTGCAGGAAAGCTGCTGGTGGCTCAGGAAGTGGTTACATCCTTCTGCTTCAGAGCAGAGCTCGGTGCCCTCTCTTTAATTGGCTCCCCACTGCCAGAGGGTAGGAATAGATGGGATATTGGAAGAAATTCTTGGCTGGGAGGGTGGTGAGGGCCTGGCACAGGTTCCCAGAGAAGCTGTGGCTGCTCCATCTCTGGAATTGCCCCCTGGACGGGGCTTGGAGCCACCTGGGACAGTGGAAGGTGTCCCTGCCCATGGCAGGGGGCGGGACTGGGTGAGCTTTAAGATCCCTTCCAACCCAAACCTTTAAGATCACTTCCAAGCTTCCAGCCCCAAACATTCCATGACTCTGATTTATGGAAGAGGGTATGATCTGTCTTCAACACACTGTCCTTGCCATGAGGAATCAGTCGATCTAAAGGCCGTGAGTGCCTGGACTCACCCAAGACGTCACAACACTTCTACTACAGGCAGTTCTTGTCCCCCCAGCTTTGGCCCCAGTCCAGCCTGGACAAGTTAGTTCTGTTCAACACCTGAGGCAGCTCAGCTGGCAGAAGGACTCTCCTGCTCTGCAGGGGTCAGGTGTTGGGGGCGTTACTCCTGGGGGCTGATCCGTGGTTGTGCAATCCCAGGCAGCTCACGGAACCTCTCAGCGTCAGTGAGGAGGGTGTTTACTGAACCCCAGGCGACGAAGTACTCGGTTAATATTTGAGCACGTGGGGGATTGCTTCAGTCCCAGGAGTACCAAAAATCAGGCGAAGGCCTTGTTACCCGCCGCGTTACTCCACAATCTCCCCGCTCTGCCTCCCACGCCCGCCCTGTCGTTGCTGCTTGCCAAGACTTTATGGATTTTCTGAGTGAAAAGCAGTACACAAACACAGCTCACTGTTGCTTACACCAACTGATTTACCATGTTCCCTCGTGCAAGCAACATCTCCCACTTTAAAACCTGATCCTGGAGCCAAGAGCTGTTTGCTGGAACAGCAGGAACACCAGGAACTGATGTCAGCTGTGGTACCTGGCAATGATGTCTTGGGCAATCCTTCGTGCAAGGCGGGTACGGTGAGTTTTTGGCCAAACATTCTATGAACACGATGTTTTTGCGATGACATCTGTATGTTAGCTGGGATTTACCATCCAAAAAAGCACGTCTAATTGTCCAGAACGTGTGATATTCCAAAAGACAGAGTTGTGCTCCCACTGAGGGACGGGCTCAGCTGTTGTTAGACCTCGGAGAAAACCCACCCAGGCAAAATGTTCTGTGAGTGGTCTCTTTATCTTCACTTCTCTCAAATTACACTTTTCTACCCCCAAAACAGATATTTTGCCATTCTCACCACTTCTTCCTAAAGGTCTCCTAACTCAGAAGGTGAAATTTGAAGTGTGGGAATTTGTTCTTAAGGGTAGCCACCATCCTGAGGCAAATTTAAGATGAAAACTTCCCAGAAGAGTTATTTTAAGGCACTGCAAACAATTCTCTACAATCAGATTCTGCCTGAAAATCTTTAATAGCAACTGGGTAATGGCTGCACACTTATAAAAAAACCCAAACCCACATTAATCTTGAGCTGAGCTGGATCAATAAGAACAATTTGTGAGAAAAGAACTGAAGGGAGGTATTTTAATTCAGGTTGAAATGCAAGTTATTATCAGCACAGTGACCTTCCCTTTATTTTATGGGGCTTTTCTCTCCGTGTTCCTGGTGAATTTAACACTGCTGACAGCTGCTAAGCTCCCAGCCCCACACAGAGCGCTGTCTTCCAGGAAGGGTGCAGCACTGCAGAGGAACAGCTTCATCTGTTCCCTGGAAAAAAAGCCTTTTCAGTCCCGTTGTACCAGAAAAATGAGGGGATGATTTATAATTCTGAACGTGAAATACACTCGCTTCATTGTGAGGCAGCTCATGTGGGAAAAAAATAGGAAAAGTGGGAGTTTTTCCCAAGGGAAATGCTGTGAATGCCAGCCACGGTTTGGAGTCACTGGCTTTTTTTCATGCTGGCTTTTTAACAAAAAAACACCGACCCAACCTTGACGAAGATAGAACAGTTGGGAAAACCTGTTTTGCTTTTGTTTTTTACTTAGTATTTAGTCTGGTGTGTTAGGTGCAGACAGGAGGATCTGAGCTGGAATCCAAGCCCAGCCTGTGCTCTAACCTGCTTTGTAAATTTGGGAAATCACATCTCCTTTGCCTCATGAAAAACTAGGGCTGACAGGGATTGAAAGGGATTATTTACCCCATCCTTCTCCCTGAGATCAGAACGATTCTCCCTGAACTCTTCAGAGCAGATGTCTTACTAATTTCTCGTTAAATAAAAACACCCAAAGGTGATCATTCAGTTTCTTTCCTAGGGAATTTCTTCTGGTGCTCACCTATTCTTACCCTTAGCCCAGTGCCTAATTTCTATGGCCTTTTCCAAGCTGTAAGCTCATTATTTCTCATCCTGGTCCCACAGCATGCAGGGAAGAGCTAATTCCCTCCTGCTCTGCACAAAGCTTTTGCATATTTGAAGAAGATGTAATGTTCCCTTTCAGTTAAGTCTCCTCCTCTTCAGCCTAAATGCTTTGTAAAGTGTTTTAAGGCCAGGATAAAAACGCTCTGCGGCTCCATTTTTGCAGGGCTCTGTTCCAGCGCCGTCGCCGAGTCTGAAGCCAAAGCTTTTTCCAAAGCAGCGTTTTCTCACTAGGGCTGGGGAGCTGTGCTGAGGCGGAGCTGATCCCAAAGGCTATGTCCATGCTGTCATTCCAACTGCTCCTAACACCTTCCTCAAATCCAGACTCGCCAACTGTCTGTGCTGTCGACACGCAGACACGGGCGAAGGCTGAGCTGAGGAGGGAAAGGTCAGGCGAGTCTCGGTGTGGATCTAAGTTTCCTTCTCACAGTCTCTGCGGATTATTTATGAGAGGAACATGTGATAGCCCAGCCTGTCAGCAGATACTCTGATTGTGGCTCTCCCCAAGCACCATATGGATGCTTTCAGCCGGAGCTGCAGCCCTGCTAACAGTCGGCTTGTGGATGCAAACCACACGGCACACAGAGCCCGGAGTCGTCAGCCCTGACACCAGGACACACCTGTACACCCCAAAAATAACATTATGTGCTTTCACCAGGGCTCATCCTTCGGCCTTCAGACACAATGCCGAGAGCGTGGTGGAACTTCCTCAGCCTGGAAAATGTTTTTTTTTTTTAAAGGCAGACATTTAAATAAAGAAGAATTCTGTTGACACGGAGATTTGGGATTGTTGGTTTAAGCTGCAGATGTATCAGTGTTCTGCTGGTCATCCATGTCTCACCTGCTGTGCCCGGACAGTGATGTGATGGACAGAGCAATCATACACCTTAGGGCTGTATTTCCTTGTTAGTCACATCTTTAATGGCCTCGTAATTACAGGCCACCGGTACTGTGTGACCCTGAATCACAAAATTAGGTAATGAACCCTCATTCCTTTGTGTGAGTGCAGATTCACTCCAACTTCAATGCATTGCCCCACCCCAAAAATGCAAAAACACTGATAATCTCTAAGCTGGTTAGAAAACTGTCCTTCTCCCTGCACTCCTAAGGACAATCACGGCCGCACCTCTCTGTCCCTTGGATTGTACAACGAGATCATGTCGCCCTATTGCCGCAAAATCTTAAATTTCAAAATGCAGTGCTGGGAACGCGTGTGAGAGAAAGAGAGAAAGAGAGATGCAGCTCAAAGGCTCCAGCCAACAGCTTGTGTCAGAAAGCTGCTAAGCAGGAAACAGTTGGGCAGTTTTACTCACAACGTGGTATCTGTGACTGAAATCGTGATTTAATCAATTCCTCACAAACCGCATGAGACCAGGAGGTGGCTTCCAAGAGAACTGGAGCACCTGCTCCTAAAATTTTGTTCTTCAAACGTAAACTCTACCACATACTGGTGTCAGTGTGAGGAACAAATGTGACAGGTCATTGAACTTACACCTTTGCATGGATGAAAGTGCTTAAGTGCTCATGCTGTGGAAGGGGACATTGTGGGCCACTCCAAGGTGGCCGTGGATGTGAGTTCATGGAATCATGGAAAAATGGAATACCAGGGTGGAGGGGACCTGAAGGATCATCTGGTCCAACCTTTCTTGGCAAAAGGACAATCTAGACAAGACGGCTGGATCTTAAAAGCGTCCGACACTGGGGAGTCCAGAGCTTTCCTGGGGAGATTGTTCTTTTTTGTTGCTGAAGGGGAACACGGCCTGGCACCGAGGCGGCCGTGGTTCTGTGTCACTGAGTGAGGAGATCACGGCCTGGCACCGAGGCAACCATGGCTCTGTGTCACTGAGGAGAACACAGCCTGGCACTGAGGCGGCCGTGGCTCTCTGTCACTGAGGAGAACAGAGCGTGGCACCGAGGCGGCCGTGGCCCTGTGTCACCGAGGAGAACAGAGCGTGGCACCGAGGCGGCCGTGGCTCTGTGTCACTGAGGAGAACACGGCCTGGCACCGAGGCGGCCGTGGCCGAGTGTCACTGAGGAGAACACGGCCTGGCACCGAGGC
>VZRQ01002102.1:177332-224440 GCA_013397975.1 Machaerirhynchus nigripectus
CGGCCGTTCGGGACAGGGGGGTTTTGGGGTGTCGCGAGGTGTGGGCTGGCAGCTGTGCTGTGCCCGGGTGAGCTCTGCGCTGGGAGAGGGGGCTTGGGGTGGGGACATCTCTTCATGGCATCATCCATTATCGACTGCAAAACTCCCAGGAGCCTGGAAACATCCTCGGCGTGTGTGCCAGGAACTGGGCCTGCCCTTCCCTCCGGTGTCTGCTCAGTGTCCGGCGGCCTCTGCGCCAGTGGCAGCGGAATTAAAGCTCCACTGGCAGCCGATGCCTGCTGCGGGGTGAGGAATTCTCCACCCGGGCAGCTGCGGCTGGACTGGGGCGTGTGGCTCCTGTCTCTGTTTGGCTGTTGCAAAGTAGCAGGGCATCGAAAAGAGCTGTGTAATGACGGCTGGGAAAATGAGATTAGTCCCTTTCGAGAAGGAACAGCCTCGATAGAGCCGTGCCACGCTTGTGTGTGTGCTCAGGATGGGACCGGAGCTATCAAAGGGCTCGGGATCTGCTCATGTGTGTCAGTGAGGGAGGCTGAAGCGCTGCGAGGGTAACAAGAAGTGGCAGCGTAACCTATTTCTGCATGAACTATAAAATCCCGTACGTGAGATGGAATTGGTGGAAGTAATTGATCCAGATTTTCCTTTCTTCCTGCCTTTGGGTTAAAGTCAAGCTGCTTAAGAGAGCTTTGCGATGTGCCCACCCTTGCCTTTGCTGTTGTGGTAAATGTAAGCTGTTCCCTGCAGGGAAGCAGGGAGGATTTTGATGTGACAAAACTCTGTGTTTATGCTGCCCCTTTTCTCGGAGCCTTCCAAAACTGTTGTTGACCCCACCGCCTGTCAGCAGCCTCTGTTGCAGGTATTAAGTTCAGCTAGGATGGCAGCCAAGCAGTTGCCACTGCAACTACTGTCGTCAGAGAACAGTGTTTATCTGTGGCTGACTGGGGCCTGATTTTGAACACGCCACACACAATAATCTCCATGATTTGCCCGGTTTATGTTCCTTCTACTCCAGGGAGTTCTGCTGGATAACATTGCCGTGAACAAACCTGTTCCAGCTGAAAAGTTAGTGCTTGCCAGGTGGATGGTTGGTCTCACTCCCTCCACGTATCTTTTGCGTTTCTGGTTAATCTTAGAAAGTATTTTAACGAGGTGGAACTCTCTGCCCTGGAAGCGCTCCCGCTGGGCTGTGGGAATGTGGCTCGGGATGTGGGTGGCTTTCAGGTGAAGGCTTCACGTGCTCCTTGCCTTAGTTGTCCTTGATTCACCTGCAGCTTCAAACGGTGATTCACGGCAGTTGCATTCCTTGCCGGGCTCGTGAGGAGGACGTATTCCATGGGCACAAACACATGGACTGATGGAGACCGAGGGATGTTATTGCTGAGTGTCCTGCCATTTGCATTCCAGCGGGGAGCTGGCCTAAGTGCTTCTCTCCCTAGGCAGGTGTGTGTTCAAGCCGTGATGCAACACAAAATCATCTCTCTCAGAGCTGTCTGGAACCTGAAATCAGCCTGGAAAGCCCCGTCCCGCTGAAAAGCAGAGGGGTTGAAATTGAGTTCACTGAATCTGAAAGCAGGCAGGGCACGCACAGATGCAGCGGCCCCTGAAAGCAACCGGGCTGTTTACTCTGCCTCGTGTACTTTAGCCTGGTTCATGATATCTGTTCTATTAATATTTCTGTCTGAGGGGAGGTGAACTTTATCCTGAAAACTGGCACGGAGAGAGGCAAAATGTGCAGGTCCGGCAGAGCCTCCAGCAGCTCCTGCAACAATGGGTGCGGCCGAGTCAAAATAAAACCCGGAATTCGGTAACGCGAGAGCGCACAAGGAAAGCTGATGCTGCCAGGTTCGGGCCAGTTCTGGGGCTCAAATAATTGTTGACCATTTCCTCTTCTGGGACCTCACAGAAATAGCACAGGGTATTTAGTTGTTAACTTGGGCGGTGTAATTTGAGGCCGTAACTGTGTGAGGTTAAATGTGTGCTGCAGTGGGCAGAAAGTGAGGGGGTGTGGGGAGGAAAGGATCTCCTTTAACACTTTCTAGGAGTGCCAGGCAGGTGCACACAGCACTTGTCACCTTGGGTTAAGGAGCAGGGGATCAGCTGTCACAGGAGAGGTTGTACTCCTGATAGTGCTGGCCCATTTGGAAATTGCTTTGCCTGAAATTCCTCTTCTGGCTTTTCCTGACATGTGGTCACTCTCTTCAGTGGTGGAGAAATAAGGGAATAACAGCATTAACTGTGAATGTTTAAACAGATTTTTTTTTAATCCCTTGCAGAACAAAGAGTGGAAGATGTACGACTGATTCGGGATCAGCATCCCACTAAAATACCAGTAAGTCCAGCTCTTTTAATTTTTTACTTCAGTTCCCAGCCTCACATTCTTTTTAGCAGCTAGAAACCTGTAAAAGAGCTGTCCCAAGGAGACCAAATGAAAATGTGGCTGTTCAGGGTGGCTAAGCCTGGATTTCAGGAGCCTTCTCAAGGAGTAATTCTCACCGTCAGGGTGATGGAGCAAGGTGCTAACCGGGGGCTGGAGGAAGTGGCATTTCCGGAGTTTTGCAGCTGTGTTGTAACTTGGAAGAAAACCACACCCCAGCTGCTGAGCTCTGAGATCCTCCTGAGCACCCAGCTCTTCTCCCTCAGTGGTTTTCTTCTCCAAATTAAGAGTATTCAGAGGCTCACCAAGAAGAGTAGACAGGAGTGTAGAGGCAGATATGGATTTGCATCAGGCTGTGCTGAGAAGGACAGAAATGCTTTTCTCCTGGGAATGGGCTGTGCTTAGGTCTCCAGGAATGCTGCTGGGCTGTCAAAACCCTCCAGCTCACCTCACATTGGATATCACCCCTCACCTTGTCACTCTTTAGCTGCTCAGCTCCAAATGCTGCCTGAGCTTGTGTTTTATTTTCCTTGTGGCATCCTCAAAGTTAAAAATGCAGAGAATATCCTAGAAGCAGGACAGAACCTGTGTTCTGGCCCTGATGAGTTCTTCAGAAGGCACTGAATGGGACCCTCAGCCTCTGGCTCTGTGATGAGATCTGGTGACCCCAGAGTGTGGGAGCTGTGCTGTGAACCAACTGCTGCAAACTGTCCCCAGTGCCCGAGCAAGTTCACTGACAGAAGCTGCTGTAGAAACAGAAACCGAAAGGTTTTCAGCCTTCCTTGAGCTTTAAACTCCTTCACCTCGGAGCTGCCACTGCTGTTCCCCTGTGCACTGGGGCAAAGGAACGAGGAATACTTCACAGCAGGGATTTTCTGACTTTCTTGGACTGTTTCATTTTCCTTACAAATCTGTTTCCTGACAAATACCGTTTTTTCACTCGCCTTTCAGAGACCACTTAGCCATGGTCCCCCCAAGCTCTGTGACCACACATTGAAAGCCAGGGATTTATGGCAAAACTCTTACTTGAAGTCAGCCATGGACAGATTCCAAGCAAAAATTCAGAGGTATCTAAGGAACTTGTTGGACATGCAGTGATGCAAACTCCCAACTATCCCTGCTGGGATCCCTGGAGTCTTGCTGGGCCAGTCACTGCCTCGTTATTGTCATTAGCAGTTCTGGATGAGATAAGGTGGCAATGTCACACGAGATAGTAAATCCCTCCTGTGCTGTCAACATCCTCCCTTCTGCTGTTAGAAATACCTACTGCTTACGGCCTCACTGCTTAAAAATAGTGGGGTTGGTTGTCCAGAAGGAGCCAGCATTTATTTCAACTGATGTAAGGCTCTTTCTCTGGTAGAATTCAATCAACATCTCTTCACCTGTGCAGCTTTTTAAGATCAACACAGCCAGACCCCGTGAGCATGGAAAGGATCCAAGGGACTGGCGTCACGTAGCTCCTGGTGACTGAAAATCAACAAACCCCACATGGCCGTGGAAACGGGAGCACACGAGCTCTGAGATCACTTCTTAAAAGCAGGAACTACCCTCAGTTGCTGGGCAGGGTGTTCCTTAAATTGGGAAATGTGCAGTTTCTCTGTGAATTGAGTGGTTACTACACAGCAATCCTGGCAGAATTACTGGTTCCTGAGCATGCTTGAGGAAATTTTCTCCTTAATTTGGAAGTTGGAGGGTTTATACTCTTCCAAAGTAGCTTTTTCTCATGCTTTGGAGGAACCATGGGAGGTGAATGGAACAGCAGAGTCATCTGGAGTTGTAGCTTTTAAAGAGGTGGCCTGAAACTGGAGAAATTCCAGTGAAAACTGCTTGATCTGGCGGACCTCTGTAGCAGCACAAACCCCTGGTCAGCCACTGCAGTGTGTTAGAGAGAAGTGGGCTTGATCTTTCCTTGGCTTTCCTTGTTGCTGGGTAATTCAGTGCTGGATTAAATGATTGCAGCAAAGGAACTGTTCTAAAATTGCACAGCAGCCGTGGATGTGTGCTGTAAAATCCCTGTGTGTCACCCCTCTGTGCAGTGGCTCTTGCAAACAGAACAGAGGAGCTCGTGAAGATTATGAATTATCATAGAATTGTTTGGGTTGGAAAAGACCTTTAAGATGGTTGAGTCCAACCATGGATTGTTGCTTTTCAGACTGGAGATGGTGCAATCATCAATTTCCTACAGATGAAGGGAAATGGAGCTGGGAGGGGGACATGAGGGCACCGGGCACTGCTCCTGCCTTTCACACCTTCTGCTTTTTGTGTTTCCTCTCAGGTGATCATTGAAAGGTACAAGGGAGAGAAGCAGCTCCCAGTGTTGGATAAGACCAAGTTCCTGGTGCCAGATCACGTCAACATGAGCGAGCTAATCAAAATTATCAGGTATTATTGCTGGGATTCCAATGGGAACTGATCAGCCTCAGACTGTGATGCTCTGTTAATTCCCCCCCTGCACTTGGGAGGTCTAAATGGAAAATTCATCTAATGAGCACTAGGGCAAATCCAGAAGGTGCTTTTCCTTTTGCTTCACTGGAAAAACCCCACTCTGAAGAGAGCTGGGCTGGTAGTCTGCTTCCAAGAGAAATAACTGGTTCCCAGAGCTGTAGGAGGGAGTGTGGGGCTGTGAATCCCTGTCTAACATGGGTCCCTCTGCCCAGGGCTCCAGCACTGCCTGCTTGGCTATTTTGGGATGCCTCCTCAGTGTTCTGCATGGAGTCCCCCTCAGGAGTGGCTGCCTCTTCCCACCCACTGGGGAGGGGAGTTCGGGCTCAGAGCCAGAGCTCTGTGCTGCTGCTTGGGGAGCTGTTGGCATCCCTTGGGAGCTGAGTTTTCCCTCAGTGACAGCCCTGGGGAGCACCCACTCAGGCCTGAGTGGTTCTGCCCCGGCTGCTTGCTCAGCTTACAGGAAAGGCAGAGGCAAACAGCCTCGTGGGGAAGTTGTGTGGTCGAAAACTGTGGTCACAAATTCTGCTAGAAGTGCATCTCTGCTGGCTCAGCAGCAGTGTCTGATTGGCAAGGGCTCTCCAGTGGTACCTGGAAGTGAGCAGTGAACCACAGCCTGTTGTGTGTTGGTCACTCTGCAGCAGGAGCTGGTTCCTGGAGGCCACAGGCTGTGGGAGTTGTCCAGGGTGTCCTGACAAAAACTGTCACAGGCAAATCCCAGCTCCTACAGGAGTCAGAAAGGGAGATGGGCTTAGGAGACAGGAACCAGGGTGCTCAGGTCTTCCGGAGTTCCTCAGGAACACGAAGGGCCCTGGGCAAAGAGGTTAACTGCAAGCTGAAGGATTTTCCCACCTTTTTTCTCTGGCTTTACTGTTAATAAATAACTTGGTACCAGCCAGACTTGGGCCTCAGCCAGCTCCAGTGATGCACAGCAAAGCCCATCCTTCCCCAACCTTGGGGAGCTGCTGCCTGCCCTCAGCCTGCTGTCTCTGGAGTGATTAGAGCCGGGCTTTGGAAGGCTCCCTCTCCAGGGCTGGGGTTGGGAGCTAAATAAATCCTTGTTCCCAGCTGCTGCTGCCCCTCAGCAGCGAGTGGAACCAGCAGGAAGCTCTTCTGATCTGTTCTTTCCTTCTTGCTGTGGTGGCAGCTCCACACTCCTGAGCTGCTGTTGCTCACTTGGTTTATCAAGTGGGAAGAGAGCTGCTCTGTGCAGACCCGCTCTGCAGGAGGCAGTTTAGCAGAAACACCCATTTCCCCCGAGCTGGAATGATCAAGGAAAATCCAAAAATCAGCTGTTTCCTGTGCCAGGCAGTCTGTGCAGCCTGTGGCTCCCTGCCCTTCCCACCGTGCTTCTCCTGGGAGGGAGCAGAGGGAGCAGGATGCTCCAAGGTTAAACTCAGGCCATTTGAGTCAGAGCTGGTGACTCAGAGCGAGTTTAAGAGTTTCCCGGGTTTTGCAAGGAAGCTCTGTCCGTCTTCCCCCATCTTCCCACGGATCTCTGGGTTTTCGTTCCAGTGAGCTGCGAGCCAAAGGTCCCTGCTTGTGCCAGGGGGGCACCTTCCCCGTCCCTCCAGTTTAATGCCCTTCTGGAGTGCAGCTTTTCCCCTGAGTGAGGGCTCTGCCAGCGGATGCTCTGCCAGTGGATGCCTGGATTTAGTGGAGGAATTCAGTTTTGAGGGACAGGGCTGGGTGGGCACATGCAGGGAAAGGTGCCCGTGGCAGAGCTTGAATGAGATGAGCTTTAAATCCTTCCACCCCAAACCACTCCGTGATTCTCTGCTATGACCTCGCTGCTGTCAGTGTTAAGGACTGTCCGTTGCCATCTGTCCTTTGTCCCCCCTTCCCCTCACCCCTCCCCAGGCGACGCCTGCAGCTCAACTCCAACCAGGCCTTCTTCCTGCTGGTGAACGGGCACAGCATGGTGAGCGTGTCCACGCCCATCTCCGAGGTGTACGAGAGCGAGAAGGACGAGGATGGGTTCCTGTACATGGTCTACGCCTCCCAGGAGACCTTCGGAGCGCCAGCGTCCGCCTAGGACACGCCAGCGGCTCTAGCCTAGGATTTGGGTTGACCCTTGGCCATCACCCCCACTCTTCCCCACACACCCCCCAGGGAAAGAACCGGATGTCACCTACGCTCTCAGTCCTTAGCATAGTCTTGCTTTAGCAGGTGTCTCATCTCACCTTGCCTTGTTTGTGACTATTAAACAGTACAGACGAGCACCTCCAGCTTTGAAACCTGCCCTAATAATATTCCACGCAGGCACTTTTACAGGTCTGGACCTGACGAAAGGAGCCCACTTGTGCATGTGACACTTGCAGAGAAAGGGACACTCGATTGACTTTTAACAAGCAAACAGGCACCAGGGAGGAGCTAAAGTGTTTCCTGTGAGTTTGCTGGGAAATCTCCCTGTGATCCCTTAAATTTCTTTGTTTTTAAATGGGAAGGTTTCTCATGAGAGCAAATGCATTTTAATGTTCCAAAGGGGAGCTTTTTCTTCTGCAGCTCCATCAGACTCGTGTCAGCGCTGGAGGGAGTTAAGGCAAGTGCTTGGGGTGAGCTGGGGGAGGACTCTTCGTGTCTCCGGTTTTTGGGCACCGCACGCTCCGCGGCGGTGCCGGTTTCTGGAATACTCATACCAAACACCACAGCTTTATTGTACTTTTAGGAAGTGTCTAACTGTAAAATACACACCTGGACAGGTAACATTGAAATAAACTCCAGTCTGTTACGAATCCCCAATCCCTGTGTGTTCGTCTGAGCTGGCTTCCAGCGATCCATAGGATCGTGCCCCTAGCCCGGAGGTTGGCCGTTCCTTTGCCGGGGAATCGGGAGAAGCAGCTCAGGGCCGGGAGTCGCCGCCGAACAAACGATTTGTGGCACCGCTGGAGGCTCCCGCGTCCCTGTGGCCGGGCAGGGGGCGGCCGTGCAGAGGGGAGCTCTCCCGTAGGACAAACCTGTGTTTCTCCAGCGCCGTGGAGCGAGGCGTGGCGGGATCCCCGCGGTGTCCGTGTGCGCTGGCTCCGTGTGTCACCGGCAGCTCGGCTCTGGCGGGGACAGAAGCAATACTGCCGCGCCCGGTGCCGCGCGGGGTGCGCGCGTTGTACCTCCTCCACCTCGGACCTCCTCCACCTTGTAACTCCTCCGCCTCGTACCTCCCTCCGCTCTTTGCATGCATCTCCTTCCCGGGGCCCCCTGCCCGTTTTTTATTGTCCTTTGTGTTTTTACTCCGACGTGAAACTTTTCGATGCAGCTTGTCCTCTCTTTAGTTCTGTTTGTGTAAGAACTCGTTTAACTCATAACTGACAACTGTACTTGTAATTACGATGTGATCGACTGATATTCCTGTACAAATGTTGCTTTTTTAAAATTAATACAGTGCTGATATGGATGGATTACATCCCAACTTAATTCCGGCTAGTGTGGTTATTCCTAGGCACTTTCACAGCAAAATAATTAAAGGAATTAAAAATAATTCCCTGCTACTGCCAAGCTGGAGAAGCCCCCACGCAGCTGAATCCCTTTAAAATGAAAGCCAATACCAAGGGATTCTGTTTAACTCTTTATTTTCCATACATTAAATTTACTCAGATAAAAACATTCTAAAAATGTACAATTTAACTTTTAACAAAGTATAATAAAACATAAAAATCCCAATACCAGAATACTTGACATTTACAATTCAAAATCAAATTAGCTGAATATTAAATATTTACAAAACTATTTAAAATATTTATAAAGTTACATGCAGAATTTGTAATACTAGAAGTGATCGAAGTAAAAGAAATGGCTCAAATGGAGCAGGAATTTCCTTCATTCCTAATGGAAAGTTATGTTCAAGAGAAGCTGTTAATCTGCACTTGAAAACACACGGGATTTGCTTTCTGCTTCAGTACCAACACGGTTCTTGCGTACATCAGGAAAATTTCAGGGAACAAATGGGTAATTCCAAGGGTTTATTACAAGAGCTGTGGGGCCTCAACCAGCCAAAGTGATTCCTACTCTCACAAACGCTCCATTATGTGGATTTTTGTCCAGATTTGCCCATATTCATCCCATTTACAGGTGTTCCAGACCAGCCCGAAGCCAGCGCTCCGAGGGTCCCTCTGGCACAGCCGCAGCTCCCCCGCAGGATTTCGGGAGGAGCGCTGCTCTGCCCGGTGCCACAGCCTGGCTCATCCCGGGACAGCTCTGCCCGGAGCAGGCCAGAGAGGAAGTGGGATTTGGGGGGATGGCCAAGCTCTGGTGCTGGATCATTACTTTGGGAAGTCTGGTGCTTAATTTGCCAAGATTTAATGACCGTGGTATGAAAAGGTTTCACAAAAAGCTGAGTGTGGCAGAGCTGGTTTGAATAAAAACCAGTTTTGATAAACTTCAACAACAGTTCAAATGTAGTTTTCAATAAAAGTAGGGTGGAACCCTCTGATCAGTATCTCAGTTCCCTCTCCTCCCTCTCTGCTCTCCCCGTTAGGGCTGAGGCCAGAATATTAATTAATGCTTAATTTGCACAAGGTGAGGAGGAGCTTGCTGGAAATTCCATCCTATTTCGAGTCTTTCCATCATCAAATGGAAAATGCAGCTGGAACTGCACCACCCGCTGCGCCCTCCCCTGGGAAAGGCTCCTCGCTGACTCCTCCGTGCCCCTGCAGGGAGATGGCTGGGGATTCCCTTCCCTCTTACACTGAAAAATCATTCCCATTCCACAGTGAAATCCAGCTGGAGAACTAATTCTTTTTATACTTGCAGGACAAAGATAGGGCTAAATAACATCCTTGGAAATCTCCATCTTTCAATGTACAAAAATAGGGTTAAAGAACTGGTTCCTTCAGGCAGGGCAGCTGGAACTCTACCATTCCAAGCCAAGCTGCCTTGCTTTTTAGGGGTAAAAAGATGGATTTGTGCCTTTTAAGAACAGATTAAGGATAATTCTATGGAATTAAGGTGCTCTGTTCGGACTTACCAACTTTGGTTGTTCTGGGTACAGAGTGGAGGGTGTTCACTGGCAGGTCTGAAGGCCCAGCTCGCTGGGGTGTGGGGAAGGCTCTGAGCTTGCTGCTGGCTCCCCAGACTTTCCTCTCGGACACTCGTGTTGCCTCCAGGTCCTTCTGGACTGGCTCTTACTCCGCACCCAGCCCCAGCCGTTCCAAAGCGCCACCCGAGCGCAGCCGCGAGCCGCTTGCAGAAACATCAGCCTTAACTTGACACAAAGGAAACAGTCCCGAAGAAAGGAATGAAACAGTTTGCTGCCAACATCAGCCTTAACTCTACACACAGGAAAGGATCCTAAAGAAAGCTCAGGAGGAAGGAATGAAACAATTTGCTGGACAGAAGTTCAGTTTTACAGTCCTTTTGATATGATTTTTTTTTCTGTGATGAAGATCAGACACAACTGTGCCCAGCCTTGGGCAGTAAAACAAAACACAACTGGTACAGAAATGACTTTTTTTTTCTTTTTTTTTTTTTGCTGCTGCTGCTGTTTTTTGCTGTTTCGAGAGGGTTTTGAACACTCACATGTGTGTTGAAATACAGTTTCTTTAAATACAAATTTAAAATATTGTTTAAAAAAAGTGAAAAAATAAATAATAATAATAACACTAAGTTTGGCTTTCAGCACATGTTCCAGGCCACTGGAGAGACCCTCAAAGCTGCAAATAGTAAACATGGAACTGCACGTTTTCCTTGGGCATGATGCAGTGGGACAGACTGTTCCTACCATTGTCTCGAGCTCATTAAGGCAAAGTAAATTGCATTGTCAGTTTTCATCCCTTTAGTGTTGTAGGTCTGAAGGTTGTTCATGGGAACACAGGGAACGTCCTCGAACGCAGGCAGAGCCAGCAGGGAGCGGGAGCTGGGCTGGGAATACACAAATCGGGGGGTTCTTATTGCATAGCAATAAAAAAGGATTTTTTTTGTTCGCTTGTTTAAACCAACCGTTCTGCAAATTTTGATTTTGGGTCCCTCCCTGGGCTCAGTTCGGATCTGCCCACCCGCATTCCCGAGGCTCTCCCGGTGCTCCTGATCCCGCCTGCCTTCCAGCGAGGCAGAGGCTGCCCTTGCAGAGAGACAGGGACCCAGGGATGGCCCAAAATGTTCCTTTCCTACCGGCACGGCCCAGGAAGGGCTGAGCTCCCCCCTCGCACAGCCCCAGCTCCTGGGGGCAGCTCTGCACAGCTCCAAACCCTCCTGCTCCCACAGGACTTCCCAAGTCACTGCTCCACCACAAATCCTATGGATTCATCCTGGTGTAAGGAATACCTCCGAGTGTAAACAAGGCTTCAGACTTTAAAGTTGTCTCCCAAATTACAGGATGCAGGTATCTCTCTGTCAGACACTTTTACAGAGGAGGCCTCACCCATTTAATGCCGTCAAATTCCCGGGGGGGGGAGCCATGAGGATTAGGATCTTCTTTCAACCAGACAGGACCAAAGTGTTTCAAATTAGCAGTTCGAGATGGGTTTGGCTTCCTCTCGAGTCCTAATTTAGATTTGTCACCCACAAATGATGGACTAAGTAGTTAACACCAAAGCTACTCATCTACAACCTACTGCAACGAAGGAGGCCGACAAGAAATCCTTCCAAGTCTTGATAATAATGAAGTTTTTACTACCTTTTACATGTTTGACTCCCACCACTCCTGAATCCTGGGGTAGGAGCCAAAGGGTATTTTATATAAAGTAAAGCAAAAGCTTATCAACTCTGCTGCCAGAGTTCTTGGTTTGATTTTTTTTTTCTTTTTTAGGATGGTTTAAAATTCATTTACAAAAGCAGAATAATAAGGTTTCTGTGAAAGAGACCTATATACAGTAACAGGACGTAAAGGTTTTGTGTATTACAGGAAAATATCCTTGAAGCCTTTATGACTCTGGAGTCTCTGGGACTTGGACCCTTGGAAACTAAGCTTATTCCAGTGCTGGGAACCCAGCACTAGCTAGTAATAGGTGAGACAATGAAGCACGAGTTTGTTTCCAGAAGGAACCGAAACTGCCGTGTGTGTTCTTTTGGAAGGGAAAAGAGAGACTTTTTAGGATTTTTATTGTGGAATTAAGTCCCGAAAGCCTGCTGGTGCCAATTTGTAAAGGTTGGAACTTCTTTGCCTCTTGCACTGGTCTCAGAGTGACACTGTCTGCTAAAAGTGCAGAAAGCTTGAAGAGTTTTACATTCTTCTGTAGTGCAATCCTTAAAAATCCCAGAGATTAGTGCCTGATCACTTTTGAAAAAAAGTAGACATTTTACCTAGCCCAGGGGTGCCAAAGTCCTTCCAGCCACTCCTACCTTCCACCTCCGAACGGAGCTGCCCTGGAGTCAGGCCTTTCACCTTGGAAAGTCCGATTATGGCAACGTTCTCCAGCCAAAAAAGTACCCGGGGTGTTGTACTTCCAGCAGGAACTGCAGCTGGCCCGCTCCACCATCCATCCATCCATCGGTCCGAGGACACGGAGTCAGGGGTTCCAACAACGAAGCTCAAATTTGGCAATCAAAACTGGGTTGGCTGCACCCCTAAGCTAGATTTTCTACCTAGTCTAATAAAGTAAAGCACCTTTGGATTAAAAAATACATTAAGCTTAACAGCAACTGGACGTCTCAGTTTTGTAGCTCGATCTCCGTCGCTCTCCATGGCTTTACAGCATCGTGGTGCCAGCTGGGGAACCTCAGTCTGTGGAGTCCAGACTTTCGGAGGGAGGGGCGTACTTCAGCCTGAACGTACCTGGGACAGGGACAGGGACACAGGGGTTACACATCAGTCACCTCCCACGGCTTCCCAAACCAACCTGCCGCTTCTCACACGTGGAGTGCGCTGTCGGAGCTCGGGTGGACATTTAGGGCTGGCACAAGTTTGTTCAGTGGAGTCACAGAATCCCGTGATGGTTTGGGTGGGAGGGGATCTTAAAGATCATCCAGTTCCAACCCCAGCACCTTCCACCATCCCAGGGTGCTCCAAGCCCCGTCCAGCCTGGCCTTGGGCACTGCCAGGGATCCAGGGGCAGCCACAGCTTCTCTGGGCACCCTGTGCCAGGGCCTCCCCACCCTCACAGGGAAGTTTCCTCCCCATATTCCACCTAACCCTGCCCTCCTTCAGCTTAAAGCCATTCCCTCTTGTCCTGTCAGCCCACGGCCTTGTGAAAGGTTTGGGAGACTTTAAATGGGAATTTAATTAATCAAATTAAATGCAACATAAAAAGGCATCAGAGTCTGCTGCCTTTCTGAAGTTCTCCCACTCAGGACTGCTGAGGCAGCAGCTCTGCTTCCCCCTGGCTACTACCAAGACATTTGCCACAGGAATTCACTCCTTATTTACCTTTTTCCTGCTGTAAATTGCTGCCCAACACCTCACAATTGTTAATTTATGGTGTTCAAACTGTTGAGACCACATAAAATGAATCCAGGTAAAGGCTACAGACAAGGCACGATGTCAAATGGAACCTCAGTGCTGTTTGCTCCACTCAGAGTTGGTATTTCATTTTTTAGCCCACACCACTCCCAGATTATCTCAACATAAGACAATCAAAATAAAAAAGAAAAATGGGACTAAAAAGTGCTCATGGTAAAGTAGCATTTCTCTTTTAGCTGTTTCCTGCCCAGAATAAAGGATTCAGCTCTTTCCTGGAGAAGCCTGTGCCCTAAGTGTGTAAGCAACATGTCCTATAAAATAATTATAGCAGCAAACAGGACCTTCAGGAGTGTTTGAACAG
The DNA here is from genome assembly GCA_013397975.1 of Machaerirhynchus nigripectus. Lineage (NCBI taxonomy): Eukaryota > Metazoa > Chordata > Aves > Passeriformes > Dicruridae > Machaerirhynchus > Machaerirhynchus nigripectus. The sequence goes on from VZRQ01002102.1 coordinate 190,836, forward strand.
CAGTTCTTCATTTAGGTTATTGTTTTGGGCAGGAAGGGAAGAGGAAGAGAGATTTCAGTTTCTAAAATTCTGGGGGAATTTGCAACAGTGACCGAAGCTGACCTGGCTGACAAGGCAGAAACAGCAACAGCAATTCTGCTGCAACCTGTCCACAGCAGCCCCCTCCCTTCCTTGATGTTTCACCCCTCCCCACAACACAGTGCCAACCCCACAGAGCACGCCCGAGGCCTCGCCTGGGTCCTCCCGATGGGGCTGCCTAAAATTTGCCAGTAGCTCAGACCAACTTCTAACAAAACATTTTCACAAGCCAGGGATTCCAAGATGCCGCCAGACCCCGTCCTGTCCCGGGGCAGGGCTCCCCCCCTTTACCTTGCCGATTGAAATCCATGGGCGGCTGTTTGCAGTCCTGAGCTCTGTGCCCGCTGGCCCCGCAGTTGTAACAGGAGAGGTTCCCGTTTTTTTTGTGACTCGACCCGTTGCCGTTGCCCATCATTCCCTGTGCCTGGTACACCCCGGCCGTGCCCGCCATAAAGTTCTGCATGGGGGGCACGGCGAAGGTGGACTGTCCGGCCATGACGGAGTCGGGGCCCAGGCCGCTGTTGTAGGCCGTGTGCACCACGGGGAACGTGGTGCTGCTGTTGTACTGCTGCGTGTTGATGTAGCCGTTGCTACACAGGGGGTTGAAGGGCAGGAAAGGGAAAGTAAACATGGAAGGTCCTGAAAAGGGGTGCTGGAAGTAGTTGGCGTAGCTGACGGTCATGCCGCTGGAGCCGCAGTTGCCGCTGCAGCCGCAGGAGCTGCACACCATGCAGCCGGGCGGCTGCGGCGGCGGCTGCTGGTGGTGGTGGTGGTGGTGGTTCTGGTTGGGGACGGGCACGCTCCCGGCCGAGCCGCTGCTGCTGCTGCTGCTGCTACTGCTGCTGCTGCTGCTGTAGAAGTTGTTGTCGGCGCCGGAGGAGAGCGTGGGGCTGGAGCTGGGCGCGGGGCAGCTGGGCAGGTTGGCCATGGTGGTGAAGGACGGGGACGGGTGGCTGCTGGAGGAGGCCGCGTTGCTGTTGGCGCAGAAGCTGCCCTGCATGGGCGCCACGGGCACGCTGCTCATGGCAGAAAAGGCAACTTTGGTGTTGGCTGTGTACAGAGCAGTCCGGGGGTTGATTATTGCAGGGGACACCGTTATTTGCATATTACTGGAGCAGGAAGTCTGTCCGGCCATGGCGGAGTCGGTGGGAAGAGACGACGACACCAGGAGTTTGATGGGCGGACGAGCCACGTGGAAGACTGTGCTGGATGTCACCGTGGCAGCAGTGCTCGTCTCCACTATGAGTCCTGGCTGCTGGGCTGGTTTGATCACTCTGTCCAGAGTGGAAGCGTGGACGACTTTGGTCCGAGGCCCAAAGTTCATGGTGGAGGTGGGGGAGCTGTTCTCGGCACCCCCCGACAGCACCTGCAAGGGCTGGTGCGGAGAGGACGCGGACATGACATCCACCACGGCGTTCCCAAAGCCCTTTTCCATCTTTATGCCGCCCCTGGAGCCGGGAGACACTTTATTCCTTTCTTCCAAAGACAAGAGGGAGTGCACAGAGGACGAGAGCAGCTTCATGTCTGCGGAGCCGCGCTCCGGCTTGTGCACGGAGCTGAGCATGCGGATGGGGGGGATGTGCGAGGGCGTGGGGGACAGCATCTGCATGGGCAGCGCGTGGTGCCCGCCCGGGCCCGAGCCCGAGCCGGCCTCGTTCTGCACGGGCAGCACCTGGGCCGTGGGCCTGGCAGAGCTCGAGGGGAAATGGTTCAGCAGCATCACCGGCTTCTCCTTGTCCGAGGCGTCCATGTGCAGCTCCAGGCCTGGGGAGAGAGGAGCTGTGAGGACAGCCCTGGGCGTGGCGGGGGGCACGGCCGGGGGGCTCTGCTTACGTCTCTCGTTCTCCTCGGCGCTGTCCGAGCTCTCCTCCCGCGCTTGGATCCCCATGGGGCTGGAACTGGAGCTGGAGTACTCGGAGGAGCTGCCCTCCCGGGGCAGGGGGTGCGCTGGCTGATCCACGTCCACTCGCAGCTCTGCAGGGACAGGGGTGGGAACACCAGGGTGACACTGGCAGCACCTCACAACACCAACACAGACATGCTCAGCATTTACAGGGACACATCAGAGGTGGAACAGTCCGACCACAGAGCTGCCCATTCCCACCAGAGCCATGCAGAAGAAACTACTTTTTACTGCCCCCAATAATAATATAATATTATATATATTATAATAATATAATATACTTTTTATTGCCCCCAATAATAATATAATAAATAACTGAAATCAGACTTTTTGCTTGCTCCCTGTTGAGCTGGTGGCTTTTGGAAGCTAAAGCTCGGGGAAGAAGCAGCACAGGAATGAGCTGACCCTTGTGCAAGCACAGCTGAGCACGGCTGTGTCCCCTGCTCCCCTTACCTGCGGCGTGGTTGCCCCGGATGCTCTGGATGGGCCCCACGTGGGAAGTGGGGGGAACCCTGGCCACCCCACTGCTGGTCACTGAGGAAGGTGTGGAGGGGTTTAGGCACCGTTTCTCTGACTTCTCCCTACGGGGTGATGGAGAGGAGCATGAAAAGACAGAAACTGGCTAAAACACAACCCCAAATAAATCCATTTCTGAATGAACCCGAAGCAGACAAAGCCCATCAAACAATCCACTGACGCTGTGCTCATTTCAAATGGAAACACTTGGGAATCACATCAGTGCTGACCATAACTGCCAGCAGTCAGGGTTGGACTATTTGCCATCTGATCACAACACTAATTCTCCTATTTGTCCCGGGTAAAACATCACCAAACCCTGACTGAACTCTAAAATTCTATCACGTATTGTGTCAGCACATCCCAAACCCAGCCCTGCACACCAAACCCAAAGAGAAAACAAACACAGTCCCAAGTTTTCCTTTTCCAAACACACTCTGGAAAAAACTAAGGCTGCTGAAAAAGGCTGCCAAGGAGCTCTGATAAACGGGCACGGATTTGGATTCCTAATTGCTTTTTAAGGAACAGCAGTAGCTGCAGAGTAAACAGTCCCCTGTAAGTGGAGATGCACAAACCAGGACAATCTGTTGCATCAGTGTCCCCAAAGGGCTGTCACAGCTGCCTGGGGTCACCGTGGGGCACTGAGGCAGCTCCCAAAGTAGCTGTGCTTCATCCACATGCACTGGAGCCAAAAAATTGTCACTTCCTAGGAAAAAGGAGTCCTGCTGGACACCCTGACTTTGGCATCCCCTGGGCTTGCAAATCTTACAGCTCCCATCAGTCTCAGGTGGGTGGGAAGCCCAAAATCTTTGCAGTAACTGTGACACAAGTTTAAAAAACCTAGACACAGTATGTATATTTTGTAGATTATTAAAAAATTTGGTATCTTTATCACAACCCTGAACAGGCAGCAGTAAACCAGACAGTACTAAATATTGTTTAGTAAGGGAGATAAGCATCATCCGTATCTCCAGGTGGGAATCATGGCAGGTTTGTGGTCTGGGAAGTAAAAACCACTGTAAAACTTGCATTTTTTGCCCTTAAAAAAAAGTTCCCCCAGCCCTCACTTACTTCTCCAGCTCTAGTTGGGTCTTGAGCTTCTTCTTTGCTCCCATGGTGAGGGACTCAAACTTGTTCAGATCTTCCTCAGTAAGACTCAGAAACTTGGAAAGCAAAAACATGTGCTTAGTTTTATAACCTGGAATATTCTCATTCCCATTTCCAGTGAAGAGCAATTCCAAAAGGCAACTTTAAAACCATTTTTAAATTCAAAGTAACTCTCTACTCCAGTTTTCAATTATAGTGTAAAAGGAAAGTGGGGGGGGACTGGCATGAAAGAAAGAACACCTGTAAATTTAATTTAATTAGGAGTGTGCTTGTAATAACCAGTCACAATAAAGATGAAATAACTTGTGAACATATTAAAATAGAATTAAATTAAAATAGAACTTGGTGCTATCAGTGAATTTAAAGATCTTAGAAAATCACTGCAGTTTTCCCAGTGTGCCATTTACCATGGAAGTGCAGTGGAAAATATATACACCAATAGCACATTTTATAATAAAATATGGAGATAGATACAGACATTTCTATTATAATGTAATTACAATGGAAGCCAGTGAAGTATGTATAATAATAATTGCTTTTTTAAGATGTACTGGAATATAGAGTTTTACTACTTTATTAAAGAAAAAAAAAAACCCCAGTATATTTCCCTTCATATAATGAAGAAAATTAAATCAGAAGACTCTGGTAAGAGATCAAAATTAAATCCATAAAATACTCCATAAGCAGCACAAAGCACAGCCCAAGCCCTCCCTCCACTGGAGGGCGTTCCAAGCCAAAAGACAGAGGACAAGGAATTTCCCAATGGAGCTGGGAAAATGCTCCAAAACGTTGTTTAGATAAAATCCAGCAGACACAGGTGTTATTTGGGACTCATGAAAGATGATTTTTCCACAGGAATTTCTGCAGGAAACAAAGCTCACTCCCTCATGTTCATATTCATGCCACAAGTCTCTGAAAATCTGTTTTTTAAAACGAGGGTAACCAAATAGTTAGGGAGAAAAATCAACAAAGAAGCAGAAATAAAGAGAAATTAACTTATTTAGGTATCTACTGCACACAAAGGGATGTCCAGGGAGCCAAGCAGAGCTCCTAAGGCAGCATCCAAGCTGGATCTCCAAGCATTCCATGAGGAAGCCTGGGAGAGGCAGCAGCTGCTCGACAGCCCCGGACACAAGACAGAGTGAAAACAGCAAGAAGGTTTTCATCAATTTCTTATTGCTCTCAGAAAGTGAAAAACCTCCCCAGCAAGTGCCAGAAACTTGTGTGATCCTCAGTGCAGATGTTCCCAGCCTCAAGAACGTGGGGATAAATTAAAAGCTGGCTGCTTTCCCCCCATTTCCTGCCCTACCTTTTCCATGGTGAGCTGTTTGAAGACAGGGTAATACTTGTGCAAGCGCAGCTTCCTGAGCCAGTCCAGGATCCCGTTTTGCTCCTGTGTCTGAGGGGTCTGAGGGCTGGAAGACATCAGCATGGATGGAGAGGAGGTGTCCATCTGGGAGCGATAGCCCAGCGAGGAGCCGGCGCCTCCGGAGTGGGAGCAGTGGGGCAGAGCAACGGGAGCGGCGGCCGAGTGCTGGACGTGGTTCTGGGAGGACTGAATTCCAGCCACCCCACATATAGGTCTGGAAAATGGGAACGGGGTTGGGTTTAGGATGTTGGATAAAAGCTGTGTCACCCAGAGTTCAGCTGCTGTGGCCACAGAAATTGGGATTCTGAGAAAAACTGCCCCGCTGGAGCCAAGGTATGGATTTGTACCTGCCCTGTTCCACAGCTCAGTAAAACAGGGCAGTTCTGGCAAAGGGTGAAGCTGATCTTCACCTTAAACTGAATTTTCCTTCAATAATTTCCTTCAATAATCACAGATATTAAATATTCTGCTGCCTCTCTGTGATTTAAAAAAGCTTTCGAGAGAACGGCCTTCGCGTTATTAAAAAGAAGTAAAGAAGCCCAAATATAATCCTATGGAAATTTTTCATCTTTCCCACGTGGAAGTGGCAAAAGAAGCCACAATATTGGCTCCTTGGAGAAAATGAAAACTGCCTCTTAAGAGAATGAGTTGTAAGCAAGATAAATATTTCACCTTCCAGATGTTCCCAGCGTAGTTCCTACTTTATACAGGGAGGGGTTGCCAGGATCTGGAAACAAGGAACAGAGTCACAAATGGCATCAGTTTAGGAAACGCACACCAGTACAAAAACCAACTTTTTAAACTTTATTTCAACTCACTTGAGCTCTGGAGTTGCTGGGAGGGAGATGAAGTGCTGAAGAACTTCCTGACGTGGTCGTTTTTCACCACATGGGAAGGGAACGGGGCCAGGTACCTGCAGCAAACAAAGCCCCTGCTCTGTTAGAGCCTCCCAAATCCATCAGGGTCACACTCTGGACAGCACAGTTGGAAGTTAGATTGGAAATTTAAAAGCTGAAACACACCGTGCAATTCTGAATTCTAGGAATTTGAGGGTATTTTTATCCTTAATTCCAAACCCTGTTATCCCTGGGTTGTTTTCACTCTGTTGAGTGTTTCAGCAAAGATGCTTCACTTAGGAACCCTGAACACTTCTAAGGCAGAAAATGTTCAAATGTAAACTTGAAAATTGCCTTTCAAATGCAGGGACCTGAGGAATATAAAATAGAGAGGGATCTGTTATTGAATTTCCTCCTCTTGGAGATAAACAGCAGATGCAGAGTCTGGCAGTTTAGGGAAAAACTTCTGTCACGTTTTCCCTGTGCCTCTTTTAAGGGAGAAGAGCCCTTAAGCAGCATTCCAGTGCCTAAAGGGGCCTGTGGGAAGGCTGGAGAGGGACTCTGGACAAGGGATGGAGTGACAGGACAAGGAGGGACAGCTTTGAGCTGAAAGAGGGTGGATTTAGAGAGAATACTGGGGAGAAATCCCTCCCTGTGAGGGTGGGGAGGCCCTGGCACAGGGTGCCCACAGCAGCTGTGGCTGCCCCTGGATCCCTGGCAGTGCCCAAGGCCAGGCTGGACAGGGCTTGGATCACCCTGGGACAGTGGAAGGTGTCCCAGCTCATGGCAGGGGTGGAATGGGATGAGCTTTGAGGTCCCTTCCCACCCAAACCACCCTGGAATTCCATGAAAAAACACCAACCTCCCACAGCTTTGCACCTCCACACACACAGAGGTGCTTCCCAGCTGGAAACCCCACAGTTCACTGCTGAATTTCACAGCTGAGCAGCACCTCGGAGCAGCTCCTTCCCTGCTCCAGAGCTGGAGCTGAGCTCTGGCAGTGCAGGTTGCTGCCCCATTAACCCAGATTTGGAGAGGCTGTTGTTCCTACACAGCAGGCACACACGTTCCCTGCAGCCTCCCAAATTCTCCCTGCAGCCTCCCAAATTCTCCCTGCAGCACAGCAAGGGAACGGGAATGCTGTTTGCCACCACAAACAATCCAGGCATGCACCTGCTGGCTGCTGCCTATGGAAAACCAATATCCACCGTGGCTCAGGGAAAATAAGTGTGAAGCAGAAGGTCTAACGAAGTTAATTAATATTTTAAAGTGCCATTTAATTTTATAATAATATCATATTAGGATCAGAATAATGTTAATATTCCAATAAGCTCAGTTTGCATAGATAGAGACGGTAGCAGCTGAAAAGAATTTAAGTCCCTCTAATTTTCCTAGGAAAATCATATTTAGAAAGAGAAACCTGATGTGATCTGCCATGGATTATGGTATTTAAAATACTGGTTTATATTAAATAATGGCCAGATATTTGTGATAATTTCAGGAGGTACAAGCTAAGGCTTCAAAAATTTCTTAGCTGTTAAAGGCTTCTGAAAATGTAATAATTAATAATATCTAAATACATATCTAACTTCTTTAAATTTAAGTAAAATAAACACCATGACAACCTAAAACAACTGAGAAAATAAAAACTCTCTGAAAGGGTGGGGAGGAAAAAGAATCCCCACAACCCATTCCTCAATACAGACGGGTGAATATTCAGGCTTCTATTTTTTCCTGAGTTTTGAGCGATTGTTTTAAGCAATTCTGGTTATTTTTGAGTCCAAAACAAACTCTTGCAAAGCCAGTGATCCTGTATTTGTTCTTCACAAGGAATGAGGAAATATCAATTCTCCAGAAAGCTTAATACAGAATATTATTACCATCTGTATTTCTGAAGAAAGAATTCCTGAAAAATCATTATGCACTGGAATTAATGGAACATCAAGGAAAAAAAGCTTAGGATCAGGCTCTAATTTATTTGAAGTAATTTAGAATATGGAGATAATATTTCTATTTCCTGGTTTTGTTTTTCTTTTCTCGGTGAGAGAAGCCAAGTGTGGAGATAAAAACCCCACAAAATCCCAGCATACCTCAGGTCTGATTCCAGGTCCATGTGGTTCCGTTCCAGGTAAAATGAATCTGGACCAGCTAAGCAGGGAATGAATTTCTCCAAGTTTTCTTCTGGATACAGCTGAGATAGCTGAAGGGGGAGGATATCACAAATAAAAAGTGAAAAGAAGACTTGTTATTTCTACGAGATTCAAGCCACTGCCAGTTACAAATCAAATATTTAATGAAATTCAATCTGAATTATCTTGGCATATTTTGAGAAGTATCATTGACCAAAATTACAGAGAGGGACAAAACATTTTTTCATTTTCAAAGTGGTTTTTTTATTGTCTTTACCTTTGAAATAAATTCAGTCACTTCAGCAGAAGATTTGGTTACCAACGTCACCGAAGAATCAGACCACAGGACCTTGGGGAGGAGCAAGAAGGATTTGGTTTAGTAATTAATTTAATTTGGTTCCTCCAAATTCAATAATTGGCATCAACTGTCCCTCACAGATGTTGTGATGGGTGACATCAACGAGGAAACACTTTTTTTTTGTGCTCAAGGACAAAACTGCTGCCTAATTCTTGCTGGTTTTACATTTCACACTTCTCTGGATGCTTGGAAAAGCCCCTCAGAGTTCACCCAGCCCTTACACACTGCAGACATCCAGAGTTAAGCAACCAACCACGGACTAATGGAATTTTTTCCCCTCATTATTGTTAAAGAAAACAGCTGCTTTGTAGGATCTGCTTTCCAACAGGAACGGCTCCCCCCACACAAGGCTGCCTATTGCTAATTAATCAACTCCATATGCCACGTGAAATTGGGAATGGCAGCAAAAAACCAGGCAAAACCTTCTCAAGGAAACCTGGAGCTCCTGCTCCAGCCTCCATCTTGTCCGTGCCCTAAAGAAAACGGGAATATTCAGGATCTCTTCCCACACAAACAAGTCACGACATCCTTGGATATTGAAGCATTTATTGCTTGGGAGATGAAGATGAAGTGAGCCAAAAGTCAGGATTTCTTGGCATGAGGAATATCAGCGTGAGACAGGCCAGGGATGAATCCCTATGGATTCAAAATATCCATTGGAGGCGTCTGGGAGGCATCTGGGAAGGAGCTGGGTGGATGTTTCGGGATCACAGAGCAGCCTCTCACATGACATTAGTTTCAATGACAACTCCAAACATACACAAAGTTTTTCCAGCCATCCAAAAGCTGCCAAAAAGAGTGGGGAGAGGATTTCAAAATATATTACATAAGGGAGGAATTTCCTCTCGGCAGAGCTGTTACACAAAAAAAGAAGGGGGAGAAAAAAAGAAAAGAAGACAGAAAACTTGAGCAGTTTTAGCAAGTTTGTAAGTAGGGTTTTTTTTTAATTTGTGATAAATGATTTTTTTTTTAATTCATGGGGAATTTCAGGAAATATAGGAAAATTTCCCCTTTCTTCTGGTTCTGTAATAACCCAACAATTGTCATGACTTCTGTTTTAACTTGAATTTCCAGTACTTATAAAACAACAATGTGAACTGTAAATGGGGGGAACAATAGCACTGCAAACACTAAACTGCTCCATCCACTGACCTGCTATTCCCAAGCTCCTAAACAGAACAAAAACATCCCATAATTGGGTTTTTAACCCAGCAAACAGCAATTCATCAGCTCAGCTCAAGTCTCTGCTCTTCCTTCAGTCCAAGCTGTCGAGGCAAACACTGGGTACAGGAATTTCTGTCATTTATAGAAAAATTTGTAATAGGAAAAGAAGCTTCACGAGATCTTAATTGGAGTGGAGACAACTGCAGGCTTCATACAGAGTTTGAAAAGCCCTTGGAAAAATCCTGCGTGCGATGGATGACATTTGGAACAATCAGGGATTCAGGAAACTCGGGACGTTCTCCATGAATCCAATCCTGCAGAGGTTAATGCTGCCAACATCCCAACAGATGCTGAGCTGGTGCTCTGCCCTGGCTGGGAGTTTTAAGGAATAACTTGGTGGAAGTTGGGGATAACTGGGATTCTCCTGCCTGGTTCCTTTCGGGGTCTCCTTTTCTCACCCCCCGTTTGGCTGCGGGGCCTCGTTTAACAAACCAGAGACGTTTCCTGGGCTGTGCATCCTGGATTTTGGAATACTTCGTTCCAGCTGGGGGAAAAGCAGCTTGCCAGCTCCTCAGCAGCACCCAGATCCGTCCCTGCCATTCACCCAGGGTTTCATGGGATGAACTCATCCCTCCCCCGGAACTGGGAGCAGCAACCCAGGCTCCAGAGGCTGCGTCAGTCGGGGGGAAGCCACTTCTCCTGGTGGTGTGTGGTGAACCACACTCATTCCACAGGCGCTGCTCTCACTTCCACTCCGAGTCAGGCCGGCTTCAGCTCGCACACAACGGTTCCTGGTCTGCCCTTCCTGCTGGATTAACGTCCCCTTTGCTGGGAAGTCTTTTTATTCCCTTTGGAATCGCTTTTAGACCATTGTCAAAGTCCCCTTCCAGTCAAGTCCCCCAGCTCTTGCTCCACGAAGAATTTCCGAAGCTTTTCCGTGCTCTCCAACCTTTTGGAACCATATCCCCCAGGCTCCCTCCCAGCCTCTTTCCAGCAGCTGTGCCCTCAGAGCCCACCTTGTTCTTTGTCCAGATTAAGACTTCAATTCTCTCTGGCTTCTGCATTCCAGCAGAAGAATGGACGTGGGTATGGATATGGATAACCATCCTGTAAGAGTGGCATCATATTTCCCCCTAAATAAACACTTTGCCAAGACTTCCTGCATTAAAATGACTTTTTTTTTTTGCCAGTTCCCACCTACCAATCTCTGCATCCTTCACAGCCATTTACGACTTTCAAATCATTAATTAAAAACTACCATCCATCCCAAAGGAGCTCTGCTAGACCGGTTTTTGGGATCCAACAATAAAGTCTGAGAATTTCCTTAACTCCTCCTTAACTATTATCCTCCCTTCTTTCAAAGGAAAAGAAACCCAAACTTACCTCAAAGGAATACTCAACATTTCTTTCATTCTTCTTGTGTGCCAGTCCCTTTAATTCCACTTTTTCAACGCTCACTACGGAAAAACAAAGAGAGAAGAAGAATGAGGAGGATATTCCTAAGAACAGGCAGGAGTGATGACTTTTGGGAAGTGCCAGGCCTTGCTCTGAGAGCATCCCATGACACGTGGAGGTGTTCCAGGTGCCCAGCTCTGCCTTCCTCCCTCGGACAGGAACGCTGGTGCCACCACTCCGTGCTATTTTCACTTCCAACCTTGGGAAAGCTTCATTCCAAGCAGTTTCAACCCAAATAATCCACTCCAAGCAAAGCTCTTTATTTCCTCCTGGCCTTATCACCCTGCTCATCACTGTAATAACACACTACATGCACATGGAATTATCTTAATAACATCAAGGAATAAACACCATCCCTCCCAGGGAAACCAGGACGAGGAAGAAGTCTCCATGTTTTCAGGGCCTGGTTTTACAAGATCAGTGTGGTTTTATGGCTCTGTTGACATCCTGACTCCTCCCTTCCTGCAGTTGCACGGAAAATTTCAGCCTCCATTGGAATAAGGTGTAAGTAAAAACAGGATTGAGTGTGGAAAGGATGGAATGCCAGGACAGGTCACTGCCTCCATCCCCCAGCCTCTAAAGACACCACCTTACACATCAGATATTTGATGTGCTGAATTCTTGGAAACTCCCACTTCCCAAGATGCCCAGATCAGGAATTCACCGTGAAAATCTTTATGAAGATTATTTCATTGGCTTTCTATTCTCTTATAAATTTCTCCTACCTTTTGACTGCCCTCAGGGGAAACACACAACAGTTTTTTCTTACAAAAAGCCAATTTACATTGGCTTAAAACTACAAAAGCAGAACTACCCCAACCCAAAGTCACTAAGATTTTACCTGTGAGTGACAGGTGCTGTGCATGGTGCATTTCCACAGAGCAATCCTAACAAGCAGAGCCCAGAATTCTGACACTTGATTTCCACAGTCACCACTTACAAGCTGTTCACCTGTTTTCAGAACTATTTATACTCTCCATTATCAGTAAGACTCAAACCAGTGTTTATCAGGTGGAACTTCCTCCTAAGTGCCCAACAAAACGCTGCAGCAGCCCCATTGCAACAGGGACCTGCTTGTGCCACCTCCCTTGTCCCTGTCCCCACCCAAAGCCACCCTCCTGCCCATCTGGAGCTTGAGTTCCCTCTGTTTCCCAACAGCCATGGCCTGAAGGTTTTGTTGTGGCCTTTTAAATGTTTTGAGTTGGAAAAGACCCAAAAGCCCTTCCAGTTCCCACACCTTCCACCATCCCAGGCTGCTTCAAGCCCCATCCAGCCTGGCCTTGGGCACTGCCCGGGATCCAGGGGCAGCCACAGCTGCGCTGGGCACCCTGTGCCAGGGCCTCCCCCCCCTCACAGGGAACAATTCCATCCCAGTATCCCATCCAGCCCTGCCCTCTGGCAGTGGGAAGCCATTCCCTGTGTCCTGTCCCTCCATCCCTTGTCCCCAGTCCCTCTCCAGCTCTCCTGGAGCCCCTTTAGGCCCTGGAAGGGGCTCTGAGGTTTCTCTGGAGCCTTCTCTTCTCCAGGTGAGCACCCCCAGCTCTCCCAGGCTGGCTCCAGCCCTTGGAGCATCTCCATGGCCTCCTCTGGACTCATTCCAGCAGCTCCTTCTTACCCTGGGAATCCCAGAGCTGGATGCAGCTCTGCAGGTGGGGGCTCAGGGGAGCAGAGCAGGTCCTGGTCATTTAAAAATGTTGCCACCTGTGTCTTGCCTGCTTAAAAATCTCTTCTTTGAGTCTTATTTGCAGTGAAAATTTTGAGAGCCTCCAAATTCAGATCTACAGATGTCTGTGCCTGTCTTTACATGGAGAGAGTGAACACTCCTTTTCTGCTCCCCACAACTGTTCCTCCATGTAATTCCCAATTACAACTCCATCAATCCCTGGGCTTATGAATAATGGCAATTCATTACTTACTACTTTCTCCTGCACATTCTGCTTTTTTGGAGAGATTTGTTCCTTTCAAAAGATTTCAGTGGCTTCCTCTCACGCTTCTGAAATGATTTTGTGCCACATGCTGAGCACCACAGGGATAAATCTGCTCCCCAGACATTGCTGAGCCATCCAGACCATATTTAGTGGCACGAAGGTTTGAACATTAAGATTTGAACATGCAGAAGGGTAATTTTAAAAAAAAATGACCTCAGTACATTGATTTAAGAGAATTCAGGGCCCCATGAATTGTGATCACAGTTAAAATACACTAAATATTGACTGGCATTGCAAGCACTTACAGGATTATAATGAGAAAGAATGTGTAAAATGGGTATTGAGAGGGGAGATGTGGTGAAGCAGCTGAAGGATGAGCAAATAACTTGCAGAAATCCTGGTGTCAACTGCTGCAACATCTGGTTTTGAAAAACACAGCCAGTGTTACGCAACGTTTGTTGTTTATAGCAAACCCAGCATCACTTTCCTGCAACTGTTCTTATCGTTTGGCATTTCTAAAGGATTCAAATCCCATCTCTTCCAGTCATTCATTTTTCATCTCCAGCAATTCCAGCAGAATTGGATTACCCAGAGACATAAAATCCAGCCATTCCTGTTTTACTCTGCAGGTTAATAACAAACCTTAAATCACCCCTGGATTTTTGTGGAGCTGACAGTGACACAACCTTTTCCTGCTCAATTTCTGGGCTGAACTTGCCCAGTGAATAAAATCCACTGCAGTGAATTTATCCATGGAAAATGACTGCAATTAGAAAAATGGACTTTTAGGTAAAGATTTTTGCACTGATCTTGGAAGATTAGGTCTGTTCTAGAGCACGAAATACAGTTCAGTGTCCTGCAGGACAGGCTTTAGGGACAACCACCTGGATAATTCCTGGTATTACACACAGTTCCAGGAATTCTCTCCCAGCTAGCTAACACCATGAAAAATATCACCTGCCTATAGATATCTTGTCTAATTTATCAAGTTGTATGTTTTTGTTCTGTGGCCTCTCACCTGCTCTTTGTGTTGTTTAAATTCTGGTTGGTTTTATTAAAACGACCTTCCTAAACTGCCCCTGAAGCTTAACTTTATTCAGTCAGTGATACAGAACTCCAGAAGGAAAGGTGCCATCCACCAAGCACAAGGGGGGAAAAAAAATGGATTTTTAGTTACTGCTTTTACTCTTAAAAGCTCAAAGAGCTGACTCTACCCAATATCCCAATAAATGAGTCCAGGAGCAGGAAAACCTTTGTACAGAATTAAGGACACATGATACTGATGTCTTTTCAGGATGCTGAATTCAGCAAAACTCCAACTTTCCAACCCAGGGGATACAAAAAGGTAAAGTTTCTAATTCAGGAGATTCCCAGAGTATATTTGCACTGGCAAAGGGGCACACAAGGCTTTTTGCCATGGAGACTTATCATAAATATCTGGGAAATTCCAGCAGGTAAGTGGAACAGCTGGATGAGTCCCCCAGGAAAGAGGGAGAGGAAAACAAAGGGGGTTGGAGAAGCTCAGGGCTGCAGGAGAAGCTCCAGCGAGGCTGTGGCACCCTCGGTGCTCCCAGAACCTTCTGGCATCATTCCTTAAGGGTTTTTTAAATTATTAATATTATTATTTGCTGCTTTCTTGAAACACAAGAGAAGCATTTTCCATGTAGTTTTTAAGTATCAGTGTATCCAGCATGGAAGCCTGGGTGGGGAATACTCCAGCACTCAGGCACAGCCAGGAATCACAGCCAGGACAGGAGCTACGTCATCTGGTCTCCCTTTCAAACACTGCCTCCCACCCCCTTCCACAACATCCAGGGAAAACAGATCCAGGGAGCTTGAAGACATTTTATTCAGGTCTGTTTTCCTATTCCAGACAGGGATTTTCACCCTTTTGGCTGATACTGGAGCATTTCTCATCTGCTCAGTTCAGAGCTTCTGTGAAGGGACACACAGTTCCCCCCCTCTGCTCACGACCAGGTGTTAAATCCTCTGGATTTCTTGCCTCCCACCTCCAAAAAAGCAGGAGCTTGGATCTCCTCCTCTTCCCAAAATGTCAGCAGCTACACAAAGCAAAAGGCCAATTCCAAACCTTCGGGATTTGCCATTCCTGGCTGGTCAAGGTCAGGGTAAAACCTGCACTGGATGTAGGCAAGGGCAGAAGAGACATTTTGGGAAGCCACCTCGATATCCCACTGGATATTGATCTTTTTATAATTCCCTCCTTACAACTTCTGGATCCATCCTAATAAAAGGATTAGACAGATCAGTGCCTCAATGCCCACTGAGAATTTTGTGCTCCTCCTGAAAAAGTAAAGTAATTCAAGATAAATCAGGAGTGCAGATTGTGGCCCAGCCCTTTTCCATAAAATCCAATATTTCACCACTCCATACCTAGCTAGTGAATTTCCTTTGATGAAATCCCTGGATGCAGGCTCAGTTTGTGTGGGATGTAGCATGGAAATGCCACTCTCCAGGTGGCAAAATCTGAGTCTCCTGAAACTGGGTTGAACGTCTTGTTTTGTGGTACTTGACCAAAAACAGCAGAAAGGCTGTTATTTTTAAGCTAGAAAAAAAAATCCTAAATAAAATCTTCTCTATAGGAGGTCATAATCATAAATGATGCCTCTGGATTAAAAGATTTATTACATTTTCATTCATGAAGTTGTACCTTCGTGGAAAGAGGCATCAAACACCACGACAGCAGCTGAGTTTGTGCTGGAAAAGTGGAACAAAAGGGAACTCATGAAATCCTTTCCACGTCCCTGTTTGCACAGAAGTGGGAAGGACTGCAGCACCACCACTCTCACACGGCATCTCCTCTGGCTGTGCTGAAGAAATGCTTCCAAAGCAGCATTACCCAATTCCTGCTGTCCATTAGATGCCAAAATCTGGGAACAAGATCCCACAGAGGGTCCCCACAAACCCACCAGGATTTATATTCCCATACATGCAGGCAGCGGAGAAGGGAACAGAAAAGAGAGTTTATTTGCTACAGGCAAAGTCTATTCATGGCAACGAAACACCAGAAATTAAAGGGGTTTGTGGGCTTTTTGTTTGGGTTTTTTAACTGCTTATAAGTATCAGCTTAGGAGAGGGTTTTTTGGGCTGTTTTGCAGAAAACTTCCTGCTTTCACTTTTCTGATTTTTCTAGAGCTTTTTATCCAGGCTGTGATGAGGAATGAAAAAATTCAGGATACCCTCTTGTTCCCAGCACACACATTGATCCTCTTCTGCACAAACACAAAAGGACTAAGTTTTCTCATCACTAAATTTGATTTCCCTGTCTCCTACTTCTCGAAACTCAAATTATCCTCTAACTGGAATAATGGAGGTCTGAGGAAAACCTGCAGAATCAAATATTAGGTTTGGAGTCTGTAGGATGAGAACCGAGACCTAAATACGATCAGCAGCTTTCAAGGTGCCAAGAACTTGGTGTTGGTGCTTTCCCAGGATCATTTTGGTTGGAAAAGAGCTCCAAGGTCATCGAGTCCAACCTGTGACTGATTCCCAGCTTGTCACCAGCCCAGAGCACTGAGTGCCACCTCCAGTCATTCCCTGGACACTTCCAGGGATGGGAACCATGTCCCAGGAGCTCAAATTGGCTCAATCTCATGTTTATTTACTTAAACTCTTTTCAACAAACCACAGAATGACAATATTATCTTCTAATAGCTTTGTCACTAAAGCCAAGAATGAGCTGGCACTGCTCATCTGTCCCTGGGATGATTTCAGAGGCAGATTCCCCCGGAAGAGCATCCCAAAAACCTCACTTCAAACTTCCAACCTTGCCCCCAGCAGGCTCTGAGCCCCCAAATCTGGAGAGGATGACACTGAAACCATTCAACTTGAGCTCTGCTCTATTCCACAGCCAGCAAAGACACACCTTGGCTTGTTCCCTGACACATTAACTCCTGCACAAACCACTCCTCCCAAAGGTATCTCATCTGCATCAACTGATGGGCCAGAGTCCAACTGCGGGGGGAACAGGAGGTGCTCTCTGCTGTGGGAGGGCTGTAGGTACAGAAACTGCTGCTGGGGAGGCAAAGAACATCAAATACACTCTTCAATGTAACTGCAGCAAACAATTAAAAGGTGTAATTAACTCCATTGAAGAGCCATGAGCTTGTCTATAGAGATACCAGAGGGGAAAGTGCTCCCACTCAACAGAATCCAGAAGTGTTTCAAATATTCCCTTAAAAGGGAGGGAAAAAGGCAAAGAAACAAATGTTTCTTTTTGGAAATAATCTTATTTTGCTACTTCTAGATTAGGCAAATGCAGGAACAGATGCAGCAACTCTCTCTGCAGTTTGTTGCATTGACTCCTCACGTGAAAGTGACCTTTTGTTATTATATTAATGAGAAGTGACATCTCAGACTCTCCAGAAGGATAATTTATAAAAATATCAACCTGTTTTCACATCCTGCAGTGGTTCTGGATGGAGAAAACACCGTGTGAAGAGGCCTAATTGGGAGACTGAAGTGGTCCCAAATACTCTCTGCAAATACAAAGCTGCTGCTTGCTAAGGAATACTTAAATTGAACGTTGAGATGGAAAAAATAAATGTTTGAATTTAAAATTATTGGAGTTCTACAGAAAAAGGAAGATCCGATTCGAGTTGGACTCATTTGGATCCTGCTCAGCCTCCTAACAGAATCCACATCCAGTTTTCTGCTAGTATCCCTTAAAACTAAAAGTGGCTGAGCAGACAACTGTTTTTTCCATGGAAAAGAAAGGTGCAGCTGGGAAAAAAACAAACTTGTAAGCAAACAGAACAGTTTTACTAGTTAGCAAGAAAGTCTTCAGGCTGGCTGCTCCTCCACAGGAAAACCCTGGAAATTAAAGTTTCATGGACAGAATGAAAAATGTCTGTCAGCAGAGGAAAAGCTCTCAGAACTGGCATTTTCCTGTGTGAAGAAGAAGGGTTCTTCCAACGCACAGAATATTTAAGATCCAAACCAACACGTACCTCCGCCATGAGTTCAGGTGACAAATCAATCCTGCTTTAATTGGAGAGCAAGGCTGGAGCCTATGAAGTGCAATGTTCCACAGGAAATAATTACAGAGCTTTTTTTTTAAAAACCAAGGCCACGAGCTGAGTTTTGGCAGCCCAGGGGAAGCAATAACACGCTGGGATTGTATCACTCACCCCAATCAAACCAGGACTTTTCATGTCCCTGCTATTTCCTCACTTTGGCTGATTTAAGCTGCCAACTAAGTGACCTTCTTATGTTTCTCCAAAACACACAGATATTTAAAAAAAAAAAAAAGCCTGTATATCTCAGCTTTTAACTGAATTCATGCATTTTTTGGAGTAATCCTGAATGATCCTGTCAGCACTTCAGCCAACCACAAAAGTCAATCAGCCTAAAGATGGCTTGTGCAACTTCCCTGGATTCAAAAGCTTCACTAAACCCCAAAGTGCCTGTGCTGGAGGCTGGAGAAAACTCCCATCTGGACAGGAAAATGTAAAACCCTGAAGAACCACTCAGCTGCTTTGAAAAAAAAAATCAAGACATGGCTTCAAACACTGTTTTGAAGGGTTTTCTTCCCAAATCCTTGAGGCCAGGAGCACTTTGCATCCCTGCTCCCTCCTGCCATGGCCACTGAGCACACAACTGCCTGACAAGTTGCCTTGTTTTTTTTTTTTTTTTCTTTTCTGAGGCCAGAAAAAGCTTTTGCAGAATAAATTACCCAGAAAGGGCTGCTGGATTGGCCGTATTTGTGAAACAGCTCCTAAATCCGAGCACCAACACATGGCACTGAGCAGGTGCTGGGCCTGGGAACATCCACCAGGATCTGCTGCTGAGATATGGAATGGTGCTCCGGGTGGAAAAAGTTATGGTATGGAGCCAGGAAAGGCTGCAAGAGCTTGACAGCAGGGACAACCCAGCAATATATTCCTTAATTCCAACAGCTCTAACCAAGCAGAGCTGCAGCTCCTCAGGATATCAGGCGGAGCACAGGGAAAAAGGAATCCTGAAGGATGGGGTTTAACACCACGGCATTTCCAAGCATGATTTTAGGTAAATATGTGCAGCACTGAAGGTTTGGAGGTATCCTACAATGAATTCAGAGATAATCTGTCACGGTGAGGTTTAACACGTGCTCGCATTTTGTGCCTTGGGAGCTGCATTTTTACAGGACTGCAGGAATTTAATTTGCACACTGTATTTACTGCCTAATTCCACCTGGAACTGCAGCTAATGAGCTATTTGCATAAAAGTGAGAGGGGCACGTGTAAGTTCTGAATGCAGCTCTGGACTTCATTTGCTCAAGGATGCAGCCCAGTGACTCATTTTCCTTCTGCCAGTTAGCTCAGAAACATGGAAAAGAATTCCTGTAAAAGTGACCAAACCCCCAAACTCTAGGGTGAAGGGCAGCTTCAGTAACCATTAACATCCAGCCTTGTACAGGCAATTTAAATAAGCAGGCTGCCCGTGTTGAATTTATCTAACAAAAACATCTCTGAAATCAAGAGAAATGTTCAACTTTAGATATAAATAATTTTACTTTCTGGGTAAGCAAGATGCAGTTGTATATTTAGTCTGGTCTTATCTGATGGAGTGCTTATTTTATTTACTATTCTTAGAGCACTTTCAAACAAAATGTTGGCTTTGTTTCTCATTCTTAAGAGAAGCTTTGCTCATCACAGAGAAATCTCCTGCTTTTCCCCAGAAAGGATTTTCTCTGGCACATAAAATTCCCTGAGCCTCCTCAAACCCAAGGTGAGCCTCATGATTAATTCTGAGCCGAATGTTGGATTCACCTACAAAATTCCACACTGCAAAGTCAGTTTTGCATGGAAAACTTGAGTTTTTGTGCTAAAGTGCAGCAAAGTCCAAAACTCCAGACTTCCCTAAATCCCAGAGATCACCAGAGGAACAAACCCAGTTCAGCTGAAGCCTTTGAAGCTGGAGGTCTGCACGGAGCAGCCGCTTACCCTGAGCTCTGAGAGAGGATTCAAACCTCAGAGAGGAAACCAGAACAGGGAAAAAGTGACACATTCGGGTGGTCACCACAGCTGGGGACCCGAGCTGCCATTTATTTTGAAGTTTGGAGCAATGTCCTAAATACCAATGGACAAATCAAGTCTCACAGCAACACACAGGGAAATAAGGCACCAAAGCACCTTTGGGTGCAGCTTGAACTAACTACAAACCACTTCTTCTGGAGGTGAGGAAAATAGGAACCCAGCTGAGGCTGTTACTACCCATTAGCTTTCCTTCATCACCCAAGATTTTATTCACTTAATGAATGAATAAAGCTGATTTAAGAGCACTTAGCTAATCATAATCCACTGCTGCTCTATTAAAACACCCCAGCCCTCACTGCATAAACCCAATCCCAGCTGCATCCGAGGAGGATTTGCCCGGCACAATTTAGAGTGCCCAAGGCAGGAGCTGCGTGCTACATATATAAATATACATTTCTCCCAGCACAGGGGGTGTTTGTTTCCCAGCCTGAGGGTGCAGTTTGTAACCATATATCGGCATGGCTGGAGCCCAGAGGGAGGGGATGAGGCTGCAGCTGCTCAGCCAACGTGCCCTGGCTTGAAGGGCATCTGGTGCTAAAACACCACAGCCCCAGGATCGGATGGCTCCAGGGATTCCTGCCCCTACCCAAAGGAGTTAAGAGATTCCAACTCCAGAGAAAATGCAGCGTTTCAGTCTCCAAGGCAGATGAACAGAGCAGCTTGCCTGGTTTGGAAGGGCTGCTCCAGGCCAGCAGGGTTTAATGCTCCTGTAAATAAGCACGTGCTGTTTGCTGCATTTTTGGGACCGGGCTCAGCACTGGAAACTCATGACTAAGGCTGCAATAACAAGCAGCAGCAAGGACAAAGTCATGTTATAGCAGTTTCAATTTTTATTTTCTAAGGAATTATAGCCTTGTTAACAACAACAACAACAACAATCTCTCAGCACACTATGTAAAAACACCAGACTAAGGGACTCGTGTGGAATAGAAAAATCCTTGAGTACAGACAGTCTTGCCAAGAGCCACAAATGCATTCAAGTGCTCAGTTCAGTGAGAAACAAATATCCCTGCACAGCCACTTCTGTGAGGTTCCCCTTTTGTGGCA
Organism: Machaerirhynchus nigripectus; assembly: GCA_013397975.1. Classification (NCBI taxonomy): domain Eukaryota; kingdom Metazoa; phylum Chordata; class Aves; order Passeriformes; family Dicruridae; genus Machaerirhynchus; species Machaerirhynchus nigripectus. The sequence continues at coordinate 211,760 of VZRQ01002102.1, forward strand.
ATTCTCGTGTCTCTGTTCTCAGGCTTCAATATTCTTGTTCCCTTTTCTGCTTTTGTACAACTCATTGTTCCTTCTTTCTGGATCCCAGACAAGATTTGACCAGTGATTCAAAGAGAAGAAAAGTTCAAATTCAGCAGTTAAACTGATTTGGAGACACTACACAACTGTTGGACAACTGTAACACATCTAGGAGGCAAACACGGGAGGGGAAAGCCCAAAGTAGATTTTATGAGTATTTGCCAGAAACTGAGCTAAAAAGAATGGAAAAAACACCAGACCCCATCCACAAAAAACCTCCAAGCCCTGAACCTCTGAATCTCCACACTTGCCAGTAGATCCTTTAGCAGGGCCTACAGAACAAAACAAACCCCACTTCTAGCAAAAATTAGTGTTTAAAGCTCTAGGTCCCCACCTTCTTTTGCAATAGTTGGACATTCAACAAATCCCTGAACTATTTAATAACAGGAACAGGAGGGAGTACAAACTTGGAGCTCTCCAAGCCACTGAGACCTGTTTCATACCTGCTGATTTTGCAGACAAATTCACTTATTTCGCTTTTCCTCGGGCCTGTTCACAAGGGTCTGACTGTAAACAACTCTGCTGGAATGATTCACCTGCAATAATTCACCCCCAGGAGTGGAGAACACAACAGAGAGAAACTCCAAAGGCCCTGTTGTGTTTTCTGCCATTTCCTTTCAGCTGGGGATATTAATGATGTAATTTTAGCAGGGCTGCCCCTCTGAGTGATGGTTAAAAATAGCACCCACACCCTCCACTGATGAAATGCATCCACTCCAGGCAGGGAAGTCGTGCGGCACAGAAAGTCCTCTCCTTCTTTTTTTCCAGGGAGAGATAAAAAGAACAAGTCAGAAAGCAAATGAAACATTAACCTTTTAGCTTAGCACTTCTGTGCGCCCAAGAAAGAAAATTTACTTTACTTTAATCAAAAGTATTGTCTTGCATAATTACAGCCTGTGACTCTCCAGCTCGAAAGAACAAGAGAAAATGAAATTAGAAATGAAAATTCAAAGCACCTAAACAATGCCAAAGTTGACTATTTGTCTCCTCTACTTGTGTGGCACAAAGGAACAGATCTGCCACATGGAGCAGATCCACAATTCCATGAAATGCTGTAGGGAAGTACAAGGGACCATGTGCATACGGGTTTGGGGCAGCATCACCCCTCAAACTTCTCGCAATTCCCACTATCTGCAATCCCCAAATGGGATTTCACTCTCAATTTACTCCCTAGAATCAATCCAAGAACAGCTCCAGATGCTTCCCTTCCCCAACAGCTGGCCAGGCTCTTCATCCAGGTCTCAGGATCAGGCTCTGCTCTGGCATTTTCCAGCATATGCCATTTATCAAAACTACATTAAGCTGTCATTAAACACAAGAACACAACTTCCTTTAAACAACCCCAAAATAACTGAATTAACAGACAGAATTCCTCTGCTTTGACTCTCCTCAGCTTTGTTCTTTCATATCATGGAATGGTTTGGGTGGGAAGGGACCTTGAGGATCATCCCATCCCATCCCATCCCCCCCCTGCCATGGGCAGGGACAGCTTCCACCATCCCAGGCTGCTCCAAGCCCCTCCAGCCTGGCCTTGGGCACTGCCAGGGATCCAGGGGCAGCCACAGCTTCTCTGGGCACCCTGTGCCAGGGCCTTCCCACCTTCAGAGCCAATAATTCCTTCCTAATACCCAACCCAAACCTACTTTCCTTCACTTTGAAGCCATTCCCCCTTGTCCTGTCACTCCAGATCCTGATGAAGAGCCCCTCTCCAGCTTCACTGCAGGCCAAACAGCCCCAATTTCACTTATTTATTATTTCCAGTTCCCAGTATCACCCATTTCTCCAGTCCTACAGTATCTGCTTTCTTTTCCCTGCTGCAGTTTGATTCATTCCAAAATTACAGCCTCCCATGTCTGCAGAGAAAAGCACCCATGTGAGAATTCTAATGCTGACATCAAAGGCAAGCCAGAAACCTCAGATTTATTTTGAATGGCCAGAAATTTTCAGGTCTGGACCCAAAAAATCTCCGAGAGATGACACCATTTTTAACTTGTATATTCAGATACGCTGTAAAAACTCCAGCTACCTTACTGAGAAAATTATTGTACTTTAAGCCTATTACCCTCAGCTTTTGGAGGCAAGAATTCATCTAAATGGAAAGGTAGATGGAAATGAAAAATGTGCTTTGGAAAATGGGGGGATTTAGGAATAAACTGTTAAGGCAAGCCAAGGAACATTTACCAGCTAACAACTAACCCGCTGTAAAAGCTTCCTAAGCATGACATGCACCAGAAAATTGCCATTTAGTCATTAGTACAGTGGTGACAGTATGTAAAAAGGGCAGGGACCTGCTGGATTTCTAGGAACACATGTGAATCACTCCTATTTTCTTCTCTAAAGTGGCAATTTTTATCCAATTTCGTTTAAGGGATATGTGGGCCTAGATAGGATAAGCAAGCCATTTATTTTAAATTCCTTCCTAAATTCTTGCATGCCCCTGTTTAAGATGGCAGCAAAATGGGCTATTTCAGAGCAGGCATTCCCAGATGTTCCAGGGGGCTGCATTCTGAAGGCACAAGGAACAGCTGAGCATTTCTGAACGTTTCTCACATCCCTCACTCAATCTGCAGGCAGCAGACACGGGAATGTCCAGCCCCACGGAGCCATTTCCCATCAGGCTGCAGCAGGAATTTGCCAGGAGGCAAAAATCAGCAGTTAACATTCACCTTCTTCGGGGGGTTTTTTTTTGAGTTTTTTGAGTCTTGAATTACATATTTGTTATCCTTCAGTAATTTCTTAAAATTCAAATTTCAGCTCTTGCCTTTAATTAAGGATTTTCAGTACAAATGCAGGTTTAAGCATTAGTTCCACCACAGGAAAAGCTCTCCCAACACCTTTTTTTCTGCCTCAGAAGATGGGCTGCATGAAGCCATTACCATTAAGAGCTGAGAAAAACCGTTTTTCACCATTTAATGCAATTTTAATTAAAAGCTGAAGTTGCTTTGTTGCTTCTATCACAAGGAGAAGGTCATGCTGCTGCTTCCAGAGCTGTCGAGGTAATGACCATTAATTTCACCTTCATTAACAGCTCATGTTAAGGAAGGCACTTCCAGGACTCCATAGACATGGACTGGGAAATGGGAGAACCCTTCTAGGAATGTACATCCTACATGTGGCCTCCTGTACTTCTTGAAATCCATGCAAAAAGGCAAATAATATTAAATATGAGTTTATAATCTTACAGTAGATATTGATGACCACACTGTCCTTAATCGAGATCAGGAATGTGCCTGAGGTAAATTGTTGGCACAGCTGGATTTACTAGCATCCTATTCTTAGAACTGAAATTTTTCAGAGTAGCTTGATTAAATTAATTATAAACAAAAGTATCATCCAACCCCCACTGAAGCCAAACTGAATGGAATGGACTACTCTAAATTAAGTGTTCTTTGTCAAATGCTATTGTAGCAGAAAACTGCTCATTTCCTGATATTTAATAAGGAAATTGTATTGCTCAGCACACAAACCTTTATTCAACACAAGGATAAATTAAAAGCAAGATGAATGATGGGGCTCTGAGCGACCTGGGCTAGTGGAAGGTGGCAGGGGTAGAATGAGATGAGCTTTCAGGTCTCCTCCAACACCAATTCTGGGATTCTATGGATTACCAAGGAGCAAAACAAAGCCTTATTTCCCATGGATCTATGCTGTACCTCAGCTGTTCTTACCTCTCCTGGAGGAAGCATGAATGAGTCTCCTCTGTCCAGACACCACTGTAAATAAAATCTCTAAATAGCTCTGTCAGATTTGAATGAATTTAATCAACCGGCTCAGCAGTTAATTAGGTAGGGACCAACAGCTGCCCAAGCACAGTGATTCCGTCTCCTTACTGAGGAAAAACAAGCAGGAAGTTCAAACAAGACTAAAGTTAGAGAACCACTCAGCAGCTCCAGGATAAGGCCCTCAGGTAAATGCTTGATACCCATTATTTTAGGGAAATGTGTGATCAAGGGATATGGTGTAGACACAACTAAAACTGCTCCGAGGAAATTAAAGAATCCTCTGTGATATAAACTCAGAGCGAGCCACTGGTAACACACAGAGCATCTTGGCCAAGGGGTGACCTGGGAGTCCTTCCTGTGGAGCACAGAGGGAAGGAACTGGGGCCATGGATTCCAAACCTCAGCCAGGAGCATTTTCAGATTGGCACAAAAAGGCTGTGACAGTTGTTGCACGAGCAGGCAGCCGGGAGCCAACTTCCCCTGCAGTCAGAGGAGTGTCCATGCTCCCTCCTCTCCCGTTCTATCCTGTCACAGCCACCCCAGATCTCTCCTGACAAGGCTTGCTAGGGGAAAAGGAGGCGATGAGGGTGACAAAGAAACACCGACTCCAGCCTCGAGAGGGGATAAAAGTTTACTTATTCACAGTTAACAACATCAGTTTGCAAGAGTCCAAGTGCAGCCCCGGGAGTGAGGAGCTCCACTCCCAGCTCTATGACAGCCCAAGGATGGGCCACTCACCCTGGCTTTGGGGACATAAAAGGGACTTCAGTAAGCAGAGGACAACTGAACTATCAATAAAAACTTGAGGTGAACTGCAACATTGCTGATATTCTTTTAAACTCTTAACTTGAGCACTGTCCTTATTGCAAAATCAAACCTCCAACCTGAACTGAACTCCCAGCTCCAGATTGAGCAACGTGATTTATGCATCATCAAGAAATTCCTTAACATACAATAATCTTCTAGCACGGGGGAAAACACGCAACATCAAAACATGTTTTTTTGGAGCACACTAATCCTTGCGTTTGACTTCTAGAATTCACTCGAAATACTTGATACTCCTCAAACAACTCGTGTGGCAGAGACAGAAGGTCAGGAACGCGGTGCCTGGTGTGTGATCTCAACCTACATTGCTCAAGTTTAGAAGCAGAGCTCTCCCTTCAGAGGGAAAATGAACAAGGACATACACAAACAGCTGAAAAATTATATACAGTTGGGAGAGGGAGATTTTTCCTGAAGGATTATCATAGCCTAAATATTTCTTTAAGCCCTACCCTACCAGTAGTTGACCCAATATTGTTTGAGATGATGTAGTTACTTAAAAATAGAATAATCCAGCTCCACAACTGATGCAGAACAAGGCACTCTGAAGTCTGGACCTGAACGAAATAGATTTCAGAGGTTTTTTTTTTTTTTTCCCCTCCCCCTGTATTTTCTGCCCGCCTTCAGCAGGCTGAACAACTGGTGTCAAACATTTCAAGAGGAAAAGGCTGTCGGTCGCCATTAAACTGGGAGAGCTCCTGCAGCCTGGTTTCTTATGGAAAAAGAATGAGTCAAGGAAAAGCGGGAGACAAAAAAAGGTGCAAGACCGTACAAACACATTTTGCCAAGGAAAACAGAGCGGCAAAAATAGTGGCGAGAAGTTCTGGAAGGTTGACATCACACATTTCTGCTAACTCTTGTCATGAAATAATTCAGATACCAACGTTTGCTGCACGTGACAACCACCACAACCCACCTCCAACTCATCCCACCTGGCCTCAACGGGCACGCTGCAAACAGGGGTATATTTACATCCCAATATTGATTGAGAATCAAATCAATATATTCCTGAGAGGCATTTAGAGCTCGTTTTCCTTCATGTCCATAGACTTTTATCCAGTCACGTGCTATTCCATGTATTTATCCGAGCCTGGGACACATCAAGGCTTTGCAGGACCTTGTGTGTGGACTCAGAGTATCCCTCCAATTAAGCAGTTGGTTTTCCTGTGCTCAGCAGAGCTAAATGGAGAAGAGAGTGCAGAATAAAGCCTCCTGCCCCCATTTTCCACCTCAAAGCTTTACTCCTCGCCCTCCAGAAGCAGCTTGTGCCTATCCTTAGATCCTGTGTTGCAAGAATTATGATTCAGCTTCACTCTAGAAGGATCAGATTTCAACAGTTGCCTCATTTGAAATCAGGCTGGCGTGGAGACAATTTGGAGGGTTTTGTGTGGCAACAGCGGAAAGGCAAGATAAATATACAGGAAACACAAGAATAGGAGAGTTTCTGTCACTTTGCAGAAAATGAGACTTGTTCAGTCGAGGAAATCATTGGCCAGGCTGCTCTGGGGAGGGACGTGGGAAGTGCCACCTGCAAAGGCTCGGAGCAGGGATGAGCAGCTTCTAAACCCCAGCAAAACTTCACCCAGGGGCTGTAATAAATCAGGATTTTACTGTGAGCAGGGACAGGATGAAGCCTGCAGAGTCTCTGTCCTGGGATGTTTGTAACTTACGTTGTCTTTATTATAAAGATTCTTTTGTTCTGCACTTCAACATCTGGTCTAATGCACTTCATTCCTCTGTGCTTTTGGAAAATATGCTGTGGTCACTGAGCATGTTTAATACATTGCTAAAATATGTCACATGCAGAGAGCAGGACTTGCCTCCAGTGCTATCCACCTAATGGCCAAATCCTTGGAACCTTACAGTAGAAGAGTAATTAACAACATCTCTGGAGCATGGAAAATTCCTATTGCTTTTTTGAACAAATAAAAATAAGCTCATTTTTTCATTCAGCTGTGATAACCATAACTACTCTCTTTTGGGAATTACCCCAACTCTACATCCACAGGCTTGTTAAAAATTAGCTTTGTGCATGGGGCTTCCCATGGGTCACATAGCTCCTCCTGAACTTTGGAATAAAAATGACATTTCCTGAATTTCCCTTTGCTACCAGCAGAGCATTGCCTGCAAAACAAAATAGTGAAAAGTAACTTGAACTCGTGACTTTTTTAACCACCTTGTTACTGGGGAAGGCTCAGGAGACAAAGAACTCCCAACCTTTATTTGAATTTGTTTTGCTCAGCTGGTGTTAAAACCATTATTAAAACCTGACTACGTTCTAGGAACAGTGGGAAGAGGGACAGAAAGCAACACATCCCTCCTGGAATTTTAATTACATGTAACCCAAGAATCCATCTGTGTCTGTCTCTGTTCTGCTTGACCGGTGAGATCTGTCAGTGCCTCAAAAACAAATCTAACTGCAGCTTCCAGCACAACAACAGCCAGTTCCTGAGAACAGGGAAAGCCTCCACTTCCCGAAGTTACCTCCAGTTAAAACAATTCCACATCTGTGGAAACGGCTTTGAACAGCCCTAAATCTCTGACCAAAACAGGAATAAAAAGCACAATTTACACTGCATGTTACAGTTGCTGGATTTCACAAGAGCTCCACATCCTTCTGTCAGAACCTGTCTGTATTTTTGAACTCGACTTGCACAGGGCAAATTTTTAAACTGTATTTTATGAAAGAAAAGCCCAGATAGAGCAAAGACCCCCAAAATGTTTATGTCAGCAGGGACAGGAGCTTCCCAGTGCTACAACTTTTACTTTGCAGCAATGTCCACCTGGTCTATCCCATTTTACCACTGATACCTACACAGGGACAAAGGGGTTTAGCCTGGAGAAACAGCATGGAAAAAATGGAAGAATTTTGATAAAAAAACCCAAGAGTTTGCTGGTCACGACTCTCAACTTGGGTACTGCACCATGGATCCAGCACCTGGGCTAGTGGAAGGTGTCCCTGCCCATGGAATTAGACAATCTTTAAGGTCCCTTCCAATCCAAATCATTCCATAACTTCTGATTTAATGCCTGACAGTGCTCCCACAGCGAGCTGGGCCTCTGAGGTAAAAGCAAAGGTTTGTGCACTTCTCAGGCTGACACTCCTGTTATAAATTCATTTCCTGAGGCAGCACAATTCTGGTGAAATTATTCCCAGGTATTTGACAAGTCTCTGCACGAAGCTGAACATTCCCAGCTACCACTTCCAAGTGCACACACACTGCCACTGAGAGGATCCAGCAAAATGCTCCTCTCTTCCCACCTCTTTCCTGTGTAGAAATTCAAATATTTGATGCCAAAAGTGGTGGATTAAGGAAAACACAGTCACTGAGAGCTTTCAGGTCCAAGCTACTACAACCCCAGTCACTTTTCAGCTGTGGAGAGGAAGTAAAATTACTGAGATTTTTCCAAATTAGGATTAAAACATTCCCTGGGTTAATACAAACTGTCTTTAATCCAGCTAAGCACAACAAATACTGCACCTTTCTCATTTTTCTTTTCTTTCTCATGTTTCAGCTACAGCCTTTTTAACTGAGACACTTCCAGCACCAGGGCTTTGCCAGGAGAGGAATGATGACCTTGGGCAGCTCATTACTTCTGGGGAGAAATCCTGTCCTGTCAAGCTGTCTGAAACCACTCTCACTAAAAAATAACGACACGAAGATCAAGCATCCCATGCTTTCATGACAATTTTATGTGCTGCAGGTTAAAAAATTAGTGGGTCCTGCTAAATTAAGAGCTGTGTTTGCTATGAAAATGAGGAATGTAAGTCAGTTAACAGTGGATTCAGGCTGGCAAATAATCCTAAATTGCATTCCAAGCTGAAGAGACAGAACTCCAAGGAAGATCATCAAATATCAAGGAGAATTCAACACTGCTGGTGAAGCAGAAAGCAGAATATCAGCATTTGTTCCACACCCCCTTTTCCCAACTATCACTGAGGCAGTCTGTAAATTAAACTGAACACGAGGCAGGTATTCTATAAGAGAAAAACAGATCAGAGGAAAACCTAATTAATTTTCACAGCATACCATGACTAATCTTAGCATATATGGTACTGGAATAGCAATCACTGAGTACAAATGAAAACAGTGTTGAACCCTGTCCTATTTTTAATCAGATGAAAGCCACAAACCCAGCCACGCTTCTGCTTAGTGCTGCGTTTTCTCCTACCCTGATGGTTTTTACAGCTGGAGAAATGGCTCCTTCCAGCATTACTGTGCTGTAAAAAAATGACTGCTCCTTACACTTCTGGGATTACAGTGGAGTGTGTCACAGAAAAGGAGGGCTGGTGGAGGCAAGTCAACATTTCTTGGGACACTTAACCCTTTCTGAGCTGTATCAGATCCTCTGAGTGAAGATGTGCTTTGAAATTCTTCCATTTCTGAGGCATCAAACTGTATTTGCAAAGTTCTGTAGGAAGCCAGTGGCAGAGAAGAGAACAGAACTCAAGAAGACAAATTCCAAATTAAAAAATTTAGATGGTGCATGACAATATTTTTAATGATATTTGAAGGCAACATATGAGGGCAGATATTTCCCCTGATTAATTCTGCCCTACAGGGCTCACAAAAGCTGTTCTAAACCAAGAGCAGCTCCCAGTTCAAAGACTTTCTTCATTTACCAGTGGTTTTTTAATGCATTAAATAAAAACACTGTTAGTCACATTTAAACCCAGACATTTTTATATTTGCAATCAGAGCCTGGAAATGGAGTAATCAACCCTGATTTGCTAAGCCCAGTTTTTAGCCAGATCAGCATGCAATAAAGCATCACAAAAACCAGATTTATTTTGTAACAGAGAAAGGTGCAAGATCTCTCTCCTCTATTTCACTTCTCTTCCCTCAGTTCCTCACTTGGGAAAGCAAGAGAAAGGTGAAAGTGGCAGTCAAAGTGTTTAAATGCCTTTTCCCCTTGAGCAACACTCAACACCGTATGCTTTATCTAAGAAATAACCTGCTGAGAGGTGGAATGTCCAAGATACCCACTCCTGGAGATTATTTCACGAGAGCAAAGCTGGTATTTCAAATGGAGCTATTTCAAAGCACCTTCTTGCTTATTTCCCAATGGATAAAATCAGGATACTCCTTCCTTGCTGGCCATTTCTCCCCGACACATTCACACTTCCTACAAACCCTTCCTTCGCTCAACCTAACCCAGAAGTAAAGCAGCAAAATTCCAGCCTCCAATCCCAATGAAAATAAAGCTGAGTGCCACCAAGGATCCGAGCTGCTTCCCTGCTGGAAGCGGGCATGAGGAAAAGGACGCACCTTTGGAGTGTTTCCCCGAAGGCCTCTTGGGTAATGACTCCTCCATGGAATGTGTGGATGTATGGAGCACATTTTCCAAACTGTTACTGACACTGTTGATGGGGGTCTCGGACCTTGGAGTGACCTGGAAAGAAAAGTACAAAAATCCGTTAAAATGAACGGAGGGAATACACAAACATCACACCTCTGGAGTGAGGGATCCCCTGGGAAGGCAGTCAGGACACGTTGGCTTCTTATAAAACTGAGGGTGTTACTCCTGATATTCCCCAAGTAACAGTTCAGGGAAGTGGTTTCAGTCAGCAGCTATTCACAAACTGAGATTATCTTGGCTAATCTAAAAAGCTACTTACAGCATAATTCTTTTTTAAACAATAGTCACCCAGCAGTCAATTGGAGAGAGATTGCAAGACCTTTAACCTCTGCACACCACAGACTTTAACTTTTCAACAGGAAAACTGGGGGAAAGGGCTCTTGGAAAATGTCATTTTAATGTTACGTCACTGTGCTGGTTTTGGGTGGGGTAGAGTTAATTTTCTTCATAGTAGCTGGTGTGAGGCTGGTTTGGATTTGTGCTGGAAGCTGTGGCTAACTCAGGGATGTTTTGGTAGCTGCTGAGCAGGGCTTACACAGCCAAGGCCTTTTTGGGTCCTCACCCCACGCCACCAGCACAGAGGCAGGGGGGGCACAAGGATTTGGGATGGGACACAGGCAGCCAGCTGAGCACAGCTGACCCAAGGGATATTCCAGGCCTGTGGCATCATGATCAGTATGGAAAGCAGGGGACACTCAGTGATCCCAATACTCTCCCTAAGTCACCACGACCTGTGAGGGGCCCTGCTACCCTGGGATGGCCAAACCCTGCCCATCCGTGGGAAATGGGGAATCAATTCCTTTGCTTTGCTTGCATGTGTGGCTTTTGTTTTCCCTATTAAATTGTCTTTATCTTAACCCAGGAGTTCCCTCACTTTTACTCTTCCCATTCTCTCCCCCATCCCGATGCCAAGGGAGCAGGAAGTGGCTCCATGGAGCTCCATTACCTCTCCAGGGATGAGACTCAAGGCATTCCCAAGTATTTCCACACAGATTGCAATGCAAAATTCTTAGCAAAACCCTGATTTTCTTGCCTTTGCCATTTAATAACCTGTTATGATCATATTTCAATGGAAACTCCTATACTAACAATGCCCAAGCAGAAGGCTGCAGCACCAAAACAAAAAGGGGTTTCAAAAGCTTGAAGAGGAAAAGATGCTTTAAAGAGGGAGTTTAGACCAACAAAAACACCCCTAGTAACTACTCAGAGTAACTGTGTGACTTGAAATTCAGTTGTTACATCAATCTGAAATGCTGGTAGGGAGAACTGAAATTAGAATTTCACGTGGATTTTAGCCTGGTGTAAATCACAGGAGAAAATGTGCATCTTGCCATAACAAAATTAGATCTCCTGCACTCAGGGTAACTCAGTAGCAGCAGCTCCAGGTCCCTGTAAGGGAGAAGGCTCCCTCAGACCCTGCTAACTTGACACAGTGCCCTGAGCTGGGACAGTTTCTGCTGCAAACAATACTTTGCACACCCTCCCATTCCATGTTGCCGTCAGTCAGCACACACAATGCAAGTCAGAAATAGCACAGCCCCACTCCATACAATTACCCATTGTAAGCTCCATTTTAAGACTGACATTTATAGATTTATACACACTTTAAGGCAGCAGAACAAGTGAAAGGCTCTGTGTACTTGACATCCATAAAAAAAGCTTCTACGTGTAAAGAAATCAATCCAGAACGGCAGATGGGTGTCAGGAGAAAGGAGAGTTACAGGTAGCTGCTTTCCTTTTCAGCACTACTCCTTGACAAAAAAATTAAGTTTATTTTATATATAAATGCAAAAGTATTATATTTATCTAATTATGTAGTATTTCTTCAGCACAGCTTCCCTCCAACAACAGAACTTAACACCGAGCTTTCCCTTACACCAACCATTAAACTCCAAGCTCGGCGGGAGGGTGGGGAAGAGTTTAAATTTCCTTGCCAAAGTCAGTCTTTAGCAGAGCTTATCTCACACAGCCTCTCTCCTGGAGCTCATTAAACTCTCCCTCCAGCCCAGGGCTGCTGGGAGGAAGTTCCAGAGGGCTGAGCACCATCCTCCTGGCAAAGGGACAGCGCAAGAGCAGCAAGCTGGGGAAGGAGCTCAGGCAGGGCTGCGTTATCCTGGACAGCCAGGTTCCAACTATTCGCAACAATCAGAAATATAAACACTCAGAATGCTTCAAACTGAGTAAGAGCAGCCACACAGCTCCAGAAAATCTCTGAACAAGCAGTTTGTTACAATTTATTGCCTCTTATCTTGTATTCCCTCCTCTCCACTCTCCTTACAACAAGCATCGCGTGCAGCTTATAATTTGCATTTTGTTTATACATAACCTCCATTTTTTTCCATAAAGATTTAATTTTCCTAGACTTGGTAAGGATTAATTTAGCCCATATGTCTTGTCTGCCTGAGCTCATACTATCTGATCCCGTCGCACATCAAAGCAGTTCCAAATTGGCCTAGAAAAATCACAAAGCTCTGATTAGTTCCAAATGGAGCACTTTGTTAGGGAGCTGAATGGTGTTAGAACCACTGAATCCCACTGCTTAAAGCTTCCATTCCAAATTTTGAAATCATTTTTTCCACTGACTTAAACATCACGGTACTGCAATGGTTTGGATTTGTTTAGGGAAAGTGAAATAACGAAAAGTGGTTTGCAAATCAAAGTTTTAGTTCCAGAATAGTAACAGGGTTTTTTTCTCTTT
>VZRQ01002102.1:224507-235247 GCA_013397975.1 Machaerirhynchus nigripectus
TTTTTTTTTTTTTTTTTAAACTTGAGGCCAAGCCAAACAGAGGAACAATAACCCATCAGCTCAGAACTGCAGGAGATATTGTCCTGGGAGGTTTGGGAGAAACACTGGGAAAAGCTTTACAGGAAGGACCTGTCCAAATTCAGCTGCAGAAACTCAGAGTCAGGTAAATTCAGGAAGGAATGTTCTCTGCATCTGAACACTCCTGAAATCCCTGGTTTGGGCTCAGCACAACTACTCAGGAGAAACTGGATTTGCAATAAAGAACAAGGCATTCCAGGGAGATAAAGATTCGGAGAAGCAGGGAGCAAATTGCTCTGGACCTTTTAGGAGCTGTAACATCTCAGAGAAAGCCAGGATGCCATTAAGGAGTAAATATCTGCAGCTCAAGAACTGTTTAAGGCTTGTTTTCTGAGGCAGGAACAGGCCACAGTGAAGATGGATAAGCTGGCATCACAGGAACCAGGAATGTTCAGGCCATACATCATAACAAACCACAGGAGTGACATTTTATAAATGCAGAAAAAACCCCATGAATCATTCAAGGTCTAAGAAGAAACAGCGTCAGACCTTTGAAGAGAAGACTTTGGATTTTTCTACAGAAATTATTTGAGAACATCAGCAGAAACAGTCCATGAAGAGCAATCAAAACCAGCAGCAAGCCCAGGGTTAAATATTTTTCACTGTGCCTGATTTTACCCCAGCACAGCATTTCCTGGAGGGCCAGGGAGAAGGAAAACCCCCTGATGCACCTCTCCATAGTTCCACTGCATTGTTCAGAATTCCTTTCACACCACAGTGGCCTGAAGGCTTCTTCAATGCCTTTAAAAGCTGCAACAGGGTGCAGGAAAGATTCTTAAAACTGTATTTACTCCACTCTAATGTTGCATCTTTGATTGGAGCAAGCTGGTCTAGAGGAAGGTGTTGGGGGGTTGGAAGGAGATGAGCTTTAAGGTCTCTCCCAACCTTGATGATCCTGTGATCCTTTGATCTGCTCCCTCCACAGCAAAGCATCTGGCTCACAGATGGACTTCTAATTTTCCAGATGCAAACCCCGATGTCTCCTGCATTTCAAGTTAAAGCCAGAATTGAAACTAACAAAGAAAATTGATCACTGCTTAGTGACTGAGGCTCAGAGTGAATTCTTCTCTGCCTCATTCCCCACTGTAATGATGACAGGATCAAAATTGCTATCAGCTACTGAAAAGTGGATCCTCCCAACACGGATTATTCAGAAGGATCACGAAATGCTGCCCTCCAGTCCTCCACCCCCAGGAGCTACCAGGAAGAGAAACAATTGCTTTGACCCAGGGGTTGATGACAAACATGTCAAGGGAACAGAATTCATTGCTGGAATTCTGCCATTATCACATTTTTTCCCATTTTCACCTGTCATCATCCAAACCCCACCTTTTTTTCCCCCAGAGTGCAGTGATTTCCTTCCCAGCACCAGAGAGGTCCTAACAGGCTCAGATCTTCTTGGGACAGCACAAGCAGCTCTAGAAAGCTCTCCCAAGCTCTCAATCCATCAAAAAGCACGTAGCAAAATAAACCCAGCTACTTCCCACAGGTGGTGCTGCTCTTTCAGCCACTGCTGCCTGAAGTGACTCTGTCCCAGACAGTGGGAGTCACTATGGAAAATGGCAAATCTGGGAAGCTGGGTAACTGTTAGCTTTGCTAACATTTAATACAGCAAAGTCTTTCATAAAAATAACAGCACTGATAGGAGTCAAACTTAATGTGGTCAGAGTTTTACCAAAACAGCAATTATCTGTTCCTTTGAAAAATAAACAGAGCACAGAAAATACATGGTTTAATAGCAAAGTATTTGCTGACTTAGTTTGAAGTGGAGCCAAAAAAAATTTTTAGAAAATCAACCCAGCCACTACCCAAAGCACCACGGACACATGGAACAATGATACAGGATCTGAGGGAACAAAATATGGATTTCTATACCTGGTTAGGTAAGATATTTAGGTCATGTATTACACAGGAAAAGCAAACAATACATTGGAGCAAAGAGTGAATTAAGTGAGGTCCTGGAGCTCCAAGCCACACAAACATTCTCCCACTGATCACATGGGAAAACTTTTCCATGTTTTCAACAATGGCCAATGATAAATTGAGAGTCCCACAGAGAAATGCTTCTGTCCATACTGGCTTTGGAATTCTCCTTTTAAAAAGGGATTTTTAGCCATAAACTGCCCTCCAGGAGCAGGTAACATGTATGAGTGAGCTCAGGAATTGGAACAGTGAATCAACTCCTGTCCTGCCAGGTTCATATTACTGAGTATTAACAGCAGCTTATTTGAGGTTAACACCAAGGTCTTTAACACAGTCCAATCCTGGTGGCAACAATGCTCCAGGAGAAGTTTGATGGCAAGGATATGGCCCCTGCGAGCTCAGGCAGAGAAGCTGCTGATTCCCACCAATGGGGCAAACTCAGGTTTTTAAATAATTTGAATAAAAATGCCTTGCTAACACTCAGCTGTCAGTCTGACACCACATGATTGCTCATCAGGCTAAGTCCAAGCCGGACACGAGGGCAACCAATGCAGGGATCTGGAATTCCAAATCCACTGAGACAACTCCAGGAGGAGCAGGACTGAGCAAACATCTTCCTCTGGGTAGTAACAAGTCATCAGTCTGTCCAGCTGCTTGTGAAACCACTGCCTCAGGCACCAGTCCTGCATTTACTCACATATCCAAACACCTGACTGTTCTCCCACCAGAGGAAGAAAATTCCAGCCTTCTCCTTTGGAAGATTCAGGCTCTTCCACAAGGATGTTTAAGGAGTGCTCACAAACAGCCCCCCGCTTTCCACATTCCCAGTAAAGTGCTCATCACTTAAATTTACACACATTCAGTTGCTTTGTTGGACTGGGACGTGGATGCAACTGGAAGTGTTTGGTTTGTGCTGGAAATTCAAGTGGTTCCAACAGCCAGAAAAAGCTGTAAGAGCCAGGTGCCTCCATGTTTCAACAGCTACAAAATCCACCTATTCTCACAGAGAAGGAAAACAAAGGGTGAAGAGGCAATTCACAGGGAAATGGGATAATGGATGATAGATCAGATGATTCAGTCCTGGGAGACTCTCTGGAATGAAATGAGGCATGTGGTACTTAAACACTATGGGACAATCCCGCACCTGCTCCAAGGCTCCTTATGAATTCAGGAGAACAGATGGACCAAAATAATTCTGGGTTGGATTTTATAGACTGATTTCCACTAAAAACCCTTTGCTTAAAGAATTGTGAACACTGTTAATAACAGGAACATAAATCTACCATAGAGTTATTGGACTCATCAAATCTGCATTTTACAAACCAATCATTCAAAGCACCTCAAAATCAAAACAAATCCCTGCTTCTAACCAGACCTTGGAACAGACACTGCTGCTCTGCATCCCAGCACTGATGTACAAATGTGTCCCTGCTTCTTCCCCAGATGCCACCCCTGTCTCTTCTGCAACAACTCACAAAGAAATTACCTGACAGGTCACAAATCCACTGAATTCTAGTTCTTCCTCCTTCCCCTCCTCAATATTCACTTAAATAATGGTTTGAGTGTAATAAAACTACTCAGGATCAGGGAATCAGAGAGTCATTAAGGTTGAAAAGGACCTCTGAGACACCAAGTCCAACCATGATCACCACTGCACCATATCCCCCAAGTGCCACATCCACACATTTTTTGAGCACTTGCATGGATGGTGATTCCTCTCCTTCCCTGGGCGGCCCATTCCAATGCCTGAGCACACTTCCAGGAAGAAATTTTCCCAATATCCAACCCAAACCTCAACAGGAGCAGCTTGAGGCCGTTCCCTCTCCTCCTGTCCCTGTGCCCTGGGAGCAGAGCCCGCCCCCCCCGGCTGCCCCCTCCTGTCAGGGCCTTGTGCAGAGCCACAAGGGCCCCCCTGAGCCTCCTTTTCTCCAGGCTGAGCCCCTTTCCCAGCTCCCTCAGCCTCTCCTGGGGCTCCAGCCCCTTCCCTGCCCTGGATACGCTCCAGCCTTTTAATGTCCTTCTTTCTTCCACTTACAGTGGAAAAAAAAAGAGAAGACATCTAAGAAGAATTCATAATACACGTGAAAAGTGTCCACTTTCACTATTTATCATCAGGAATTGGTAGGTCTGTAATTAAAATTAAGATCTTGCTCTTAAGTAACTGATCTGATTATTTCTGGATCACTTCAGCTATTCACAAAACCCCTGAAGCCCTGTACTGGCCTAAACACCTGTTAAAAGGTTTATCCCTTCCAATACTGATTACTGGATAATTATCCAAATGGAATCAATGGAAAAATTCTGGTTCAGCATGAGGCAAGAGCAAGGAATTTACAAGTTTGCTCATTAGAAACCCCATGCGAAGAAACACAGATCTGAACCATATCAACATCCTTTTGCTTGAATTAATACCCATTTCAAACCTCAGGAGGGAACAGCTTCAATTCAACTGGCTCCAATTCTTTTGCCAAAGACTGAAGTCAAATTCGAGCAGAAGCGTGACAATGGTTCTCATTCCCACAGACAAATTAGATCCAGCATTTCTCTAATAAAATGCTGTGGGCTCTGAGAAATCTTATCTATGTTCTTGGGACTAGATTTCTTTTTTTAGGGATAAAAAGCACTCCAGAGCAAGCAGTAAAATGGACAGTGGAGTATTTGAATATTCAAGATGACAGAAGAAGCCGAGCTCTGCCCTGCCAGGAAGAGGCAGGGCTGTATCTACTGTCACTGAAGGTGACAGGATCTCAGTTTTAGCAACTCAAACATTTACAAACCCGCTAAACCAAATGGTTAAACACTTCCAAACAAGGCTGCTGTTCAGCACCTTTGAAGTCAGCCCCTGGAATGCCTGTGAGGTGTGGTTAACTGCTGCTGGCTCTGCTTTTCCACGCAGGATCTGCTGCAGGATCTCCTCCAGCTCGTGCACTGATTCCATTAAAACAGTTTGGATCTGGTACAGTCCAAAACATCCAACGCCTTCCAACAGGAATCTTTACTCCACTTCAGTGTTGCTTCACTGACAATTAACAGTTACAAGGTAATTAGTAGGAAAAAGAGTAAATTAAAAAAGTGAAGTGGAATGAACTCTTAAAACAAAAACTTCATTCAGCCCGTGCAAAAATAAATGGGAAAACAGTTCATGGAAAAAACATCATCATTATTAGCTCAACACATATTTTTTTGCCTGCTCTGTCCCTGATGTTTGGATGCACGGTGCATTTCCCAGTCAAACTCATTTAGGTTCCTAAATTCAAGTTCAGCACAGAACATATGATTAGGCAAAGTGAATTTGGTGCTAATTAATATTATTACTACCCCAAACCACTGTCTTCCAAGGATTCATTTATATGTAAAGCTCATTTCTGAAAATATTGCAGGTTTGAGACTGAACCATTTTATCACATTTCAGTCAAAACCATGAGTAAGAAAACAGCCAGAAGTGGAAGCCTCACATTTTTTAAGTGGAGTATCAAGAGGTGTTGCCTGGAGTACCCAAAATTCTCAAAGGATGTGCAGAAGACCAGCAGGGCTTGGTAATGTCACCACCTGGAAGCTACAAGACCTGTCCCTACAGCTCCTGAGATTGGATTCATGTGGTTTAGAAAGTGAGATCATTCTGAGATAGCAACTCCTCATATCAGTGAGCAAACACCTCTAGTCCCAGACAGTAAGTGCTCCTAACATGGTCATCTGCTTTAGCCATGAAATACCCTCAAAGAAGCTAAAAATTAAGTTTGTCATGATTTATTCTATCCCTAGAAAGCTAAAAAAAAATAGCCATAAAGACAGATGACATAGATCACTTAATAGCTGCATTGCTTTCTCTGGGAGGGCTTGAGGACTCAGTTCCAACCCAGCAAGTGATGGTTTTTTATAACTCATCACTCCATTGGTGAAATAAAAATATCAGAATATTTCTCAATGGAGTTATGTCCATTCATGCTCCTGACACAAAACAGTGCAGACAGGTGAAGGTGTTTGAAATGGATCCCTCAGAGCAACTCCATAGCTCCCAATATACAGCCTGGAGTTATTTGGAAATTTCAGAGGAGCCTATGGAATTAGCATGAGTGAAAAATAGTACCTTATGCTATAAACTTGAAATAGCCATCGGTGCAGTATTTGGAAGCTGACCAGGCAAGAACCCTCCTTCCCATTCACAAGATACCAACCCGAAACAGCCACATAACCACAGTGTCACTGCCCCTGACTTCCCTTCAGCTGCAAACAAACTGCACTCAGAGTGACTATTTCTGTTTGGCCTGCTGCAGCTGAACCCACAACCAGATCAGAATCATCATCACAGAATCATGGAATGGTTTGGCCTGGGAGGGACCTTAAAGCTCATCTCATTCCAGCCCCTGCTGCAGTTGCTCCAAGCCCCGTCCAACCCGGCCTTGCGCACTTCCAAGGATCCAGGGGCAGCCACAGCTTCTCTGGGCACCTGTGCCAGGGCCTCCCCTCCCTCACAGCCAAGAATTCCTTCCCAATATCTGATCTAAACCTACAGCTCATCACCCTGACTGTGCTGAAGAGCTCTTGTCACAGCAGAGCAGGTGCTGAGTACCCAAAGCATTCTCTTATTTCCCTGGTTTTACAGCACAATCTCAATGAGGAGAGGAAACAACTCCAGCAAACGGAGTGACAGATTCCTGAATAACTTCCCCAGTCCTGAAGTTCTGTCCTCAGAGTTACTGACAGTAGAGCTCTTGAGAGGGAAAGTCCATGCAGAGACTCACATTATGATGTCCAGTATCCATGTAGGTCACAGAATCCAAGCTCAGATTTGGTGCCATCCACTCCAGCAGAGAATCCCAGCACCACTGAGGTTGGAAAAGACCTCCAAGGTCACCGTGTCCAACCTGTGACCATTCCCCACCTCGTCCCCAGCCCAGAGCACTGAGTGCCACATCCAGTCCTTTCTTGGACACCTCTGGGTATGAGCACTCCAAACCTCCCTGGGCAGTTCCAAGGCCTGAGCAGCCTTTCCATGGGGAAATTCCTGCTGGTGTCCAACCTGAGCCTCTCCTGGCCCAGCCTGAGGCTGTTCCCTCTCCTCCTGTCCCTGTTCCCTGGGAGCAGAGCCCGACCCCCCCGGCTGCCCCCTCCTGTCAGGGAGTTGTGCAGAGCCAGAAGGCACGGGGGGGGATTGCTGGGATGTCCTGGATAGGACCAGGAGCTGGACTCAGTGATCTTTGTGGGTCCCTTCCAACTCAGGATATTCCATGACTCCATCCTCACAGAGTCCAAGGTAATGTAGAGAGGGCAGCATTTTCCCTCCTTAGGGCAAGGGAATAATGTTCACTTTATACCATCAGGTAGAAACCATGAATCTAATAATTACTGACCTACTTACAGCCGGCCACAGCCACCTTTTCCTGCAAAGTTAAGATTCAGATAAGGCAAGAAGCATCTCAAAAAGCACCAAAAAATACACTGGCAGCTGTTTTGAGCCTACTCACAGTGAGCAATTGAAGGCAGTAAAAAGAAACAGCAAAAAGCAGTCTGCATCACTGACCACCTTCAGCTGTGTTCACCTACCCCAAAGCAACTTGAGGGAATCATGAAATATTGACAGTAAATTTGTATCAACTGTTCAGTTTTCTCACTGTTAAACAATTTGATTTTGAGATATTTCACTGTAAAATGTGAAAGAGGAGATGGAAAAGAGATTGCAAGGTCCAGGTCTCTGGAAAAAGTTGTAGCAAATATCAGGTCGGGGCATATTTTAATAGGACTGGCTAAGCAGAAGCAGCACATTCCCATTTGTCTCTGCAAAGAGAACAAAGAGCACTGCTCAGATTTCTGTTGCATCTCCCTGACTAAACAAGTTATCCGTAAATCAGAAATTGTAACAGTAGAGCAGGTACAGCTACACAAGAGTTACACCCTATTGCCACCCTGGAAAGCTGCAGGGTAACTCGGCCAGTTCACAAACAGCTCCCTGTTTGCAACCCATCTCACATCCCCACCATCCCAGCTTCCCCAAGTTTTTCAGGACCTCAAATGGTGACCAGTTCCTTAAGGATGGGCTCAGAGAGGTTTGTGTTGAGACCTGAAGATCAGAATCCCCCATTTAACATCCAGCTTCCACCACCAGCTCAGCGTGGCTCACGCTGGAGTAAAGCAACAGGAGCCATGAGAAAGTGCTGGCACCAGGGAGGGAATTCTCCTCCAATTCCAAGGAGGAAAAGCAGCAGCCCAGGGCGCTCACGTTCTCTCCACATCCACAATGTTTTTTCTAGGTGAGGTTACAGCACAAGGATTGTCACAACATCACTTGGTAAAACCACAAGATCTAAGGCCTCGGTGCTGGAATTTATTTGTGCATATTTAAACACGGCTGAATGGAGAAAGACATTGTTTTTTCCACTTGCTTCATCCAACTCCTGGTTTAAGCCAACTGCTTACTCTAAAAGTAACAGAATTACCCAGTTAAGAACAACAACAAAAAAAAATAATCTTGAGGAAATCTGCATCACTTCAAACAAAATGCACATTCAGAGACTGTGAAGGCAAAGTCACCTTTGTGTTCCCTCTCGCTACTCTGTACTTAGCAACCAGGCTCCTTCAACACAGATTTCTGTAAAAATGTGCTTTTTAAAGAGACAACCCTTCAGTGAGCTCGGAAGAAAAGAAAAAATCAAACGACCATCCTGGCTGCCTTATTCCTGGCAGGAAAAATGGCAGGATGGATTCTCCGTCCATCTTAGATTGACACAAATAGTGCCGGAGTTTTTCAGCTCCATAAATCCTGCAGCTTGGAAAGAAGGCTCTCAAAAACCTTCCTGCCTGCCTGATTTTATCTTTTTTTTTTTTTTTTTCTTGCCTTATTTTGGGGAACTTGTATGTGATTTACAGTGTTTCCTTTCTGACCCAGGGTCGCTGCATCATTTGCGTAAGGGAAGCTGCAAGTAGTTAAGTATCTGAAAAGAAGCTTTTTTCTGGTTTTAATTATGCCCTTCTACATCCTGTGTGAAATATTCTTTCCAGCTACATTTTATCCACATGGAGGTTTCAGCAGAATGAAGAGGCTTTCCCATATCTTGTTCTTTCCCCCTACTACAAGAGGTTAGGAACAGGCGCAAGACAGGAAGGGAAGAATAAGAAAAATATGAAGTTTACCACATCTCAATTTTACAAAGCAGAGGTGTTTAAAGAAACATGAAATTGGAAGGAAATTTGTATTCAGGGGAAGACTGCACAGATTTCTGTCTCAGTCTGGAATTCAAAGCTCAACTTAGTGAAATCTCTACTGAGCCCTCAGAAACAGCTTTATTTAGGATATTACTCCAATACAGGGGTTTTCACAGCTTTTAGGTATTCCCCACCTTTCCCAAGAGCAAGGTAACACATTATCCACTCATCCTCAAAGGCTGCAGCCTGTTAACTTTTTACAAGCACCCACTAAGCTGGTGCTTAGTTTGAACTTTCAAGCGGGTTAAAATCAGGCAGAAAGACAGTTGGACTCCCTAATTTGTAGCAGGCTGAGAGCAATTAAGCAGTCACATATCTAATTACTTACAGCACATCTTAAAGCGCTCCTGTCTGGCCTAACTGCTGGCAATTGAATGAAAGAACAGCAAGTTAATGACGGTGAACCCCGACACCGGGATCAATACCCGAGGGATGCAGAGGGACAGAAAACGACAACATTTCTTTGCGCTTAACACCAGCAGCTCCAAATGTTTGCCATCACATCCGTCTGAACAAAACCCAGTCTCACCAGGATGCTTTGCCACTGGACAGCTACTCCTCCTTTCCAACTTTTTTCCAGGGGAACTTTCAAACAGACGCTTTTATCTAGAGATGCATTTGTTTCCCTTCCCAAATCCCTGGTTTTCCAGGCAGCTGGCAGGACTGTTCCCCCAGCAGATGCTTTGTGAAGCAATCAGGGAAGGCTTATATTGCTGCTGTTGATCTGCTTGTGAACCCCTTCTCATTTAAATGTCACAAGCTCCTAAAACTCCATCCATCCCCTCCCTCTGCCCTCAGCTGACCATCCCCATCATCAACCAACTGCCAGCCTCCGAAGCTGCCATTTATCGCTGTGCTAAAGCACGGCTTCAAATGAGAGCGGAAGACACAGCCCAGTGCCATTCCAGCGTGGAAAAAGCAGGATACCCACCTTATGGCAGCCAGGATAGGTTGCCATGGTGTTGAGGGTAGAGGTGCTGGGATTCTTGCTGGTGCTGGCCATGAGACTCTGGATCTGGGTGAGCTCCTGCCTCAGCACCTGCTTCTGGTGGAAGCTGAACGCCGGGTGGTTGGATGCCATGGTGAAGAGCAACAGGAACTCATCCCCCGTGCGGCCCTCGTTGAGCTGCAGCCCGTAGTTGTTGATGACCGAGTCGATGTGGGTGAGGGTGCGGAACAGGACCCCGGCGGCCTCCCGGTGGGCAGAGCCGAGCAGGGCGAGGGACACCAGGAGTTTGCTGCGCACCACCTCGTCCGTCAGGTTGGTGAGGCTGCCCAGGTCGGCGGGGTTGTTGGCCTTGATCTCGGAGTCGCGCAGGGAGTGATAATCCTTGCGGGCCAAGTCCTCCAGGCAGGCGCCCAGGAAGCGCAGCTCCAGCGGGATGCACAGGTCCAGGAGGCCGCACAGGAACTCCACGCGCTGCGGGGAGGGCAGCTCGGAGAACCAGCGGTACACGCCGTCCCGCTGCAGCCGCGGGCACCGCTTCTCCACCATGGTGCCCCGCGCCGAGCACGCCCCGGCCGGGGCTCGCACACCCG
>VZRQ01002102.1:235508-257354 GCA_013397975.1 Machaerirhynchus nigripectus
CGATGGCGATTGGCTGAGGTCGCGCTTCTCCCCGCCCCCTCCCGCGCGCTCGGGCGCGGGGTCTCGGGGGCTTGTCAATCCTCCCGGTTTAGCCCCGCCCCTGGCGCTGATTGGTCGGAGGGGCCGTTAAATAGGAGAGGGGCGGGAGCAGGCGCCTTTTGTGTGTGGTCGCCCGCGGGTGCGGAGGGGTTGCGGCTGCGGCCGCCGCTGCCCCGAGGGTCTCTGGGGGGCGATGACCCTTCTCAGGGCGGAGCTGTGCCTCGCCCTGCTCCGGGTGACCCCGCAGAGCTTGCTGTTCTGGGCCTGGGGCTCCTGTCCTCCCCGCAGGGTTATGCCTGCAGGCTGGAGGGGAGCCTCGAGGTGCATCCCGCCATCCCAAATCGTGTGTGAGCACCTTCCTTCCTTCTCTCCTTCATGGCCGGTGCATTTGCAGTGTGTCCCCTGGCTCCGAGTGCTGCCCCTGCTCTTTGCTGACCCCCATGCGGGCAGTTAGGTGCCTTTTCCCTGCCTTTTCAGTCAAAACGCCTCATTCCAGCCACGAGGAGCTTTATGGAGAGAATGGCTACGATGCTTTCCTTCCTCAGCCGTTGTTTTAGGATGACAAAGAGCCTCAGGGATGCAGCCTGAGCTGCTGCTGGGTGGTGATGCCAAAACCCCGAGACAGCTTTTGGCAGCGGTGCTTGCCTGAGCCGCCACCAACCCAACCCGCAGTCAACGCCAGTTTGGCACCCGACCCCAGATTGTCTTTAAATACAGTGTGGAAACAAAAGAGACACTAAACACCTCTCAAAATGATCATTTTTTCGCCCCCCACATTCCCACTCTCCATTCTAAACCGGGATTCTGGCTGACAGCGACGTAGCAATGCACATTTTCTAGCAGGGCTGTCGGCTGCAGATCTCTGCCTGCGGATGGCACGGACGGCCAAGGGGCGGACACACAATTCCTATTTTCCATGGTGTTTTTCCACGGGACTCGGCTGCCTGGCTGTGGTAGCCCAGTAGCCAGACTGCACCTCAGCTGGAAGAATGACACGGGTGAAGATCTTTAGGTGGGACAAGCCAGGAATAACACTTTTAAATGCAGCCCCAGGCAGGCAGCGAACGAATCCAGGCTTGGTTTTTATATGATGGTGATCTTGGAAGATGGACCGTGTGTTTTATTTTCACAAGTGCCATGCTGCTGCGCCGCGGATAAACAAAAGACCCAACACTGATGTTTTTAAAGGCTAAATTGCATTTTATCTCGAGCTGATCTTTATGGGGTGCGCAGATGCCCAAACGTGGGCTCTCACATGAGCTGTGTGACCACTTGTGTTGGTATCGCAGAGGAGGGAAAGTCTCATTCCTCCGGGTGACGGTTTATTGGAAATCTCATTATACACCTTGCTGAGACGGACTGCTGCGCCACAAACATTCCAAATGCTGGTAGTTTATCCTTTTTTATTTCCCCGTGGAATATCGCGGGCCATCGACTGCATTTTTTGGAGTCCCGCTGAAATGCAGGAGTCAGCAGGCAGAGGACACAGGCTGGGGCTGCATAATGTCATATATTGTACAGAGACGCTGCCCTGCTTCTGTTGCAGACTCCTGCTGAGAGAGGGTCCTTGACAATCCCACAGCCTCTCTGTGTCCTTTCCTTGCAGTGATCCGTCATGGAGAGCAAACCATATGTGCTTCCTTTTCCTGCCGTGCCCGGCATTGTCCGTGGGAGGAAGGGCTGTGTGGAAAACAGAGGAAGTGCTCTCAGTCCCTTAGGAAAGGCCTGCATTGAGTTCTAGCACGGGCCAGGCCGTTGGCATGGGCATGATGAGTTCTTTGGTGGCCTTTCTCCTTATACTGATGTCTTTATCCATCCTGAAAGCACATCCTGTATCCGCTAATCCATCCTGAAAGCACCACGCCGTGCTCAAAGTCGGGTTTCTGTAGCAAGGTGAAGAAGGTTGAAAGTTTCTGCTTGGGAACTAGGTCTAAGCCTGAGTCTAAATACAAGTTTGAATGAGAATTTTGTTGCAAAAGAGTGATTCTGTGGTTCACAGCCAGAAATCTTTTGTCTTTGATGCCA
This sequence comes from Machaerirhynchus nigripectus, assembly GCA_013397975.1. Lineage (NCBI taxonomy): Eukaryota > Metazoa > Chordata > Aves > Passeriformes > Dicruridae > Machaerirhynchus > Machaerirhynchus nigripectus. The sequence goes on from VZRQ01002102.1 coordinate 237,573, forward strand.
GACAGAGAAACAAACCCTAACCTGAAGTGTAACAGATGAACTGGGAGCCTTTTCTCTGATTAGAAGTGGCTTTGGGTGAAGCCTGAGGAAACCAACAGGGGCGTGACATATAATTCTGTCACCAAGAATTCCTGGCTATCCAGGGGCAGAGCCTTCAGGGAGATAAACCAACTGTGTAAGAGCTCATGTTACCACTTGTCCAGGCAGTGGGTTGGGAGTGAAGGTCGTTCTGGGGTGCTTGTGCAGCCCTGTTCCTCCCACGAGCACAGGACACCAAACTGGCTCCTTATTTCATCCCCAGATCATCCAATTTCCTGCCTGTTCTCCCTGAAAGTTCTCTTTGTGCGTGCTTGAGACAAGTGGGAAAGATTCCTTGCTGGACTGATCAGTAAACAATAACTAATTTTCCTCTTTTTGTTATTTTCAGAGCATGCAGAGGCTGTTACTGGATGTTGCAGTCAGCTGAGGACTGAGAGAGGGTCCCGTCCTTCAACACCTCAGTTTGACCTGCTGTTGTAAGGGCCTGAATTCTCCTGCTTGGATTTCCTCAATCCTGTTAAACCAAGGAGCTTGGCTGGAGTGCTTCTCTCCCTTCAGGCAGCACCTCAGAGCCATCGAAGCCAAATCCACCCAGATAAATCCTTCCTGGGAGTTTGGCTCCGCGCAACACGGAATGGCCAAAAGCCCATAAAAATTAACTGAAATCATTCACTGTGAGGTCCATGACTGAGTCCAGTGTGAAACGAGATCGTTCACTCCTGTACCATCCCCAGAGGGAATGGAAGTGAGAATCTCTACCATGGAAAAGGAGCAGGTTTGTTTGGGAGGCTGCTGGATAAAAGACCGGTTGAGTTACCCAGATCCATCAAGTGCCCGGTGCTCCCAGCCCACAGAACTCCTCCACAGGGACCTTCTCAGAGCTTTTTCCCCATCACATTTAGGAGCCTTTAGGAGGCTGTTCAACACTTGCAAAAACTTCTGCCCATTTAATGACATGTTTGACATTTTAAACCTCCTAAATGTGGCTTAAATCTCAGCACTTCTGCCAGAAATCCAGCCTGGAAATCCCAAATCTTCTACCAAAATGACTTGCAAAGCCAGAGATGAACCCACTGCTGTCTCGGGTATGAGTCAGCTGTGATGGGCAGCCTTCCCTCAGGTGGGTTCCGTGCCAAAACAGCTTTCCCTCTTTTTGGGACTGAACGCTTTCCCAGGATGATCTGAGCTGAAAGCCCACTCTGTACACGGATGAACATAAAACCTGACAGACAAATTTTGGGCTGTTTCGAGTGGGATCTCTGTGCCTTTTCACGTGGAGCCGCCGGCTCCTTTGGAGATGCTCAGCACTACCTCCTTGCTCTATCCCTCTATCTCCCGAATTTCCCGATGCCGATCATCCCCTGCCTCTCCCCTCATCCCTTCCCGTTCCAAACCTTCCTCCTCATCGCCATCCTGCCCTGCCTGACGCCCAGCTCTCCCAGTCCACGCCGAAATCCTTTGATCCCGCGGCTCCACCCCAAACCCCTCCCTGTCCTTTCCTGCCGGGATGCGGTGAGTGGCAGCAGCCGGAGCCTTGCGTGTCTCCGCTCCGACCCACGGAAGGGCAAGATAAATATTGCCCTTGCATGTTCTCCCAACTACTTCTGTGCACACGGGTTATTTCCTGTCGGCTTTCACGCAGATGCTGGAATTGGAGCTCTCGGGCTTGGAAAAACAAACAAACCCCAGCTTTGAAGCGCAGAGAAAAACATCGCGTGGGCTTTGGGAAGAGGGAGGGGGGAAAAAAAAAAAACCCACCCCAAACCAAAAAGCGGCCAGATGTCGGGTCTGCAGCGTCCCTTGGGGTTCGATTTTCAGGGATGAAGCCGAGTTTGGCTCGGGCAGGGCGGGGAAGGTGTCCTTGCTGTGGCAGCAGCAGGAGCGGGATGGATTGAAGGTTGCCAGCGCTGAGCGTGTGCCTGCGAGTGTCGCTGCCCTCTGCCGACAGACTCCGGCACGCACACGAGGCTCTGTAAATACGCATTTTCCAGGGGTTTTTTTTCCAGCTGGAGGCATAAGAGAGAGGCTCTCCCCTCCCTCAGCGAAGATCCCCCCTCAATCACGCCCTGCCTCATCTGTCACCTCTCAAAATTCAAAGCGTGGGCAGCCCCGAACATCCCTTGCCCCGTGTGTCCCCCGTGTCCCTTCCAGCAGTGCTGGCACGTCCCTCCGTGGCCCCAGAAGCCAGGATGCCCTTCTGGCTTTGCGTGGCTCCCTGTGGGACTTCCTTCAGCGTGAAAATCCACAGTGCCTGGCTGCCAAAACCTCTTCCCAGCTCCCTTCCCTTGCTCCGTGCATCCATCTCAGGAACTGCTGCAAAAGAAACACGTTTGGGTTTCTCTGCCTTGCCCCTGCCTGTGCTTGGGCCTGTCCCGGCCTCTCCTGGCTGGAAGGACAGGGATGCCTCAGCCTGGCCTCCCTGCCCCACCACAGGGCAGCTATTTCCTTTGCATTCCTGTTTGGAATAGTTCCTTACTTAAACCTTTCCCCAGCAAAGTCACATTTTGGGTGGCTTGACCAAATTAGGGATGTGCAGCAACCCAGCATGGAGTTGTCCTCTGTGATCCACAGGCGGATTCCAGCCCCCATCCATTACACAATGTTAATTTACTCCTTGCTAAAGCCAAAACACTTCAGAGCTGGAAAGGAAAATCTGGAAGTATTTACTTGATTATTCCAGTGACATTCCTTGGGGTGTTTTCACATCATATCCTTTCTCTCGCTGCCTTGGGGCAATATTCCAATAACCAGCTAGATCCCTTTAAAGTGCTGGAGGGGAAAGGAGGAGGAAGAAAAGGAAAGTGCCCGAGTGCGTGCTGAATATGGATGTAAAGTTCAGTGTTTCTTTGCAAGATTTGAAATTCTTGCTGCACTTGGTTGTAGAAAATCAGCTTGGGCAAGAGTGAAACAATGGTTTGGGCTGGAAGGGAGTTAAAGCTCCTCCCATCCCACCCCTGCCATGGGCAGGGACACCTTCCATTATCCCAGGCTGCTCCAAGTCCCGTCCAACCTGGCCTTGGGCACTGCCAGGGATCCAGGGACAGCCACAGCTTCTCTGGGCACCCTGTGCCAGGGCCTCCCCACCCTCACAGCCAAGATTTCCTTCCCAATATCCCACCCATCCCTGCCCTCTGGCAGTGGGAAGCCACTCCCCCATCCTGCCATTCCACATCCCTGTCCGAAGTCCCTCTTGGAGCCCCTTTAGGCACTGGAAGAGGTTCTAAGGTCTCCCTGGAGCCTTCTCCTCTCCAGGCTGAGCAGCCCCAGCTCTCCCAGCCCACCTTTAGAGAGCTGATGTCCCCTGTCCCACCTGCAGGTCCCACACTTAAACACTTCTGTGCAAATTCCCAATATTTACATGTTGGGATGCACGCTGGAATTGCACGCTGGGGATGATTTCCTGAAGAAACCCACAAATAGCTTCTGAATGACGACCAAAATGAGAAAATTGGGATTGGTTCATGGGCAAGTCGTGAATAGAAAAAGAGATGAAATTAGCTGAATGAACTGCTCATTATGCATTATTCAGCCAGCTGTACTAATTAGTGCCTTAAGGACTGTTCCTGTTCCCACTGCAGCCAACTCTAAACTCCTTTTGATTTCAGTGGGAGCAGGACAGAGCCCTCAGAGAATGGGCCTGGTGCCTGCTCCCTCTGCAATGCCTCATGTTTTCTTTTCCTTTTACTATTTCTTACTGATTCCAAATTTTTTGTGTGTGTCTTTTATTAAAACAGCTTCTGAAATGTCCTGTGTGGTGATCAGTTAATCACAGGGACAGAAACTGTCCTGTGCCCGATGTGCTCTCTGAAGGGAAAGGTTTTTCATGTCTCCTTTTGCTTTGCTTTTATCCAGAGGGGGAGAGAAGCTTGAAAACCCTTTGGAAAACACAATCCATCCAGAAATGTCACTAGGCCAGGAGGTGCTGGAATTAAATGTTTGCACTCTGAGCCCAGAAATTGCAGCTGGGCATTTAGTGTTATATTTTTTTTTTTTTGCTGCATATGGATAATGTTTGTGCTGGTTCTTTCCCACCAAATATTCCTACAGCTCTGAGTGTGGCAATGTCAGAAAAAGACACCAAACTGGTGCCTGTGACACATCAACAGCAGATCTCCACCAGTCCACTTGCTGGGGACCAGAATAACAGGTTTTCTATCTCACTTCCCCCCCGCCCCCGTGGACAAACCAACACCTTCAGGAGAAACAGACCCTGATTCTGGTGAGGCTCAGGGGAGCCTCCAACGTCGTTCTGCTCCCTGCTCCATCCTGGGCTGCAAGGCCCGTTCCTCTGGAGAGGCACCACAGCAGATCACCATCCACAGAATTTTTCCAGCTGGTGGTGAGGCCGGAGAGGACCCCGATAGATGCTCACTTTGGACTTGAAGGGATCACATTTTAATGAGTTATCCCACTCTTGCTGCAGACTCTCTGTCCCCCCCAGCCCCAGGCAGAGGTGTCTCCGCTCAGGACTGAGTAGGGAATTGCTGGCTGGAGAACAGCTTCCCACTTCCATGTTCTGCTGGATTTTGATGGATCCATGTTGCACCAGCCGCCTTTTTTCTCCCGGTTCTTGGGGTCCCTCGGGAAGGAGCAGCAGCAACGCAGCTCCACGGTGCTGCCAGTGGGTTCTGCCCCAGCCTGCCCTGAGCTGGAGCTGCTGTGGGATTCCTTCGCAGCAGCTCACTAAAATTCCCTCCTGGAGAGAGAGCAGAGGATGTACCAGCAGCTCAGCCTGGAGGAATCTCCACAACCCCACTCTTTGGGCTCCTCTCCACAGACTGCCTAAAATGGGTATAAAGGAGCCTCGGCGTGGAATTTATTTTCTTCCTCAGACCATCCTTAAAATAACAAACACCAGCAAACTGGTGCCATGCGGTGCGTCTGTTTGAATAACACGGACCTTCTGCTTGGGAGAGAGGAAACTCCAAATAACTCCTTGATTTGTGTTTCCTTTCTTCTCCTTCCTCATCTCCTCCTCCTCACTACTGTATACAAATCTGGTTCTGCCAGCTCCGAGCCACCAGTTCCCCCCCCTCCCCTGACGAGCTGCTTTTTACGCCGTGTGATGGTTATTTAATTTCCTCTTCGCTTCCAACGCGGCCAATATTTATCTTCCCTCATGGGATCGCGCCTTTGTTTACACGCTGCTGCTGTCGAGGGGGATGGCCAGCGCTGCCCTGGGGCCAGCAGACCGAATTCCTGCCCTCTGACTGCATCCCAAGGAATAGCATCTTCCCTGCGGGCGGTCCTGATCCTCCCGGATCACAGGAGCAATTAGGATTAAAAGATGGGTTTGAAGTTAGCACATGGAGACATCCTTCCGCAGAGAGAGGGGTGGAGGGGCTGGTGGGGCAGGCAAGGGTCGGGCTGTGCTAAAACCTGGCTCAGTGTTACCTCCTGATTGCTTCCCCACAACGAGGAAAACAACGCCTAATTGCCATTTTTCCCTTCCTTTTTTTTTTTTTTGAGACAGCACAGTTTAAACACAGGTAAAAGGGAGATTGTAGAACACCACTCCCAAAAATCTGACTGAAATCAATCTGACTCGCAGAAAAGGCAGGATCTTACCAGGAGCAGCTTTCCTTTGTTCAAAGCTGTGCCCTAAACCGAGTTAGGAACCATCTTTTCCTCATTAAATTTGTTTCCTTTCAGCGCTGAGCTTTTCCCTTCATTACCACATGCAATTTTTTTTTTTCTTCAAAGCCCTCATAGCTAATATCACAACTATAGATCTTGGGGTTATTTATAGCCCTAAACTCCGCAGAGAGCTGTGTGTCTTGTTGCTGTGGAAACTGGGATTCTAAAAGTGAAAGGGTTTGAAAGGGATTTCAGAAGAGACCTGCTGGATTTCAGGGCTGGCTTTCACTTCCAGAGCTCTGTGTTCCACTGTGCCTTGAACTTACAGGTAAAATCCACCTGAGGGGCTCAGGTAACCCTCGGGGGATACTGGGGAATACTGGTCCTGTGTGGTTTTTAGGGTCTGGCACATCACAGCCTGGTTTTTGCTCTCTGCTGTGAGGCCAAAGATGCCCAGGTATCCATGGGAGTGTCTTGGTGTCACCGCTGGCTCATTTGCCAGGCTCTGGGCTGTTTGCTTTTTTCTTTGGCTTTTATTGGGCTTTGGGAGCCTTTTTCAATGGAAATGCCACCTTCTGTGCTGAAACCTGCTGCACACTGCAGCCAGTCATTGAATCATGGAATGGTTTGGGTTGGAAAGGACCTTAAAATTCATCTTGTTCCCCCCCCTGCCATGGTCAGGGACACCTTCCACTATCCCAGGGTGGTCCAACCCGGCCTTGGACACTGCCAGGGATCCGGGGGCAGCCACAGCTTTTCTGGGCACCCTGTGCCAGGACCTCCCCACCCTCACAGGGAGGAATTTCTTCCCAATATCCCACCTAACCCTGCTCTCTTTCGGTTTGAAGCCATTCCCCCTTGTCCTGTCACCCCGGTTCCTGATGAAGAGCCCCTCTCCAAGGACTCCGAGATCCTCTCCAGAGCTTTGAGACTGGCATGGAGCAGCATTTGCTGGAAACTGGATTTTCCTGCATTAAAGAGTTGTTTAAACGATTTTGTTTGTCTCTGGGTGTAGAGTGTAAAGGCCGAGGGTGGGATTGATGGGCTGGGTCCTGCTTCCTACCCTGCTCCTCCTCCAGCAGCTCAGCACAAGGCAGACTCTCACTCGGCAGAAATTCCATGTTTTACCTGGGCAGGGATCTCGCTGAGCCACCTGTGGAAAAGCCAGTTCTTCCCCGTGATCCACCCTGGGATCCTCAGACTGAATCCCAGCTCCCGAGGAGAAGCCAAAAGCCGCAGTGCCGTGCCCCCTTCTCCTGAGGCTGACAGGAACGCTGTGCTTGCCACCAGCCCGGCTTTTTCTGTGCCTCTGAATGTCCCCAGCTGGGGACAAATCCTTGGAGAGCTTCCCTGGCTGTGGGTGTCACTTCCTAGCAAGGGCCGAGCTTGAAAAACCCCTTATAATTCAACCAGGAATTCTGTTTACAAACCGGCTCCAGAGCCAAGCCCGACCTGAGATTTCAGCTACTTCCACGACGCCAAACTTGGAAAAATATCCTAGAAAATTCCAATGCGGCTGAAGGGGAGGAGGAGGAGGAAAGGGAAGGACAGGCAGCGTAACACGATTAACCCCTGAGCATGAGCCTTAAATTCACAAGCAAGGCCCAAATGTCAGCGCTGATGAGCTCTTCCCTCGCATTTCCACGAGCAAAGCAGCGACCCCTGTGCGTGCCGGATTCCCGGCGTCGGGGGCGAGCACCAGGCAGCCTCTCCTTCCCCAGAGCAGCCCTGACATTTGCTCAGCACATTCTCCAGGTCCTTCCTGGCACGCCGTGTGTCGTGCCTGGCTCGGAGTTATTCCTGTGATATGGGATTAAAAATAGAAAGGCAGGAGCCGGGAGTCGCAGCCCGAGACGGTGATTCAGTGACTGAGCTTTTCCATTAGAGGGTGCCAGGATCCTACTGTTGCTCCAGAGCCCGGGAACCGTGGAAAACACAACTTGGTGCCGTACATTTCGGGACCAGGCAAGTCCATACCCATTTTTGGACCCAATCCTTGCGCTGTCCAGCTAAGGGAGAACTGTAGAGTGACGGAATGCTCTGAGATGGGAGGGACACGAAAGGTCCATCAGATCCAGCCCCTGGGTCTGCACGGGACATCTCCAAGAATCCCACCATGTGCCTGAGAGCGTTGTCCAAACTGCACTTGGGGGTGTTTGGCAGGCAGAGATGTGTTTTGAAGAAGTGGATGTGGGCAGCAGGAGATGCCAACATTCCCAGGGGATTCTGGGCACTGTTTGGATGTGAATAGGAAATCCTCGTTAAAAAAAAAATTATTATCCACAAAAAAAATGGAAGTTCTGGTGGGAAACAACAGTTTGTATGGCTGTCACTGGCTGTGCTCGGGGTGTAGTGGTGAGGACAGACAGTAAAGGATGGGCCTCATCTTCTACTCCTGGTCTACCCAACCTCAGGTACCACCCCAGTTATCGAATGGATTTGCTTCTCCATCCCAGAGAAGCCCCTTTGGAGGAGCAGAACATCCTCAGGTCTGGGCTGCTTGCAGCAGACACAGCAGATTTTAAAGTGCCTTGCTTGGTTTTGAACCTTTGGAAAAACAAAGTTCTGTAATTTTGAGGAAGGGTTGGTGAAACTATTGGGATCAGTCAGAGAATCCCAGAACGGTTTGGGTTGGAAGGGACTTTAAAGATCATCTCATTCCACGCCCTGCCAGGGCAGGGACCCCTTCCACTATCCCAGGGTGCTCCGAGCCCCGTCCAGCCTGGCCTTGGGCACTGCCAGGGATCCAGGGGCAGCCACAGCTGCTCTGGGCACCCTGTGCCAGGACCTCCCCACCCTCCCAGGGAACAATTCCTTCCCAGTATCCCACCTAACCCTGCCCTCTGGCAGTGGGAAGCCATTCCCTGTGTCCTGGCATTCCCAGCAGTGTGGGCACCGGTTCCTCTGTGGTGCAGCTGCAGGGGGACACTGCTGCTGACACGTGGAAGAAGGAAGATGAATCCTTGGATCACGAAATATCTTCGTCCCTGTGCTGCCTCTGCAGATCCTGGGCACATCCATCCCCGTGCATCGCTTTCCCCACCTGCCTGCCCAGCACGGGATCTTCTGGAGCACGTGGATTTCTGGTTAACGGGGGGATAGGAACCTTCCTGGGATCAGTGGGAAAGCTACAGGTGATCGCAGCGAGGGAGGGGAAGGGAGCGTGTCTGGATCCCAAACTCCGCATCGCATCCTGACAGCTTTTCCCGTGGATTCCAGCCAACGTGGCTCAGGTTCGGAGCCGTCTGCTCCTGTCCTGGGTCACAGCGGGTGATCCCGAGCAGATGGGATGAAGGGCTGACCCTGAGCCACACCAGCAAGACTGATCCTCGCTCTCCTGACTGGGAATTCAGGACAAGGCAGGAGCAGCGGTGTCCTGGCCAGGTGGGTGAGGGCTGTGTCAGCAGCCAGCCCGCAGCCGCTTCTTTCCCTGCTTTCTGGAGGAACCCCGTGCTTCTGAACCCAAAAGTCAGGACCGTGTGTTGGCAGTTACTTCTGGCTGACAGATGGAAAACCAGGGATGGTAAAGGAGCAAGAGACTTGTCTGAGACAGCAGCTTTGCAATAAAACCACGCTTGGCCAAGTGCTGATGTTGTCTGTGGCCACCCTTTGGTCCTGGTGGCTTCCCTGGTGTCCCGAGGATGGATTTTGTGGATCACAAACGGTCCCTGCAGAGCTTGGGCAGCCCATCCCCGGCTGTTTCCTTGCTGCTGTGGCCACGGGGCAGGAAGAAACCCCGTCCCCAAATCTGTGGTCCCTGATGCCTGTGAGCACCCTGATTTCACGGGATGGGAATAGCAGCATCCTGGGCTGCAGCCATACCCTCATGGGGAGAGCCACTGAGGGATGGTCTCATCTTACAGTGCTGGAGAGTCTTCCTTCCCAAAATGATCCCGAAGCGTTCTGGGGAGTAAATATAAACCAGAGGTGTTTGGGGAGGCGGATGGGGTGGGATTCGGGGCTGGGAGCGGCCCAGCTCAGCAGTTTGGGATGGCAAGGGAAGCCAGGACGTGTGAGGACATGGGAGGGAGCACGGGCCAGCAGAGTGCACAGAGCAGCAACTGGCAAAGCTGGGGCTGGGCCAAGAAAATAAACATAGGAAGTACTTGAGACTGATGAGAACCATGGGCAGCCTGCTCTTGTTTAAGGAGGTTTTTTTGGGACACTGGAGCAGGCGGAGCGAGACCTCAGCCCTGTTCAAACTTTCATTGACTTCAGCTGGGCCAGGATTTCATTTCAGATGGTTCTGGTTTTCCCCAGGATGTGAATTCCCCGTTTTGGGACGTATCCCTCTACCACCCACTGCCCAGCAGGAATGTTGGAGACTTGTGCAGAGATTTAGGGATGGATCCTGTCAGGGCTGGGTGCTGCCAGCGTGTCAGGAGGAGCAGAGGCTGCTCTGCAGCACTCCAGAGCTGTGTGTGAGCACTCAGGATCGATAAATCCAGAGCTGAAGGCCAAATCTGAGTGCTCAGCAGCTCTGCTAATCAGCTGGGTGCCTGCAAGCAGATTGAAAGCCAGTTCCTTCCAAATTTTCTCTTCCAACAAATAACCTGGAGGCTTTTCACTCCAGAGTTTGACTTGGGCCCCTTACTTTAACATTTCAGCCCCCTGTGTGCTCTTCAGTCTCCTGATAAAGATGGGGCATTCCAGGTAAGTGACAAATCGAAGCAGGTTTTCATCTGGCACTGGATTTCACCCTGAGATCTCTGGAATTATCCATCCAAAAATCACAGGGTCTTGAAAATCCTGTCAGTCACGGAGGAAGTTTGAAGGGAAGGCTCAAGCAATACTGGGAAATATGAGCAGAGGGCAAAAGAGGAGCTTGGGGTGGTTGTGAGAAGAGCTTTTCCAGGAGGCAGAAGCCCAGGGAAGATTGCATTCCTGGCTGGAAGTGAAGCTGGGTAAGAAGTGAATGAGGACAGGGAATGCAGCCTCCAGCTCCGCTCCTTTTGGGGAGCTCCGTTCATCCCACCGTGTCAGGGATGAGTTTCAGTCCAAATCCAAAAGTTCCCTCACTTCAGAACGGTTCCCACTGGGATTTGTCAGCACGTGGGCTCCTTTGTTTCAGCAGGACCAAGGTGTGCCTCTCATGCCAGGGAAAATCCAAACATCCTGCTCTTCCCCGTCCCTGCTGCTCCCTCTTTGTGCCACGCCGGCGCCCGACAGCGACAGCCGAGTTAATCTGGTTTAGAACTCTCGTGGCTCGATTTCTGAAGGTCTCACCGTTGTAGGGTGACGTTCCTTTATCCCTCATCCTTTCTTTTCCTGCTGGATTATCCCACGTTAATAGTACCCTGTAATACAGCCTGTTATTAACTGCTCCTGAATCCTGCTCGCTGATTCCTTAAGCAGATCTTGAAACCCTGTGATGGAGTTTTCTGGGGGTTTGTTTTGTGCTTTGCTCTTTTTTTTTTTTTTTTCCCCTTTAAACCCAGTGCATGAAACGTGTAGGATAATTTTCTACTCTGGCTTTTGGGAAGCACAGGAATTTCTCTTGTTTGGACAGCTCAGACACGCTGTTCCAGGTTGAAGTGTGCATCTGCTTAAATCCCTACAAAACAGGCTGCAAGAAGGAAACCTTGTTGGAAAACCTGCCTCAGATATGGAATAAACCCTTCCACAGGTATTTATCTGCCCAGAAAAAAGATCCTTGAACACCCCTTGTGTGACAGCATTCCATAAGAAAAGAATATGAGTAATGTCAACTTTTTTATGTCTCTGTGTCTTCTTGGTTCACCGAGAGACATTTCTTCGTTGTTATGAATTATAAATCCCCATTGCTACAGTCCAAATAATTCTGGGAACTTCTGCCACTGGCTTCCAGAGCCCAGGGAAACAACAGTGTCCTTCCCATTTACAGTGCTCAAAGCACTTCCAAACATTCATTATTCACACAGGAACTCAAACATCAGCGGCCCCATTAAACTGAGAGCGGGAGCCCGGCTTTCTCCTCAGGTGCCAAAACACTTGGTCGAGGTTTATTTCTTCCTCTGAGAGCAGATTCTAATCCCAGAGCAGCACCTTTTCCAAAGGGTTAGGCCAAAGGAATGAGTGTGGCCTTGGTCCCTGCCTCAGTTTCCCTCCTGGTGATGGCAGATAGGAGGATTCAGCCCATTGGGAGCTGGAGGAAGAAGTAGAACAAAGTCCATTAGAACAATACTTGTAAATCCCAGCTCCCACAGTCCTGGAATTCTTCGGGATCACAAAATCCTGGAATGGTTGGGGTTGGAAGGGACCTTAAAGATCACCTCATCCTACCCCCTGCCATGGGCAGGGACACCTCCCACTGTCCCAGGTTGCTCCAAGCCCCGTCCACCCTGGCCTTGAACACTTCCAAGGATGGGGCAGCCACAACCTCAACTTCTCTGGATTATAAAAATCCTCAGAATTTAAAAAAACCCGACTTCCTGCAGCTGTTGAGCCAGAAAAAAACCCCAAGCTCTTGGCAGGAAATACCCCAAAAATGCCCTCAAAGCAAAAAAAAAACCACCCTCCAAACTGTTTATTTTTTAACCTCATGCAGCTTGAACCTTATCTCAAGGCTGAGGTGGGACAGAGGGAGCACAAATGGCTTCTGCTCCGGGTTTGGCAAAGCTTTGGGATGTGACCCTTCCTGGGAGAGCGGGACGAGCCCCGCACCAGCTCCTCCAGCCCTTCCCAGCATCGGGCAGGAGCAGCCTTTGCCCGTGGCAGGGCTGGAGCTGGAAGCCAGCATGCCAAGCAGGTTTCTTCTCCTCGCATTATGTCAGCGTTTCCTGACAAACCCAGCGGGAACACGCGGGTGACAGATGTCCCTTAATTATCGGCAGCGTTCCCGCTCCTCCTCGGGCTCAGGCAGAAAATTCCGAGCCTCGAAATGAAGGCCCTGCTTGGTTTGGTTAAGCCTGGCTGGCCTGGATTTACTCAAAGGCATCTTTCAGCTGTGGAAAATTGGTCACCTTGGGGTTTCTGCCCTGCCAAGGGGTATCCCAGAGCTCCAGGCAGGCGAGCAGGGTGGAAAATCCAGGGAGAAGCGGGAGGCTGGGGAAGCCTCAGCCCTGCAAGTAAGGGGATTTGCCAGCTGGGATGAGAAGGGCAGAGAGGGGCCACTCCCTGTGGCAGGCTGTGTCTTCCTGGAGACGGAGCTGGGCTTTATCATGGACAAACAGCTCAACACTCATTTTTTGTAGGGCAATCCAGTGAAGTAAAAGGGCAAATGAAGCATGCTGGGGGGAAATCCCATTGTTTTCCCTTGGTTTTAATCTTCAGTTTCCAAGATCACAAAAAATCTACCTCTGGGCCTCAGCAAACATCCGTGAGGGATGGAGGGAAGGAGGATGGTGTCCCACCACCTGCAGAGCCATGTCCTGCTCCTCTTCTCCTTGGATGACACCTCCTTCGCAGACCCCTACATGGGATAGCAGCTTGATTTTACTGAACACAGCTACTGGGTGTGTTCCACAGCACATAGGAACTCAAATCAGGTCATCCATCCATCCATCCACCCATCCATCCTCCACCCATCCATCCATCCCTCCACCCATCCATCCATCCATCCATCCATCCATCCATCCATCCATCCACCCATCCATCCATCCATCCATTCCTCCATCCACCCATCCATCCATCCATCCATCCATCCATCCATCCATCCATCCATCCATCCATCCTCATGGAATGACTTTTAGCTGAAGGAGAGCAGGTTTAGATCAGATTTTAGGAAAGATTTCTGTGAGGGTGGTGAGACCAGAGAAGCTGTGGCAGCCCCTGGATCCCTGGCAGTGCCCAAGGCCAGGCTGGACGGGGCTTGGAGCAGCCTGGGACAGTGAAAGGTGTCCCTGCCCATATTAGGGGGTGGAATGGGATGATTTTAATGTCCCTTCCAACCCAAACCATTCCAGGATTCTACTGTGTGCATCGGCCTCCCCTCGCGTGTCCCTCCCAGCTGATTCCAGCCCTATTCCTTCTCTCCCGAAAGCACAGGGAACACCCCTGCTCCGAGGAGCTCCCAGCCTGCCTGCGATTCCCACACTCCCCATCTCCTTCCTTCAGGCTGCCTGCCGGATGCTGGGGAAAATCCAGCCCTGGGGGAAAACATCCACCTGCCCACAAGGAAAAACCATCCCAACCCATTTCCTGCCGCCGGCACTGCGAACCTCCCCTCCCATGTGCTTGGCTGATCAGGATCAGCTTCTTTGCTGCTGTTTTTGTGCCTCTTGATTTCCACACGGAAACCGGCTCTATTTTTACCCGGCTCAAGCTGATTAGATTGGCAGTAATTGGCAGGATAAACAGACACGTCCTGTGTGCAGCAGGTTAATGCGATACAGGCGGTGACCAGGGAATGCTCTCGGCCCCTGCCCAGCACGGGGAAGACGATCGAGGTGATTTATTGCCCGCACGCCTGGAACGTGCCCATTAGCCAGCCCCATCCTTCCTCCCCCTGCAAGCCCATTTCCCCTCGCGGGGCCGCCGCGCGGTGCCGAGCGTTTCGTCCTTTCCTCCTCAGCTCCTCACAACCCCGCACCAGAACCCAAGGACACGCAGGAGTTTTCCTTTCTGGTTAACCCAGACCCTGGCTTTTCCTGACCTGTGGGACTGTTAGCGTTGGAGCAGCCACATATTAAACAAGAAAAATGCTACTTACGACTCCCAGGCTGACCTCGTCCGAGTAATGTAATTTCCCACCATTTCAGTCACTTCCATAAGTTCCAATCTTCCGGAAGATTAGCAGCAGTTCTGCTTGCTGCAATATCATTCTGGGCTTTAATTGGTTTTGGGGGTAATTTAGCCAGAGACCGAGTGGAGAAGAGAAAATTTAGGGGCAACCTCAGGTGATGCTACGGTCCTGGAATTCAATCTGCTGGGGGAGGGATGGAGCAGGAAGCCAAAATGAAAATCATTCCACTTTCCAAAGCTGCACATTTTCAATCTAATGCTGGGAGACTTAGGGAATATTTTGGCTCTTGTGCTTGGTGGTGGCTGCAGCAGCTGTTTAATCCCAGGAGAGGCACGGAAGGTGAGCAATCCTCAAAAGAGTTACGAGCCAGGGAGGGAGGTGCCCTGTTTATTCAAAAACATCTGTACCTATATCAAGTTTGATGCCATCTCAGAGGGCTTCTGATCCCTCCAGCTGCTGCAGGATTCCACAGCCACCACTGACTGCTCCCGTGCTGCCAAAAGTGGTTTTTGGGGAGGCCCACTGTGCAGGGCTCGGAGCTGGAGGTAGGGAATAAACCCCTCCTCTTTCTTCATGCCAGGTTGCTCTGAATCCCAGCATTTTCCTCCATGCAGGTGGCACAGGCAGGATATTCAGTCACAGAACCATGGGAATGTTTGGGTTAGAAGGGATAATAAAATAATCCAGTCCCCCCGCTCCGCCATGGGCAGGGGCACCTTCCACTATCCCAAGGTGCTCCAACCTGGCCTCGGACACTCCCAGGGATCCAGGGGCAGCCACAGCTTCTCTGGACACTCTGTGCCAGGGCCTTCCCACCCTCACAGGGAGGAATTTCCTCCTAATATCTCACCTAAATCTCTCCTCTTTGCGTTTAAAACCATTCCCCCTTGTCCTATCACTCCATCCTTCCCCATCCCAGAGCCTCTCCGCTCGCTGCCTCTGGGCGGGCGCTCCCCCCCTGTTTGCAGCTGAACCTTGAGCCCTCTCACTTTTCCCATTTCATCTGTTCAATGCAGGCCCTGTTGATTTGGGATTTTTCCTGATCAATCCATGGCAGGCACCAAGCCCGGGGCTGTGTGGAAGGCTGAGGAATTCCACCGCTGTGATTATCTCTACCTCACGTCCTCATCCCGCCGCAGGTGAAAGCCAGAGGTCTCCACTGCCTGTTTCCCTCAGACTCCTCTTTGCCCCTCATTACACCACCCTCTCTAATTACCACTTTCTGCCATGACACCACCCCCTTTTAATTACCCAGTTCAGCCTTGGTGGTTCCAGTAATTGTCCAAGAAACCTCCCAGCCTGAAACGCTTCAAGCCCGCGGTGTCTCCTGTTCCCCCCTTGGAGCGTGGGTGTGGTGCTGGCTTTTCCCCAGCCCTCTGGTGCTTCCAGTGGCTCTTCCAAGACCTGCTGGAAACCACCTTTAACTCTCCAGACAGCTCCTTGGCCACCTCCTTTACAGCTCTCTCAAGTTGTTCGGATCTGCTGGTTTAAAAACCCTGAGCTCCATCCGCTGGATGCTCCTGGGCACTCCTGGAAAGGATTTCCTTAGCATGTTGTCTTTTTTCCCACCAAATACCAGGACAAATCCCTCACTAAGCATTCCTGCCTTTTCTCTGCCATTGATAAATCTCACTGAGCATCCCTGCCTTGTCTGTGGCATTGATAAAACTCCCATTTCTCTGCAGGATCGCCCCTCTGCTCAAAACTCTTGGAAAATATCCTTCTGTCTTTCATTTCCCCAGCTTCTGAGGTCTATTAATTACAACCAGTTTCCCTTTTCTCCCTTTTGTGTGTTTATAGTTTGTGTGTCAGGCTTGGCAGCTCTCTCCCTTCCTTTCCAAGTGGTGTTGGTTACTTTTACAAAGATCCCCGTCTGCGGTGCTGCATTTGGGGTAAAATATTCTTAAAGGTTTCTCCCTGTTCAACCCTTTTTTCACTTAAAGTGAAAATTTTTCACTTCTCTAAATTGACCTGACTCATAATTATTTTCTGATTTGGGAAACAGGACCTTTTAGAGTGGCAAGTAAATACACAGATTTATAGATATTGCTGCTTTAAACTTTATTTGCGCGTAACAAATATAATCAAGCCATGAAGGCCCTTGCCTGGTGCAGTGAGAAATCCACCCTTACCTGCTGGAGTGAGGATAAATGTGGAATTCCCTGGTGCTGGAGACAGTAGTTTTTTCCATTAGGATATTATCTTTCCCCCTCCCCCCAAAGCTCTAAGGATATTTTAATATTGGCAGCTCAGGACCTCCAGCATCCATCGCTCAGCTGGAATTCCCCAGTGATCCCGAGGTTTTTATTAGATATTGTGGATGTGGCTGCTTAAAGAAGCAGAGTGTGTCGGGTCCCTGCTGCAGACCCTTCCTGCCTCGTGCTTTATTTCCCGGGATATTGATCCAGAAACACTCTGGATCGTTTATTTCCTTGTTAATGACTCAGAACCGGCCGGTGCTTGGGAGAGGGAGATCATCTGCTCCCAGCCAATCCCAGTGGGATTCCAGTCAGGATTGGCAGGTCGAGACCTCCAAGCACGAGTGGGAGCCGAATGGAGAGGGTGGTTCTAACACAGGGCTGCAGAATTCCAGCCAGGAAAAGCCCCTGTCACCCCGCAGCGCTGGGACAGCAGTGCCGTGGCTGGCCACCACACCACGCTCACCCCAGCACCTCTAAGTGTTCATCCAGCCCCTTCATCTGGCATTCCCGCAGTCAGAGGATCCTGGAATCATGGAATGGTTTGGGTTGGAAGGGATCGTAAAGCTCAGCTCCTTCCACCCCTCAGGGACACCTTCCACTGTCCCAGGTTGCTCCAAGCCCCGTCCAGCCCCACCTTGGACACTCCCAATCTGCTTTATCTGCCTCCCAGCGTGGCTTTTGGCAATTTTTGGAGTCTCCTGGATCCCACCTGAAACCCTTTAATAACCAAAGCGTCCCTTTCTGACCAAACCCTCTGCTCCAGCCACAGGGCACCAAGACAGGCTGGGGACGCTCCAAGAAACCTAAATCAGCTCAGGACCAGAAGATTTGCTCGTGGCTGCATTTTTAGAGTGGGACCTGCCCACTCCTCAGGCACCAAGGTGCTGTTCCCAAAATAACCCTCATTTTAAAGCCACACACCATCCCGAGAGTGGATCCCATTCTCCTCTCCTCCCTCAGCAGATTGCTGGGAATTTCTTTTTCACCAGGTACCATTAAACTTGCTGTTATTTTAAGCACCTGTTTTATGAGGAGCAGCATCCCACGTTGGTCAGAGGGGTGTCACACACAGGTGTTTGCCTCAGATCCCTACATCCCACCAAATTCCCGCCAAAGGAATTGCTGGCCAATAATTAATTGGCTAATTCACACGTAAAACGACTCTAACTGACTGAAACTACTGAGAAAGCAACAGAAGGGGACTGGAACTTCTTTTATTCCCTGCCAAAATCTTTATATGCGTTTAAGCAACTTCAGTTCTGGTGTTTTTCTTGGAAAGTTTGGGGGTTTCCACCCAAATTCTCCCTCCGTGAAAAAAAAAAAACCAAAAAAAGGGGATTTTGCATTTCCAAAAAAATGCAGCCCCGGGAGTGGGGGTTTTTTGGGAAGGAAACAACTAAAGCCCCCCAATCTACAATGANAAAGCCCCCCAACGTACAATGAGCACAGCTCTTGCATTCACAAAGGACTCGGCGTAGTTTGAAAAGACATTTTCTACTGGAAAGAAGTGCTTCAGTGGGAAAATTTCCACCCCCTCCAGTTGCATCTCCTCCCTCCAGCTCTGCGAGAGAGAGAGAGAGAGAGGAAGGTTTTCTTCCAGAGGAGGGTGGTGATGTGTTTCCATGGACGGACAAGAAAATGCATCGAGAGAGAGAGAGAAAAAAAACCCAACTGAGTGGGAAGACACAGCCTGAAAGTTCCCAGTGGGTGGGCAGTGAGGCAGGTACTGAGCACAGGCAGCCTTTCCAGAGGGGATGCACAGCCCGAGTCCCGCGGGTTTCCATCACCAGAGGTTACACAGTTCATTTTTTCCCTTGGAGTCCTGGCCAGGCTGGGTCTGGCTCAAAACCACCACTCCAGTAACGCTGGTGGCAATGGAAGGATGCAAATCCCAGCCGGTGCGTGGGGATTTTGGGGAAGAGCTGAGTTTTTTCTCCATCGCCCAGATTTTGCTTTATAAGCACTTGTGAGCATCTTTTTAATCCTTCTCCAGCAGAGCTCCCCCTCTAATACTGGTGCGTGAATCCCCCGGTGTGTGAACACAAACACATCGATATTTGCNCTGCCGCCGTGAAAAAAAAAAAACCAAATAATGGGAGTTTGCAGTTGCCAAAAAATGCAGCACCTGGAGTGTGGGATTTTTAGGGAAGGAAACACTAAAGCCCCCCAATGTACAATGAGCACAGCTCTTGCATTCACAAAGGACTCGGCGTAGTTTGAAAAGACATTTTCTACTGGAAAGAAGTGCTTCAGTGGGAAAATTTCCACCCACTCCAGTTGCATCTCCTCCCTCCAGCTCTGCGAGAGAGAGAGAGAGGAAGGTTTTCTTCCAGAGGAGGGTGGTGATGTGTTTCCATGGACGGACAAGAAAATGCATCGAGAGAGAGAGAGAAAAAAAACCCAACTGAGTGGGAAGACACAGCCTGAAAGTTCCCAGTGGGTGGGCAGTGAGGCAGGTACTGAGCACAGGCAGCCTTTCCAGAGGGGATGCACAGCCCGAGTCCCGCGGGTTTCCATCACCAGAGGTTACACAGTTCATTTTTTCCCTTGGAGTCCTGGCCAGGCTGGGTCTGGCTCAAAACCACCACTCCAGTAACGCTGGTGGCAATGGAAGGATGCAAATCCCAGCCGGTGCGTGGGGATTTTGGGGAAGAGCTGAGTTTTTTCTCCATCGCCCAGATTTTGCTTTATAAGCACTTGTGAGCATCTTTTTAATCCTTCTCCAGCAGAGCTCCCCCTCTAATACTGGTGCGTGAATCCCCCGGTGTGTGAACACAAACACATCGATATTTGCAGCCACACAGACCCGCACGCACATCCCGGTGCCGCAAAGACCCGGCACGCTCGGATCCAGGGGGATGCGCCAGCCGAGCAGGACCCCGCGTGCTCCGGAGGCACAACGCGAGCCGCCGCCGCTGCTTCGGGCAAGATCCCGACATCTCCAGCACTCCCGGGGAGATAAAACCCCCAATATCTGCGGACCAGAGCGCTGAGGGCCTCCCGATGGATTGGGAGGAATTGGGAGGACCCCGATGGGATGCGCTGTGCTGGAGGGAGGGGACCGAGGCGCGCCGCAGCCCAGCTGGATCGGGACCCAGCCCGGAGCGCTGCCGTAAATCCCGAGCGCTGCCATCCAGCCCGGAGCGAAGCGACAGCGCGGCCTTTTCATGAATAAATAATCTGTGTTGCAGTTGCGGTGTGCCGGACCCGGCACGGAGCAGAGTCTGCCCGGAGACTCGGCGCTGGCGGCGCGGAACGAGGCGTTCGGCCCATTCCCACCCCTCCCTCCCACCCACCCACCCA
>VZRQ01002102.1:257960-279812 GCA_013397975.1 Machaerirhynchus nigripectus
TTTTTTTCCCTCCTTTTCCCCCACCCCCGTTCCCTGCCTTGGATGGTTTTTAGGTGGAGTCGTTTGCACCAAAACCCAATAGCTGCTGCTGTTCTTGCTGCTATTTTTTTTTTTTTTTTTTTTTTTTTTTTTTTTTAATGATCCTGTTTCCACAGCAGGGGAAGAGAGAACTGATCCTCAACATACTCCCAGAGAATGAATAATCACAAGAAACTGGCTTAAGCAGCTCCCTGGATCTGGTGCATGATTTCGATTGAGTTCGATTTGATTTAATTTTTTAAATTTTTATTTATTTCTTTTTCCCCAAGTCATCGTTCGCATTTTATTTCCTGCATTTCTTCCTATTCTTTTTTTTTTTTTTCACCTTTCGGGAGATTTGCAAACCGAATTACATGCATGTCCAGTGGGGGAAGGTTTAATTTTGACGATGGAGGGTCGTACTGTGGAGGCTGGGAGGACGGAAAGGCTCATGGCCATGGAATCTGTACCGGCCCGAAGGGTCAAGGTGAATATTCGGGCTCCTGGAGTCACGGCTTTGAGGTGCTGGGGGTCTACACTTGGCCCAGTGGCAACACTTACCAGGGCACCTGGGCGCAGGGCAAGCGCCATGGCATTGGCATGGAGAGCAAAGGGAAGTGGGTGTACAAAGGAGAGTGGACCCATGGATTTAAGGGACGGTACGGGGTCCGGGAATGCACTGGAAACGGGGCCAAGTATGAAGGCACCTGGAGCAATGGATTACAGGATGGCTACGGGACGGAGACCTACTCGGATGGAGGTAGGTGATGCATTGATCCCTTCCTGGCTGGGGCAGGTGGGGTGGAGGGTGGTGGGGAGAACCTCCCAGCAGGGTTTGGGTTGGAGTCTGGGAGTTTGCAACCTGCTGGCTTGGATCGAGGGATGCTCCCACCCTGCAGGGGAGAAGGAACCAGCCCAGCGTGGCACCAGCCCAGCTCTTTGCCACAGGTAGCCCCATATGTTCCGTGGGGTCTCCGGGCGCTGGGTCCTCCCTCCTTGCCTTCCTCACGCAGGTTTTTGGGATGTGGAATGGGCTGTGCTGGTGGGGGGACGCCCAGCTCTGGCCCAGAGGGGTCGGAGGATGGGGTGGGCCAGGCCTTGGGGACACAGCCCAAGTTGCACATGGGATTGGCAGTTCTGACTGCACCACTGGAACCTGTAGGATTTGCATGGGAGCAACGCGGGGCAGGATGGAGGCGAGTGCGTGTGGGGGGGGATCCGGGGCGGATGGGGCAGCTCCAGCCCTGCCAGAGCTCCCGCCCGGGGCTGGGGGGCTCTGCACCCCCTCCAGCCCCTCCAAAGGCAGCCCCACACTCAATAATGCCAGGGAAAAGACTTTAATTCAGACAAGAGTCTTACATTCCTAGTTTACGGCTTAATGCTTAGCGTAGGGGCTCAGAGGGATCACCAGAGCTCTTCTCTGCCGTCAACACGGCTTAACGAGATGCTGAGGGGAAACCGGGATTAGAGGAAAAACAAGAAAACCCAATTGGAGCGATCAAACCCAAAAAAATTGCTGGGCTAACAAGCTTTAGGGCTGAACTGGGAGAAAACAGCTGGTGCCGTGCTGTAAGTGGCTGTATCATCCTGTCTCCTGGGTTGTGGCTACTTCCACAGTCGGAATCGCCACCATAATCCCAGGCAGGCCTACCTGCCGGCAGCCGGGGGCACTGGGCTCCGCTGGCCCCTTGTTTGCCCGGGAATCGTGGCCTCCTAAAGCGGGCTGCCGGGTTATTTTTAGGACGTTATGGTTTTCCATACGGCTACGGTGAGGAGATTGCAGCGCCGGGGAGCTCCATCGCAGCCTCCCCGAAAGGTGCTGCAAGACCTTGCTCTGGAAGAGGCAGTTTTGCTGCTCCGTGGTTGCACGGGGAGGGGAGGTTCAGCCTCACCTGCAGCTGCTTTTTCTGGGCTCTCACAGGGAGAGGCGGGAGCGCCTCGGGGTTTTTAATGGTAATTTCGTGCCGGTGGTTTTCCCCCCCAAAGAAAAAGAGAGCTGCAACCTTTTGTTTCAGCCGCCTGGAAGGATGCTGGGGGCTGAGCTGGGATGTGCCGGGTGTGTGTTCGGAAGCCATGGATAAATCCCAGCAGTCCTTCAGTCGAGAATAAAGCTTGGGCAGGGAACCAGCGCCGTCTCCCACGTCCGAGGCGGTCAGGAGGGGCTGGGGTGGGGGTGGTTCTGCCCGCTCCCAACGTGGGTGCTGTCTCCTCCTGGCACCCAGCCCCTGCCTGGGAGGTTTGAGGGAGGACAGACACAAGTCTGGACTAACTACAGGTCTCTGAGGGCTGGGTGTTGCAGGGCTGGCCCTGTCCCCGGCCACGCACGTGCCCCCGCCCCGGCACGCTCCCCGTCCTCTGCAGCGCAGCGTTTTGTGGGGAAACCTGGGCAGCATCCCCACGCTGGGCTGGCTTAGCAGCAGTTTCAGCGTTTTCTGAGAACCTACCAGAAGCAAAGAGCTTTTTCCTTCCATCTTGGCAGGCCAGCCCGGCTCGCCGGTGCTCGGGGACCCAAAAGCGACGTCGCGTGTTTGCGATTTCGGGAGGAGGGAAGAGGATCAGTGCTGGGAAAGGGCAGGGTCTGTGGCAATATGGTCCCCGTGGGACTCTGCGAGCCTTCCAAGGAGGAAGCAATGCCGTGCTGGGGAAATGCAGAGTGCTGGGAACTGTGGATGCTCCTCCACACCAGCTTCCCCCACCTCAGCTGGGCCAGAACCACCTCAAAGGCCGCTTTCACCAACTCAGCTCCCAGCACCCAGAGGCCACGTCCCTTTCCCAGTTGCCTGGCTCCATTCTGGGTGGAAACCACCAAAGTTGGGCATCTGCAGCCTTTTGGACACTGAGCCTCGCTGAACTTTGCGTGTTTGGGTCCCAGAGGCCGCTGTGTGCCGGAGCGGTGGCACCGGGGAGGCGGCTGCTGGGAAGGATGTTTCTCATTAATCTATTCCACTTCGTACCTCCAGCAAACTGAAGTATCCAAGAATCCTCGCCCCAGCATCTGTCACTTGCCACCCACAGATAAATATTCATCCCTTGCACATCATTTTTTTTTTTTAGCTCCCCAACCCTGGCTAGGGGACGGGGCCCTAAATGCGCAGCGAGGCTCGGGGAGCCCCAGAATCCAGGGATTCGCTCCGGTTTTCCCATTCCCTTGCACGCCAGCGGGGAAGAGCGCACCTCCCCCTGCCCCAGCGCTGCGTGGGGAAGGGTGCTGGTGTGGCTGCTGGCCTGCTGGGCGCGTTGGGTGCTGGGGGTGGCACACGGTGGCCCGGGGGCTCCCGCCAGCCCCGCAGGCGGCGCAGGCGGCGCTGCCCCCACGCGCAGCTTGCCGAGCTCGCACCTCCCACGCCGCACACGCCGCGCGCCCCACGCCTGTCCCCCCACGCCGCCGAGCCCCCCACGCCCTTCCCACGCGCTCCCTGACCCCCGGGGAGAGCGAAGCCCGCTCCCCCAGCCCGGGGGATCCGTGTCCGTCAGCACGGAGCCCGGATCGGCCGAGGGAGCTGTGCTGTCCTCCCAGGAGCCCAGGCATTGCCGGGTGTCCCTGGCACGGCTGCCACGCGGCCTCTGCGCTGTCCTGCTGTCCCCGTGGCCTCACTCCCTCAGACCTTCCCAGCAGCGCTGAGGTATCCTCATCTTCCTGCCAAAAATCCCCCTGCCCCTCTCCAGAGCACCCTGATATTACATAAACCAGGCTCCCAAGGATTGCTTCAGTCGGATGCTGGAGTTGGAGCACTCGTCTGATTCATCCCAGCTCCAGAGTGGGAGCAGGAATTGCTCCCTTGCTTCGGGTGAAAGGGGCTGCATCCACCTGGATCAGCAGCGATGAGAGGCTGGGGCTGCTGGCAGTGGAGCTGGGGGAACCTGGAGCAGAGGGGTGGAGACCCTCTCCCAAGCAGGTCTGGAGGTCAGGAGACATCACAGCTGGTTCCTGCCTCGGATACTTTGGGGATGCTCAGTGACTTCAGCCCGGGGACAGCTGGAGTTGTAGCTGCAGACTTCCCATGGGAACCCTCTGTGCTGGGTTTGGGTCTGGGTTGAGCTGCTGAACCCATGGCTGTGGGGGTGGAGGAGATGGGGTGGCTGAAGGAAGCCTCAAATCTGTTTTTGCCCTGTCCATCCCTGGCAACGCTGTTTTCCTCCTCCCTCCACCTCTTCCCAGCTGAACAACTGGGATCCAAAACCAGACGGGAGCTGTGGGATGGGACCAGCCCCATCACAGGCGCCCACTGCCCAGCATCCCTGAGGGAATGGGACAGGCTGGAGGTGTCTGCTGTGAACCAGGCCCATCCTGCTGCCAGCCCTCTCCCCATCCTGGATATCCACACGCTCCCTAAATCCTTGTTTCTCGGGAGGGCTACCCCGAAAGGGCCGGGCGGTCGCACGGTGGTGTTCGTCTTGTGTAATCTCCGTGCCCACTCACCTAAAATGAATCATCCTCTGATAGGTGAGGGAAATATAATTAGTGTTTGCATTGTTAGCACTGGCTGAGTAGGCAAGTGGGTTTTCTTGGCCCAGGCTGGGAAATATTCCTGCCGTGGGGAGAGGGAAGCGGAGAGCTGGGAGCTGCCGGGGTAGGGCCCTGCCAGCCTGTCCTGCTCCATGTCCCACTTTCCCAGCCCTGCAGTGGCACTGGTGACACCTCTCTTAGCAGGTGCACCAGGAGCCACCGACCAAATGGCTTGGGAGTGGTTGAGGAGGGGAAAAGCATGGGATATTTCCCAAAGCAGATCCTTGTCAGCATAAATGGGATGGAGCAGGGGTGCTGTGTGGGACCTGCCTGGCTGGGAAGGGGCTGCATCCCCTCACCTGGGCTGAGCCGTGCTTTGGGACCAACCAGCCAGCAGGGTTGGAATGAGGCATCTTTAAGGTCCCTTCCCACCCAAACCATTCCCGGGTGCCACGATGGCCGCGGCCTGGGGCCTCTCCCCACCCCGGCCTTCCCCTGGGTTCCTGCACAGGGAACCGACGAGCCAGGGCAAATTTCCATAAGGATCTATTCATAGCACGGATGTCAGGATTACCTTAAAAGTACCAGCTCTTCCCTTGTTTTGCTGCCGGGAAGGAATTGTTGATGCACTTTAAACGGTGGGCGGAAACAAGCAAATACAAGAGCGCCCTGATCCTCGATCCTCCCGTTCCTGCAGCACCCAGGCACAGCCAGAGCTGGCCCTAACAACCCCTCAGAAGCTGATAATTAATGAAGAAGTCAGGATTGTGGTGATGGAGCATCTCACTGTCTGGGTTGGGTCTAGAAGCTGCCTGCAGTGGTTCTAGGAGAGCAGAACTGGAGATGTCAGGAGCTGCCGAGCACACAAAAATGAATCAAAATACTAAATGAAGATTCTGACCAGCCTCATTAAAAATAAATGCTATGAACTCATGGTAATTACTTCTCTCACTGGAACATGCTGCTTAGTTTCAGGTACAGCTCAGGACAGAGGAAGAAGGATTTTGACCTCGGAGAAAAGAACACGAGACAGAAATTGCCAGACAGGCCTCAGACCCTCACTCCATCTTCCCAAGCCTTTAATCCAGGCTGTGATGCTCCAGGGAACTGTGCAGGACCCCAGCCTTGGGGAGCCCATCACCCCCCTCTCCCTGACCCACAGCCGAGGGTGACTCCGGCCCCGAAGCACAGCGTTGGTGTCATTTCACTGGGGTGGGTTTCTCATGGCTTTGAATGCAAATCTCAGGATATTTGCATGTGATTTGATATCCCATGGGGCTCCTCGTGGTTGGGTGACATCTGCTCCTGGAGCTGAACGGGGTTTTTTTTTTTCCCCTTTAGAAGCTCCAGCTTGTGGAATCATGTGATTTTTGCAAGATTTTCGGCTTCGGTTTGGAAGCAAGGTTTCCACCCAGGCTATTGCAGAAAAGTCATTCTTCCAGGCTCGGGAAGCAGCAGACGAGAGCTAAAAATGCCTTCTGTTTAAAAATGCCTCGATTTTAAAATGAACCTGATGAATTTTGAATGCTTTGAGTCAGGTAACGCTGACGTAGATGAATGAGCTGTATTAATGTAGGCATGACTTGGAGGAGCTGGGCAGGGTGAGCCTGGGGATGGTCTTTTAGGGGCGAGCACTGGTGTTCAGCACCTGTCTTGCGAGATTATTTTGTCTCTTTGGGTCTGGTTTTGGCGCTGGTTGAACTCCTGAGCAAGACAGGATTTTTTTGCAGGGGTTGGCAGTAGTTACAGGAGAGTCTTGGTGGTCGTTTGCCCTGCAAGCAGCTGTTTAACTCACAATTAAAGTGGTTTTTAACGAAAAAAATCGGGAGCTTGGAGAAAACAAGACTTGAAAGGCAACTGTTTATATTTTGGGGCTTGATATCGGCTTTTCAAAGGCAGATTCGTGGCTTCTTGGCCTTTGAACCCAAAATCCTTAAAAGCTGCAATGGATGGATGAGCATTCCCTAAGAACAGCCACTCCTTTCCCACCCTTACTCCCTGAAGAGGTTCTGCTCACCCTCAGCACCCAGCAGAGCACCAGGAATTTTCAGGAATGAGTGAGAAGCCAGAGCAGGGCCCCTCGTTTTGCCGATTTCCACCAGAAGATGAGCACTACAAAGGCTTCATTTCCTGCTCAGGGCATCACTTGGGCTCTGCGAGGTGTTTCCCTGGAATGAGTAAGGGTCTGGAAGTGTCCAAGGCCAGGTTGGATGGGGCTTGGAGCACCCTGGGACAGTGGAAGGTGTCCCTGCCCGTGGCAGGGGGTTGGAATGAGATGAGCTTTAGGGTCCCTTCCAACTCAAACCGCTCTGGGATTCCATGATTTATTTCACAGGGAATAAATAAACCCTGCTCGTGCCTCATCCCACCCTGGAGCAGCCCCCTGCCCCTGATCCATGGGGATCTCAGCCTCGTTCCACCCATCTGAGCATCTCCCACATCTCAGGGGGAGGGGGATGCAGCCCCCCCCCAAAACCCTCAGCCCCATTTGGGAGAGGTTGGGAATCAGCCCTTCCTCCCGGATGTCCGCTGGGAATGGGTGAGATCCCGGAGTTTGTGGCAGGATTAGAGCCTGGGGGGATTAAGGGAGTCAGCAGTTTCAGTCTGCTTTGTGAGAGGAGCACGTTGTTCTCAACAAAGGTGCCGAGCAATATCCTAAAGTGGTTTGCATCCCTGGGGATAAAACCTCATCCCACTTTCGACCCCAGCCCGTGGCTGAATCCGCAGGGATTCAGCTGCCCTGGGAAAACTGTGGCCCCATTTCACCAGGGGTTGATGCTTCCTTGACTTTCCCTGTGTCTGGCAAACCCAGCCCTTCCCACTCCCAGGACAGACAGCAAGAAATGTCTTTCTTTGGTTGTTTCCTTCTAAAAAGTTGGGTTTCCCCTGACTGCAGGGCCTGGAGGTTTAGGAGGAATCCCAGCTGGCCTGAGAGGCACCATGAGCTCCACCAGAATCAGCGATGCTGAGATTTGATTGTCTTTATTCTGGTTTTTTGAAGCCTTTCCCTGAATTCTGGCTGGAAAAGGCACTTCCCAACAGGTTTGGGGAAGCAGGAGATGCAGAAGGAAAGAGAAGAGGGAAGGGATGCTCAGGACAGGCTCGGTTTTTCCTGGAGAACAAACCAAGATTTTCTCCCTTGAAGCCAATACCTGAAATGCCTCGAAAAACATTAATTTCCATGTGAGATTTTTTTTGTTAATGTTTCCCAGTGAGGGAGGAGGCTTCATCCTGCTGCTTGCAGAGCATCCTTGGGACAGGCCCCGAGGATATAAATGTTCCCCCATTTTTGGGACGGGGCTCCTCTCCCCCAGAGGAGCATTCTCGCCACCCGTGATTCCCCGGTGATTTTCCCCATGGAGAAGGGCTGAGCAATCCCTGTTCCGTGGCATTTCAGCCAGAAATACTTTTGTTGTTATTTGCATCCAGAGGAGGNCAGGAGGAGGAGGCAGGTTCTCTGGCTGAGGCGTGAGGCTGTAGAAATCCATCTCCTCCCTGCAGCCCCCAGCTCCTGCTCCTGCTCCCCAGCTCCTTCTGGCTGCTCCAGAGCCAGCCCTGCTCCCATCCCTACCCCACCCAAACCTCATCCTGACCCAGCCCTCCACTGCTCGATGCTTTTAGATGGAGGCTCCCAGCTTTTAGAAGTACAAGCTGACCGTGCTGATGCGAGCTGTAATTCTTTATTCTTTACTATTTACTGACCCCCAAACCAGACTTCATCCTGCAGCCCCTGGCAGCTCTCATCCTCTTCATCCTCTTCTCCTTGCCTCCAGGCCTCCCTGGATGCCCGGGCCTGGCTGTGCCCACCGTGTCTGGATGCACCCAGCATTAGCACTATGACTAACACCCGTCACGTGCTCGTGCCTGCAGATCCGATTTGCATACTCAAAAATCCATACTTCGTTCCTTCCCCTGTGTAAGCAGTTACCAGAGCGTATTTTTGGCAAATTAGCAGCCACAGCAGAAGCATCTGACCGTGTTTCTAGCATGGCTTGGTGGTGGAGAACCTTGGCAGGGCTGGAGGGGGGGTAATCTGCCGTGGATTCCGGATCCGTGTGGAGCTGGACGCAGGCAGCATCGCCGATTCCCACATTCCAAGGTGGGCAACGCAGGTGGCATCTCCCAGCCACCCATGCCACGCCTGTGTGGGATTTAGGGGAGGGTTTGGGGGATGAGAGCAGCAGCTGGGGACAGGGCAGGGTGTGGAAGTCACCCGGCGGCAGCACACCGTGTGCTGCTGCCAGGAAGGGTGAAAATGTGTCCCCACGTCCGTGCAGTGACCAGGGGGCTGAGGGAGGGGATTCTCCCCCTCTGAGACCCCACCTGCAGTGCTGTGCCCGGCCCTGGGGCTTCCCAGTGTGAGAAGGACGTGGAGCTGCTGGAGCAATTCCAGGGGAGGCCACGGAGATGCTCCAAGGGCTGGAGCCCCTCTGCTCTGGAGCCAGGCTGGGAGAGCTGGGGGTGTTCCCCTGGAGAAGAGAAGGATCCAGGGAGAGCTCACAGCCCCTTCCAGGGCCTAAGGGGGCTCCAGGAGAGCTGGAGAGGGACTGGGGACAAGGGCTGGAGGGAATGGCTTCCCACTGCCAGAGGGCTGGGATGGATGGGATATTGGGAAGGAATTTTTCCCTGTGAGGGTGCTGAGGCTTTGGCACAGGGTGCCCAGAGAAGCTGTGGCTGCCCCTGGATCCCTGGAAGTGCCCAAGGCCAGGCTGGATGGGGCTTGGAGCACCCTGGGATGGTGGAAGGTGTCCCTGCCCATGGCAGGGGGTGGGAACAACATGAACTTTAAGGTCCTTCCCACCCAAACCACCCTGGGATTCTGTGATCCCATGCTCAGGAGGCCCCACGCAGTCAGGGAGAACACTTGGGGGGCACATTTTTCCCAGAGATTCCCCGGCATGGCCAGCGAGGACGTCCCCATTGTCACCCCATTGGGACTGAGGCTGGATGAGCACCCTCCAGTCCTCTCTTTTCTCCCGGACTTCTTCCCTTTGGGATGGCTGTTCCCGAGGTGATCTGTGTGTGAAGCCCCCTGGGATCTGTGATATCGAGCAGCTGGAAAGGGATATCTGTAAAACTCCCACCTTCAGTCGGAATTCAAGAGCCCGGCCTAATTATTGCCATCGGACATCTTTAATTAATAAGCTGCAGAGGCCAGAGATAAGAGGGGGGCTGAGCACACCAGGAAGGATCCTTTGCGAGATAAATCAGCAATTTGTAAAAACCTAATTACTTTGGCTTGGAAAAGTGGAGGGGCACTTCGGACAACTCCACCCTCCTTCCCGGGATTTGGGGAAGGCGAGCTGGGAAGGTTGGGAATGCTGCTGGTCACTGGACCAGGAGGACCCGGCTGTGCTTCAAGGGTGGGACAGAGCTCCTGCCCTTTGGAGCCTGCTGCTCCCGTTTTCCAGGCAAACCTGGGGAGCCGTGTCCCTGTCGCCGATGGTTTTAGCTAACCTGGGAATACTGACCCACCCTGGTGGGTGTGCTTGGGTTTTTAACTCAGAGTTAGGGATGGAGAAGGAATTGCTTCCAAACGTTTTATCTTTTCCTGAGGCCAGGCTGTGATAATGCCACGTGTGCGTCCAGTGGCCTCAGAGTGCTGCACAACATCCCAAATTCCTGCTTGGGTGTCTCCATAGGAGCAGCTGGAAGAGGGCAGGTCCGTGCAAACCTCCCGTGGGCTTTACGCGTGTTTTTGCCGAAGGATTCATCCTGCAGGACACGGAACCGGCCGTGTGGGTTTGGGAAAAGCCGGGGAGCAGCCATAAAGCTTCTCCTTAATGGTGTTCCTGGAGTGGGGCCAGAGGGCTCAGCGACTACAAAACGCCAGATCTTGGGTGTGGGCAGAGGGGGGAAAGAAAATGCCATCATTCCAACCCCAAAAATCCTGATTTTTCCTCCTTCCAACATCATGGACCATGTTTATGTCCAAGTGCACGATCCCACCTTAAGCCAGAGGAAGCCCCACGTACATGAGCAACCCAAAATCCTCCCTCTGGGCTTCCTCCTGTGTTGTTCAAACTCCAGCTATTCCTGAGGGAGCTCCTTGGGATGTTTACTTGTGTGAAAGCTGGATTTCCCTGGGCATCACTGTGGGGTTTCACCATCTCTCCATAAGCAGGAAAGGGCTCCAGGTCCAGGAAATTCCTTCTTTTGGGACAGCAAGCCATGGCTTGGTTGCCCCTCGCCGTGGAGAAGAGAGACCTTGTCTGCGAGAGGGAGCAGTCCTGGATCCCCACAGTGCCTGTGTCCCACAGGGATGAGCCAGAGCTCCTCTCCTCCCCAGGAAAATCCCCCAAATCTCTTTGGAAATGAACGGAAAGACATCGCTCTTCCTGCGACAGGAGCTTAATTAGTGCTCCCCAAAACCAGCTGAACTGCCGGAACGCCGCTGCCTTATCCCTGTTTCCAGCAGGGATGTGGAGACGCAGGGCTTGCACCCGGCCTGGAGCAGGGTCCTGCTGGGCCCCCCTCCACCTCTGCAAGGTGCAAACCTGGGCCAGCCCCGATTTCAGGGATTTTGGCACCATGGGGCTGCCAGGAGCTGCCCTGCAGACTCTCAGCTCCCTTCCCAGGATGGATTTTGGCCAAATGCTGAGGAAGCGCTGCTCCCTGTCACTGCTGGAGAATCGGGAGTGATGCTTCCCAGGCCAGGGACTTCCCGCTCTCTGCTCTCATCCCGGCCAAGGATGGGGCTCTGCACGCTCCTCAAGGCAATGGCAACTCCTGCAGGAGTTCTGGAAAGAAGCCAGCCCTGCTCCCAGGGGAGTGAGCCAAAAAAAGCCCCAAACTCAGGGTTAGGAGCGCCAGTGAATGTGTCCAACAGCATTGCCCATTTTCTTCTCTCCATATTTCCATCCCATCCCTGTCTTTCCCAGGAGCCCATTCCCTTTCTTACTCTTCATCTGTTATTTCTGGAATTACTGGGATATTCTCTCCAATCCATCTTTTGGGATGACTCCGGTTATATTTTCCTAGCCTCAGGTTGTGCCCTCTCCTTAGCTCTGCTCGGCATGGGCGTGGACACTTCCTGGCCCCTCGTGGCATCACCTTCTCCTTGATTTTCCATGCCCAAGACTTTCTTCCTTCTCTTTGTCCTTTTTGCCCGGTGCAAAAGGACCACCCAAAAGTGGGCTGGGTACTTGTGGCATCTCGGAGGCATCCTTAGGAGTGCCCTGCATGGCTGGGGGAAGAGGTTGGGACATTTTCCTCCCCAGGGATTCTCCTCCAGCACGGTGGCTTTGGCTCTTCTCTGGCTTGGGCAGTACAATCAGTTTGTGGCCAGGATTGCCTTGGGCTGCTCCCTGCTTCCCACCCCAAGGGAAGCACGTTCTTCTCCCGTGTCCCAACCCTGTGAGGTGCTCAGAACGAAAATCCTTGGAATTCTCCATTCAGCACCTCAGCAGATCACTCTGTTCCACCAGAAGTGCTCACTCCACCACTCCCAGCCCCG
The DNA here is from genome assembly GCA_013397975.1 of Machaerirhynchus nigripectus. Classification (NCBI taxonomy): domain Eukaryota; kingdom Metazoa; phylum Chordata; class Aves; order Passeriformes; family Dicruridae; genus Machaerirhynchus; species Machaerirhynchus nigripectus. The sequence goes on from VZRQ01002102.1 coordinate 269,882, forward strand.
TCCTGCCGTCCCCACCGTGCCACATTCCCGCTGCACGTTCCCATTCCATCTCCCGAGCTCCGGAGCGGCTGCAGCCGGCCCATCCCGGCACGGGAAGGGGAATATGGTGCAATCCTGCTTCCTCGGCAGGGAGCAGGAGTCTCCGGGCTCCGTGTGAGATCAAGCCTTGTGCTCATATCTGCAAATGTTGGGGCAGAGGTTAAGCTGAGCGGGGCTCGGGGAGGAGGTGGCGGCGCTTAGCGATGCAGATCAGATGGCTCTGAACCTCCCGGTATCCGTGGCCAAATCCCGGGATATCAGGGGTTTAAAACATAATGAAGTCAGGGGGAGGAAGGAGCGCTGCTGGCTGAGGAAGGACCGAGCTCCCTGACGGGAAGCTCTTTGATCCGCTGGTGGCCATGAAGGTGCCCAGATGTCTTGGTGGCCGCCGGGGACATGAGCGTGGCCTCTGAGGCAATCCCTAGGGATAATCCATGCTGCTGCCTCCTGCAGGGAGGCAACGACACCCGTGAAAGCAGAGCTGGGGGTTGGGAGTTGCTCCATGGTGCTGGGAGGGCACAAGCAGGACGGAGCGGCTGGAAAACCCAACCCTGCCGAGGAGATGCCGAGGAGACGCCGAGATGGCTCCTGGCAGCCGTGCCATTCCAGGAGCGGGTTTGGAGGCCAGGCAGGGCTGGCAGTGTCCCGGGCACCTCAGCCTGGCTGGGGACACGCCGAGGCTGTCGCTGGGACCCGCTGTGACCAATTTGCCCCGGTGCTCCAGCCCGGCCGCGCTGTCACGCTCCGGCCCTGGGCGCTTTGTTCTGCTCCCTGCCGGTCCCTGGGGTTTTCAGCACGGGCCTGTGATCCCTCACGCCTTCCAAGCTTAATCCAGGGAGCTTTTCCAGCTGCAGATTTGCCAGGAGATGAGGAGGTCGGGGCACCTGTGTGGGGTCAGGGGTCGAGTCAGCCAAGGGAAAGGGAGATGGGGGCTCGGGCAGGGTGGGCTCTGGTGGATCTCATGCAGGACCTGTTCTCCCTGTGCCCTTGCCCACACCAGCATCTTTCCCCAAAACCCACTGAATCCATCTCTAGGGAAGCAGGAGGCTGAGAATGGTGTGAGGACATCCCAAGCCGTCCTGGGGGCTCCTTTGCAGAGGAACTTGGGGCCCCGGGGGGAATCTCTGCCCCAGCTGCTCCATTGTCCTGCTGAGATGCTCTGGGATGGAGCCAGGAAGGGAAGAGAGGTGCTGCCAGGTCCCCAGGGAACGCAGGGACACCTTGGCAGGCGCTGCCCTGCCACAGCCACGATTCCAGGCATGAGGAGAGCCGTGGGTGCACGGCACTGGCTGTTCCCTGTTCTTGGGGACACCACAGGGGACAAGGCAGGCTCACTGCTCAAACCCCCCCACGGGACATGTCTGCTGTGTCCCCCGAGCTGCATCCCGCAGGTTGTCCCCCATCCTTCTCCCTGCCCTGCCAGTGCCTGCCCTAATCCCACTGCCTGCCCTAATCCCGGTGCTAATCCTATAAACCCTCGGTAAATCCTGCCTGCCCCTGCCTGTCCACATCCCTTCTCCAGGGCAGGCTCTGTGGGGTCTCCAGCTTGGGACTGGCTTTTTTTTTGGGGTGCACAAATCTGCCACCCCAATAATAAAATGCCTTGGGGTGTTGCTTCCATCAGAGCACCGGGAAGGATGCCCAAGCCCTGGGGGATTTGTGCAAAGCACTGGCAGCTAAAAGACAGCTGAAGCACCCCAAAATACACCCCAAAATGTGGCCAGGTGCTGGTTTCACACTTTCAAGAAGCAGTTCCTATGCTCAGCATGAGCTGTTCCAGCCCAGACACCTCTCCAGAGCCACTGCTGAGCCCCAGAACCGGGCAGGGAAATTCCTGAGGGAGCCCTGGGCTAGGACTGGCTCGATTCACGCAGGGTTCAGTGTTTCAGCAGGTCTATTTTAAGACTCCCTTGGCGTGTGGGAGCGGGGCTGGCACAGAGGGAGGTCCCACTGCTGCGAGGTGCTGCCTGTGCCCGTCCCAGCTCTTCACATCCCGGGGCTGGGACCGGCCGCAGCATTCCAGCAGCTCCAGTGCCCGGCAAGGAGCCATCCTCGGGCTCCTCAGTCTGCCCCAGCAGGGCTTAGGCGAGCAGTGAATCGCTGCATCGTGAGCTGGTCTGCAGAAGATTAAGCCGACCTAAGAATAAAAAGAAGCCCTGCTGTTCAACCGGCTGGGATAAGGCCTGGAATCGTGCCAACCTCCGAGCTCCAGGAGGGGATGGGATTAGGAACCCCGAGCAGATTACTGCCCACCCCGCATTTCGGTGCACAGGGCGGGTGGTGTGGTCCAGCCCTTCTGCCCCTTCCAGCCCCTTTATTCCCGGTGCTGTGGTGGTGCCCTGTGTGTGCTTCGTGCCACCAACAGCCGGTCAAGAAACTCCAGGAAGTGCCCACGCAAATGTAGGAGCTCCAACGGGGGCACAATTCCAAGGGGAATATCCAAATGGATCTCTCCCCGTGAGGCCTTTGTTTCTGTGGAGCTGCTCCCTTCCCCAGCACAGCGGATGAAGGCACTGTGTGTATAAATGAATGTATTGTTATACGTTACCCATCCGCTGTGGGATGCCATCGCTGCCAGCAGCACGGGAGGGAGCGGGGTGTGCTCCTGGATAACCATTCCCCCATCCCACCCCCCTGCTCCCTTCCCTTTCAGCTTAGGGACTGATCCAAGGGGCAGTTCCTTGACGCCTTGGCTGGTTTCTAACATTCCCGTGCTGCAGCTGGAGTGCAAACCTACGATCCACCCAATTTTCCCTCCCCAAGGTGACGTTGCAATGCTCGTCCTGGAGATGGGACCGGATCCCAGAGCGGCAAAGGGCTCCTAAAGGAGTTTGATGCCATAACAACCCCCCCCCCGTTTGCTTTTTGTCTCCTCTCCGCAGGGACATACCAGGGCCAGTGGGTCGGAGGGATGCGCCAGGGTTACGGCGTCCGGCAGAGCGTTCCCTACGGCATGGCTGCGGTCATCAGGTCACCCCTGAGGACGTCCATCAACTCCCTGCGCAGCGAGCACACCAACGGCACGGCGCTGCACCCCGACGCCTCGCCCGCCGTGGCCGGCAGCCCGGCCGTGTCCCGCGGCGGCTTCGTCCTCATGGCCCACAGCGACGCCGAGATCCTCAAGAGCAAGAAGAAGGGCATCTTCCGGCGCTCGCTGCTGAGCGGGCTCAAGCTCCGCAAGTCCGAGTCCAAGAGCTCCTTGGCCAGCCAGCGGAGCAAGCAGAGCTCGTTCCGGAGCGAGGCCGGCATGAGCACGGTCAGCTCCACCGCCAGCGACATCAACTCCACCATCAGCCTGGGCGAGGGCGAGGCCGAGCTCTCGGTCATCGAAGACGACATCGACGCCACCACCACCGAGATCTACGTGGGCGAGTGGAAGAACGACAAGCGCTCGGGCTCGGGCGTGAGCCAGCGCTCGGACGGGCTCAAGTACGAGGGCGAGTGGGCCAACAACAAGCGCCACGGCTACGGCTGCATGACCTTCCCCGACGGCACCAAGGAGGAGGGCAAGTACAAGCAGAACATCCTGGTCAGCGGCAAGAGGAAGAACCTCATCCCGCTGCGCGCCAGCAAGATCCGGGAGAAGGTGGATCGGGCCGTGGAGGCGGCCGAGAGGGCGGCCACCATCGCCAAGCAGAAAGCGGAGATCGCGGCGTCCAGGTAAGGGGGTTCCCACCCGTCCCGAGGTCGTGGCTGAGCTGGGATCCCGCCCTGAGGGCTTGGGATAAATGGGATAAGGGTTTTGTTGTAGCGGGGGTGCTGCTGGAGGAGAGGAACTCGTGGTGGGCATCTGCAGGTTGGTGCTACCTGGGCCCCACAGCAGGAGCAGCAGCCTTGGGCTTGCCCAAGCCTCGGGGTGGTTCCAAGCCCAGTTGTCCCTCTGGTCTGGGCAGGCACAACCTCCCGAGGCGAGGGAGGGAGGCCACACAGGGTCACCAGAGCAGGGCAGCCTGGGCAGGGGGTGGTGGCACCGTGGTGGGACTGCACGTGTGAGGCTCACAGGCTGAGAGCTGTCACTTAGGGGATGTTGGGTTATTCATCCCGTTTTTCCGTCCCCTCTTGGATGAGCAGGGTGATACCCCGAGCAGAAGAGCTCCTGTTTGCCCATCCTCTCTGCCTGGCTCATAGCCAAGAGGAACCATCCCAGGGCTGGCCTGTGCTGGGAGGATTCCCAGCTATTTCTGTTCCCAAAAGGGATTTTGAGTGGAAAACCAGTCAAATATGTGGCCGCAGCTGATGCCTGGGCAGGGTTTGCCCTGGCTGAGGCTCTGCTGGAAAACAGCAGATCTGGGTGCCCAGTGATGGGCCTTCTCCCTGTGCAGCCTGCACCCCTCATGGAACTGCCCAGAGATCCAGAGCTGGGATCTGATCCGGCTGAAAACCAGCAGGAGGGAAGGGGAAAACGAGCCATGTCTCATTTAGGCTGAAATAAGGTCCCAGCTCAAAGCAGGGCCCGCTCAAGCACCCCGTAGCTGGCTCCCAAAAGGCACCTGGGGCTCTGTGCCTTGCAGGAAGCTCCCAGACCAGCGGCGAGGCGAGGAGGAAAAGCTCCTCTGGAGAATTCAGGGCTCTTTGTCTCACATTTTGGGATGGTTTATTAGAGCATGTCATTCCTTTCTGTTTTCTGAGCAGGAGCTATATTTAGCAGCCAGGCTGGGAAAAAGGGCTGGGGTTCGGGGAAAAACCCAGGTACCTCCTGAGCCTCCTGTGCTGGATTAATTGTTGGGTCTGGAGTATTTGTATGCAGGGTCACACTTGAAATCTTTATCAGCGTGTCAGCCAAGGGCTTATCTGCAATATGAATGAGCCTCCCGGGCCTGCTTGGGGAGCACAGTTGGGCTTGATGATGTGTTTGAGCTGATGGTTGGAAAAAATGAAAAATCCCACTAGAATGCCAGGTAGGAAACAGACTGCAGAGCGGTGGGAAGAGCAGATCTTTCCCTGTGGTCTGGGGATGGATGGGAATGCCTCGAAAGACTGGAATCCTGGAAGCGTGGAGCTCTAGGATGCTGTGGCATGGATCCTGGAAGCGTGGAGCTCCAGGCTGCTGTGGGATGCTGGGTCTGAGGACCTGAGCATCTTCCATCCCCAAGGGGTAATGATCCTGGAACACCACGAGAGTGGGATTGGAAGAGATGATTATTGAGCTCTTGGCTTCTAATATTCCACCCCTAATTGTGGGAGAGAAGGGAAATGTCGAGTCAGGAACGCCAGGTGTGAGCACCTCCCTGCCCTGCACTGACCGGGGGGCTCTGGGTTCTGCTGGAGAGCAGCAGGGAAGGTGGAGGGTGGGTGGGATTAGGTTGGTCCAGGCTCATCCCTGGAAGTGTCCGAGGCCAGGCTGGACAGGGCTTGGAGCAACCTGGGATAGTGGAAGGTGTCCCTGCCCATGGCGATTCTCTTCACAGCTTTAAGGTCCCTTCCAACCCAGATTGTAAAATCACAGAATCCCAGGCTGGTTTGGGTGGGGATTTCCCACTTCTATCCTGGCCCTGGACACTTCCAGAGACCCAGGGGCAGCCACAGCTTCTCTGGGCACCCTGTGCCAGGGCCTCCCCACCCTCCCAGGAAGGATTCCTTCCCAATATCCCATGTAAATCTCTGCTCTTTTACCTTAAACCGCTTTGTCTGAAACCTCCAATCCCTCAGCTCGAGCTCTCCCCCCTTGCGAGGGTTTTGGCAGCGTCCCTGAGCCTGCAGAACCAGAGCAGAGCAAGGTTTTACATCCTAGATCCAGCTAGAAAAGCTTTCTTATTAATCTTAGTCCGATTAATTTTAAAGCTTCCTAATGAAGGAACCCTCCCCTGCAGTGCCCACACCAAACTGCATCATCCAAATACCACCAAACAGAACTGGGGGAGAATCCTGCTGCTCATTCCCGAGGCTTTGGGGCTCAGGGGTGGAACATCCCCCCTTTAATGCCAACAAAACCCCCTGATTTCCCGGCACCTGGGGGTTTTACACAGCCCTGGTGTGTGTGTGTGTATTCCTTTCTGTCTGATCACCCTCAGTTCACTCTGCAGCCTTTCCCTCGGTGGGGGAAAAAAAAAATATGTGCCCACCCACGGCTTTCATTAAATTTGTAAGAATTCAGTATTTTTGAAAACTCTGCCGCTCTGTCAGATTTGGTTGGAATTGGCCAACACGTTCAAAAGTTATTAGTGTGGGAGTGATGGCATATAGATATATAAACAGCACAATCACAGGAGTGAGCCCCGCTTCCTGAGGGAAGTAGGCTAAAAGCACAGTGTGCTGGAGACAAGTAAATTGCTTTTCTAAAGTTGCTGGAGTCTGGATAGAGCACAGTGATGTCTGCTCGTTTAAGGGATTTCTTGTAGGGTCGAGAGGAGCTTCTCCTGAATCTTCTTCACTGTAATTAAAATGGGAGAACTCTTGATTCCCTCTGATTTGCTGGAGCTGTTCAGGTGAAGTGAACGGGGGAGGAGGGATGTGAATGAGGGCTGAGGAACTCCTGTTGAAAGCAGCTGGCCCCATCCGTGAAGTGTTGAAGGCCAGGAGAAAGTTTGGAGCAACCTGGGATAGGGAAGGTGTCCCTGCCCATGGCAGGACGAGCTCAAAGCTCCCTTCCAACCCAAACCATTCCGTGACTCCGTCATCACTTTTCAGAGGGAGACAAGGAGGGAACTCTTTCCCAGCCAGTTTAAAATGGATGTTCAGGGTGTTCTCTGAGTACTCTGGGATCCTTCATTCCCTCTCAAGCCAGCCAAGAGCCACCGCTCCTTCTGCTGCCACCCTGGAAGGATGAAGGATGCACTGGACACAGACTCCCATCTCATTAGTGCTAATTGATACCTCAGGCAAATTATCCGGAGGCACTGGCGTGTCATGATCCACTAAAGTAATATATCCAGGCAACAAAGGTGGGCCAGGGAGCTCATCCCAGCCCCTGGATTTTGGCACAGCCGCCTGCTGTGGGGGATGGATGCACAGGGAACGTCAGGGGGGAGCTCAGGGCCAACTCCAGCTCTCTCCAGCATGGATGGTGGGAGTTTGAAAGCAAGGCAGGCAGACCCTAAATCTCTCCAGGGTTTCCTCCTGCTTCCACAGTTCAAGGGTTTGTAATTAGTGGCTGGGCTGGTTATGAGAGGAGGAGGGGCCATCGCGGGTGTTGGGGATGAGTCCCAGGGATGGTGGCACGTGGCAAACACTCCACTCCTCTCCAGCATGGGAGTCTGCTGTCCAGCACCTTAAATAAGAACTCCTGGGAGCAGCCAGTGCCCTGGCTCCCAGAGGGAATGCTGCTCCCAGGTCAGTCCTAAGTAATGCTCTTCCTGACATAATTATAGCCCAGCCCTGCACCAACCAGGAGAAAAACGTAATTAAAGCTCCACGGTCTCGGGAGGAGCTGGGCCGCAAATTGGCTCAGTGTCATTCGAATTCAGAGAGGGAAACTGGAGGAAAACAGGAAAAGGAAGCAAATAAAGGCAACCTGGCAGCGAGGAGGGGAGAAGGGGAATGTTTGGACTCAGCCTGGATGCTCCCTCAGGATGCTGCAGCGAGGGCAAAGCATCGGCCACAGCTGGTGCTGGACGGGGGACGAGCAGGCAGGAAAAGCCCCCGAGAGCTGAGCAGCGAAATGCGGGAGGTTCTTAGAGCCAAACAGGTATTTTCTTGAGAAAAATGGAAACGCGGCCCGGGCAAAACCCAGAGAAAAGCAAAGCTGCTGCAGCCGTGCTCCGGAGCGCTGCGAGTGGCGGTAATGTCCCCACCGGCGCTCCCCGGCCCCGGTAATGTCCCCACCGGCGCTCCCCGGCCCCGGTAATGCTGCTGCTTAATGCTCTGCCAGGCCCGAGCCGGCAGCTCTGCCATTGTCTGGGCTGCCTTTGATTTCGGGTTGCTGCTGCTTTTCGGGTGCCTGCGGGGACCCCGCGTTAGTCTCGCCCTAACCCCGCCCCGTGCTGCCCGAGGGGCTCCTGCTGCGGATGGAGAGGGAGGAGGAGGAGGAGGAGGAGGAGGAGGGGTGGGGGTTAAGGGCCCCCAAAGGGTTTTGTGTCCCCTTCCCTGGGTCAGGACAGCGGGGACAAACAAAGGCAGGATGGGGCAGAGCTGAACGGGCTGCAGGAATGGGGCTGAGCTGATGCCCAGGTGGGGCAGGGTCTCCCACCAGCCCCTCTCTGGGCAGCTCTGAGTCCAGGGAGGATTCCTCTGCTTGTGGCCCCGTGGAGAAGCGCTGCTGTCCCCTGCTGAGGCCCTGGCAGCCAGCTGGAGCTCGGGATTTACAGGAGTCACCTCAGCCCGTGAGCTGGGCACTGATGGGGTCACTGAGGGCATCACCAGGTCTCGTGTAGGGTGAATGTGCTTCCTCCATCCCTTCCTGGCCTCTCCATCCTTCCCCTGAGGGATACAAAGAGAGAGGGAGGAAAACGCAGAGGGGATGGATGGAGGTGACCCAGAGGCTGAGAGCAGCTGGGCCAGGAGGCGATTCTCTTCACAGCACCTTTTCCTTGGTCCTCCCCGCCCTCTCTCCCCCAAAACATTCCCTGTGCAATCCCAGGGGAGCAAAGCCCGGGCTGGCAGCCTCCGACGGGCTCTGCTGCTGACGGGGCCGAGCATTCCCTCCTTCCCTGCCGCTTCTCTGCCGCCTCCCTCCCTGCTCCTGCCCGTGCTGACAGGGGTCAGGGGATAAGATTAGGATCAGCTGTTATTCCTGCTGGTGGTGTGTCCCTGTCAGCCGGGGTGACAAGGGCACCTCTGACTCACGGCAGGCACATTTCCACCTCCAGCCCAGGCCACCCAAGGATCAGCCATCCCAGAGCGCTCCATCCCTGCCCGTGGCCGGCTCCTGCGGGATCTGATGCTGGCACCGTGACTGTTTACGTGCTCCTGCAATGCCAATTTAATAACTTCCTGCTCAGACGGGATTTGCAGCCTTAAGCCCTTTTGTGGCCGTGTCAAAAGTCAGGAGTGGCCTCCGGGCTCGTGCAGGGCCAGCTCGGTGTGTCCCCAACAGCCACCCCACCACGGGGTGCGTCCATCCACGGGCATGGACAGGCTGGAAAATGAAGTGTCTTTCGTGGGAACGAAGCTTTGTGAGGAGAAACCTCAGCAGGGTCTTTTGTATCTTCTGGGAGAGCAGCTCAGCTCGGTGCGGTTTTGGTTTTCATGGCCCTCCCATCCCTCACCCACCTCCACTGATCCCAGCCTGGCCATTCCCACCTTCTTCTCTCTCCGCTGAGCTAAATATGAGCCAAAACACCCGGTATCCATGGCCCAGGTGTGTGAACTTTCCTGGGCTGTGCTGAAGTGGTGCAGGCAGCACAGAAATTCCCAGCCCTTGGATCAGCGTTGTCCCAGCTGGCTCTGTCCCACTCCCCGTGCTCGCCAGGGAACATCTCCCAAATCCGTGTAGTTGGTATCATGACAGGCACAGCTGGGAGGGATGGTTCTGCCAGGGAATGGTGCAGGAAAGGGGATTTGGGATGCAGGAGGAAGCACCCGGTGGCAGAGCCGGGATGGGGGAGCGGTGCCGGGGCGCGGTGCCAGCAGCGCCGGCTCCGCGGTCACCTGTGCGGGGACAGCAGCTGGAAAGGGACAGGGAGGGGTGGCACTGGCTGGCAGCGAGGCAGGGAGGGCGGGAGGTGATCCAGGCCTGGCAGACACCGCTTCCATGGGAAGGGGCTGCCCCGGAGCGCTGGGCAGGAGGTGAGGGCAGCGCAGGGGGCAAAGGGGAGGCTGCCTGCTCCTCTTCCTCCTCCTCGTCCTCTTCCTCCTCATCCCCTTCCTCCGCCTCCTCCTCCTCCTCCTCCTCCTCCCTGGCATCGCACCACAGCCCATGCAAGCCTTTTACCGGTGTAGCAGCCGGCGCTGCTGTCCCGCTGGCACGGCCCTTCCCGGGAGGGGAGCGGGACCATTCCAGCCCCCCGAGCCCCGG
>VZRQ01002102.1:279830-282330 GCA_013397975.1 Machaerirhynchus nigripectus
TGACGAAGCCTCTTCCTGCTGCTTTTGGGTGGAGCGGCCCTTCATCACACGGGGAGAAAAAGCAAAACACAACAACAGCAACAACAGCACAAACCCAGCCCCTGCTTTTCCTTTCTGCTGCTTTCCCTGCTCAACGAGCAGAAACTGCAGCGCTGCTTTTCCCCGGCATCTTGGGCAGGGAAGGAGAGGTCCCCTCCAGCCCCCTCCCTCTCCATCCTCTCCCTCCCAGGGGTGCAGGGAGGCCGCTGGGATACCCAGTCCCACAGCCAGGCCTGAAGGGACGAGGGGAGGGATGCTGGCTGGGGCATCCCCTCCCCTCCCCTCCCTGCCGTGTCCCACCTCCCCAAACCCCCCAGCCAGGGATGCTGCATCCCAAAGTTTGATGGTGGAGAAGAGCCAAGGGGAAGGGTTTGGGTCTCTCTGCTGCTTTCCCATCTCGTGAGAGAGGTCTCTGTGCTTTTGTCTTCTCCCAGCTCCCATTTTGGGTTTCCTGGTTGCTCCCACCCTCTTCCCTTCAGCAACATCCCCAACAGCTCCATCCTTGTCCGTCCTCAAACCCCTCTCTCCCCAGGGAGAGGCAAAAGCAGTATCAGGAGCACAACCAAGAGGAAAATGCAGAGCTGAACCAAATTATTGAGTATATTCCTTGCTGCTTTTCCTTCCCCTGAGTGTGGGATGCTGGGGTATCCCAGGCTCTCCATGCTCTTGCAGTTGGTTTGAAAAGCCCCAAGCAATGAGGTTTCTGTCGCCTCCTCCCCACAGGACAAATGACAAGCTGTCCTGACTTCCTAATCCAGGAAATTAAAGGATTTGACCGTAGACCCTGCTAAGCAAATTTCCCCCCTGAAAATCTCAGGGGGATTTAACCCACGGATCCGACCGATTATCCCTTTAAAGTTGTGACTAAGAAAGTCCCAATTCTCCAGGGTGCTGAGCACCCTAAAATCCCGTGGTGGCCGTGTCCGGTGCTCAGCCCCGCATCCGGTGGGACCTACTTTTCAATTTTAGCCTACCTCCAACCCCCCTTTTCCATGGGGGGCAGCTTCCCTTTGCTGCAGCTCGCTTCCAACTGGGACAGCGGAGCCTCGCTGCCACCACATCCCGAATCTGCCCCATCCCATCCCGGCGTGTCACCCTCCGGGGTCATGGAATGTCATCTGGGGGCTGTTGGATTTCCCAGTTCGGCCTCAGGCTGGGGCAGTGGACACCCTGCTACGAAGTGTCCGTGGCAGCTCCATGAGCAGTTCCTCGGGATCCTATTCCCTTACGGAAAAGGAACTGTGGGCTCCAAGCTGGACACGGTGGCTGTCCCCGCTGGCAGGAGGGCAGCTGGTCCCCATCCGTGAGGTCCCTGGGGACCTTCAAGGAGCCATGGCAGGTGGCAGATCAGATGTTGCTGCCGTGTCCCACACGTGGCTGTGTCCAACCACTTTGGGGCTGGATGTCCCTCAGAGCAGGGAGAACTTCCCAGTCATCACCAGCTCCATCCTGGTGTGGCTGAAGGCAGAAGGAACCACAGAATCCCAGGATAAAGGACCCACAAGGATCATGGAGTCCAACTCCTGGCGCTGCACAGCACCATCTCCACCAGGCAGGGAAGCAGTCTCCTCCCAGCTCCAAAACACGGATGTTTTCCCTTCCCAAGCATCCTGGTGATCCAAACACAGCTTTCCATCCCGCAGGCCCCGTCTCATCACCTGGAAAAGCGGCCTCTCTCCTGCCCCACAGGGCTGGAGGCGGCGGAGGAGCCCCAGAGGGTGAGGCTGGACATCAACCCTCTCTCCTCCTGGCAGCTGGAGAGCATCTGACGGTGCTCCTGAGGCCACTCCAGCTCCTTGGCTTGGCCCGAGGTCAGGCTGGGCTGGAAATGAAATTTTAAGTTCAGTTTGATGAGAATTTGCTTGATTCTGGGTGAGGTTTTGGTGCCGTTTGCTCAGAACCGGGGTGGGTTTTGCTGTTGGGTTAAAACAGAGGAAGATCGTGGGTCTTCCATCTCCATCACCAGGGGAAAGGGAGGGACAACATTTCGCTGCCTCTTTCGGACTTTTGTGCCTCCAACAGCAGGGAAAAAAAAATTGCCTGGAAAGTTCAGTTGCCAAAAGTCTGTTTTGCTTGAGGTGACCAAAACTTGAGAAGCTGCCAAAGAGTTTCGGCCAAAACCCGAAGGGGGTGAAGGGTCAGGGAAGGAAAAGAGACTTTTCCTTGTGGTCCTGGTGTGGTTTGCTCTGGAATTTGGTTTAACTCCTTCTTTTTAGAGTGAGTTTCAGAAGGAGTTTTCGATTTCATCCAAATGAAATTCAACAGCCAGCTCAGCTTTGCTTTTCTGTCAGCACCTCCCCCACCTGGAGTTTTTTGCCTGAACTGCCCAAATTCTCTTCTTCTGAGCCCTTTTCCCTTGGCTGTAGGAAAAAAAACCTCTAATGATTCCCAAGGGTCTGGGGTGTGCTGGTGGCTCCTCAGAGGGATTTGAGGGATTCCCTGGAGGCAGGGCAGAGGCTCC
>VZRQ01002102.1:287330-291729 GCA_013397975.1 Machaerirhynchus nigripectus
TCCCTGTGACCCTAAACATGAGTTTGCTCAGAGTCTGCTGCCTTGTTTTTATTGGAATGTATTTTCCATACAAAAACGCTGGAAAAATAGGAATAAGGGCGGCAAATCCCTCCCCTGGACGGATTCAAACAATGGAAGGAGGAGGACTCACCAGTGATCCGGCTTTCTCCTGGCTCCAGGTGCCATCCTGGCAATTCCAGGTGTCACATTTACAGCTCGGAAAACCTTTCTGGGCTTCTGTAAACTTGCTCTAATTTCCAGCCTAATTTTAAAGCACTTTGTCCCACTTGTTCTCCTGCCAAAGCGTTCCTGGAGCCAAAACATCTCTCAAGCCTCACCTGGTTTGAATTTTGCTTCCTTCCTTCCTGAATCCCTGAGGGTTTTGCTGGGAGTTCACCCCTTTTTTGGCTAAACCAGCCCCCAGCTTTGGGTTTGCAGTAGAACCCTCGGATCCACTCCTTGCTCACTCCAAGCCAGCCTGGAGTCGCTGCTGGAATTCCTAAAAAGCCAAGCTCTTCCTTGCAAATCAGTTGATTCCAGCTTCTTATAGATTAGCTGGAGCTGATAAACTTGGCATTAGGAAGCAGGCCCAGGTATTATCCCTTCCCTTGTCAGCTCCGGCCAAATCGCAGGAGATCTGCAAAGATTTCCGGGAATCTGGTTGGTTGGGATTTTTCCCTGCCTCCTGCCAGCTCCTCTTGCCAGTTTGACCACTTGCCCGCTCATCCTCCGAGAGGAGTGAGTCAGCTTGGCAAAAAATTAATAAATAAAATATTCCAGGCCAGCCCCAGCGGGGACTCTCTGCCCTGAGACCCAAATCGGGGGCTCAAAAGCCACAAACCCTCCTGGCCTTCCTCCTTCTGGCTCTTCCCAATCCCAGTCTCTGCCTGAACACCCTCCCCCAGCTCAGCTTGGGTGGTGAAGTGCACTAAAATCCTGGAATCAGGGAATGGTTTGGGTTGGAAGGACCTTGAAGCCCATCCCATCCCACCCCCTGCCACGGGCAGGGACACCTTCCCCTATCCCAGGTTCCTGGATTCCTCCCAGCTGGAGGAGGAGGCTGGGGATGCTCGGAGGTGGGAGGAATTAAACAGCTCCTCTTGCATCACTCTTCCCTCCATCCCATCATGAGCCCACAGGAACAGGATGATCTTTAAGGTCCTTCCCAGCCCAAACCATCCCCTAATTCTGTTCTCTCGGGAAGGCCCCAGCCTTATTTCCACCGTGGTCTCCAGTTTGGCGTCTCCGTCCCGGAAAAAGCTTAGGGCAGCACTTAGGGCAGGAGGAGCAGAGTGATGAGATCAGGCCCTGCCCGTGTGTCAGGGAGAGAAAACCCCACTTTTCCAGGGAAACAAACTCCAGGCAATTAAGTGGGAATTGAGATTTAGCGCACGCCACGAGCAGCAGGCGTGGAGAAAGGAGCCAGCTGGTAAATTTAGGATGTGACAAAGTCATGCGAGCGCTAACTGGATTACTGGCATTTATTTGGGAATACTTATGGGCTTTATTATGCAACGTATGGATCTCCATAATTCTGCCTCTCACTCCTCCCAGCGTCTCGGGGAGCTTTACAAACAATTAATCGGTGCCGTTCCGTGCGCTCCGGGGAATCCAGTGTATCCCATCTGCTCCGGGGACTCCGGTCCACTCCATCTGCTCCAGGGAATCCAGGGCATTCCATCTCTCTCCGAGCGTATTTTGGATCAGAGGTGGCTTCCTTGATGCCATTGATTTTTCACCTTTTCTGAGCCAAAGCCCCGAGTTTCCATTTCTTTAAATTCCCTGCACTTCCTGGGCTGACCCTGGGAGTCTGTGGGGATGAGCAGACCCAGAAGTCGTTGGAGAGAGTTTTTCAGGGATGGAAATGCATCCATCCCCAAGGGATGGTGATTTCAATCCATGTGGGTTGGACATCAGGAGGAATTTCTTCCTGGGAAGGCTGCTCAGGCCTTGGAACTGCCCAGGGAGGTTTGGAGTGCCCATCCCCGGAGGTGTCCAAGGAAGGCCTGGAAGTGGCACTCAGTGCTCTGGGCTGGGGACAAGCTGGGGATCGGGCACAGCTTGGATTTGGTGATCCTGGAGCTCTTTTCCGCCCTCAAACATCCTGGGATTCCATTAAGGGGGTGCCGCGGAGAGGAGCAGAGCTCGGGCGATCCCAGAACCCCAGGCCCGGCCTGGTGGCTCCGTGTGGGCTCCTGCAGCTCTGCCACCACCCCCGTGTGCCCCGGCCCCCCGGGACGGCACGGGCTGCTGCTCCAGCCTCCTTCCCCGGCAGGCAGAGAGGGATGAGTGCCTCCCTGGCCTCCGTGGGGAGCAGAGGTGGGAGCAGGGCGTAATCCGGGCTGCTGAGCGTGGGCCAGGCGCTCGCAGATGCCGCTGATCCACGGCCGGGCCCAGCGGGGCCTGGGCAGCGCTGCAGCACCAGGGACGGCCCCGGCCCCGGGCAGCTCCCGGGCCAGCGCACGGCACGGGGACAAATGTGATGCCTTTTCCTGGTCTTAAAATCAAGAGGCGAGCACGGTTAGAAGGGGAAAAGGGCATTACCTTGGTATTTATTGTAAGGATCCTTAGGTGCACCACGACCAGGTCGAATACACCTCCATGCACCCCCGCAATGGCCACCGCAATCCCTTCCTCTATATCTGGTCTGACATTCTAGGTCTTACTAATTAGCATATCTATCAAAAATTCCCCAATGAGAGGCTCGAATGAGCCCCCCTCCCCAAGGAACCCTCCCCTGGATGGTTCTATCTTAGTTTACAAAATGTGTTCTGGAGAGGACCTTGGGGTCTGGGCACACTGGCACCCTAAGTACAAAGCCTCTAAAATGTTTCATCTCTTAGCTTAACAAACAAGTCCAAGAATGTAGGCAAAAAGCATCAAGAATACAGGAGTTGCAAAAAGGTCTAACAGGGGTATAAAAGAAAAGACAAAAATCATCATGGCATCAAATGGACGGGGGATCTTCGGATCCGCGTCCCCGAGAAGCTCTCCTGGAGGATGGCAGGGGTTTGACGAGCTCGGAGAGGCAGAATCGGAATTTTTAGGCCTCTGATGGCTCTGATGGTTTAACGACGGGTTTGATGCTCCAGCCTTTCCCACAGACCAAAAATGTGGCCAAAAAGAGGCCTGGAAGGGGGCTTTGGACAAGGGCACGGCATGACAGGACAAAGGGGAATGGCTTTAAGCTGAAAAAGCGTGGATTTAGGTGGGATATTGGGCAGGAATTGTTCCCTGTGAAGGTGGGGAGGCCCTGGCACAGGGTGCCCAGAGCAGCTGTGGCTGCCCCTGGATCCCTGGAAGTGTCCAAGGCTGGGTTGGAATAAACTGGGACAGTGGAAGCTGTCCCTGGCCATGGCAGGGGTTGGAATGAGATGGATTTTAAGGTCCCTTCCCACCCAAACCGTTCCATGATTCCATGAAAAACAGGAGCAGGCTGCACCTCCTCTCCCAGCAGTTTGCTGCAGCTCCTTGGAGCATCCCTACTCCTCCTAAAAGAGCAGGGCTGGGATACCTGACAGGGAATGGGCTGTGACATCTTTGCCCCCTCCTCCAACCCCAGTGAGTGCTGAGCAGGGAGAGTGCTGGACTCCAGGTGGGTAAAAACCCATTTAAACTCAATTTTCGGGTGCATCAATCACAGAGAACCCTCAGGACCTGCACCAGCATCACCACAGCCCCTCCACCACCTCCAACAGCTCTGGAAAACAGCTCGGATCCACTTCCAGGGCTACTCCAAAGCAGCCAGTGGATGGGAATAAAGCATTTATGAGAGCAAAGACGCTTGAGAAGTGTCAGGAGTGGAACACAGGTGACAGCACAGCCACACTCACGCCCTGTTCCCCAGCCCCGGCGATGCTTCCAAGCAAAGCAGGCACATTCCTGGCCCTGTTTTCCATATTTAGGAGCCTGTCAGAAATGGCACTCCCTCTCCACGCAGATGTCGAGAAATTAGAGGGAATTCAGAGAGAGGCAGGAAAAAAAAATGATTAAAGGAGATGGAGGGCCTGATTTTGGAGGGAAAAGAAATCAGCGGAGCTATTTATAACCCTGCCTGCACTGGGGTGGGAGCAGGGATTTTTGGAAGTGCCTGGATAGCTGGGATAAAGAGGGGAAAAAAGGGGCAAAGCCACCTCCGGAGGATGCTGTAAATCCTGAGTGATGGACGGATGAAATGCCATCCAAAAAAAGCCTCTGGGGAATCATCGGTGAGTGCAGGGGACAGTTGTTGATCCAGAGGGGGGGGGAAAAAGCTCCCTGATGGAGATGTGTGAAGGGATGGTGGAGGCGGCACCGGAGCCGAGCCCCCCGCTCCTCCCTCTGCTCCCAGTATTTATTTACATCCAGGGTTTTACGCAAAACGTGGGGGTGGGCCTGGAAATGTTCTTTTTTTTTTTTT
>VZRQ01002102.1:295956-310876 GCA_013397975.1 Machaerirhynchus nigripectus
CGGGAAGCGCCTGCGGAGCGGCTCGGGCAGATAATGGGTGCGAGTGGCTGTGTCAGCCACAGACCCCGCGACCTCAGGCTGGAAACGGCCGGGGAGGGCTGGAAAGGGATGGGGGGAGCTGCCAACACCCGCAAGGCATTGCAGGGGCTCTGCGGGCCCACCTTTCACAGGATTGTGGGTGCTGGATGTGCCCTCCTGGTTCAGGATTGTGGGTGCTGGATGTGCTCCCCTTTCACAGAATTGTGGGTGCTGGGTTTGTCACCCTTGTGCAGGATTTTGGGTGCTCTAGATGCCTTTCCATGCACGGCACCCTGGGTGCTGGGTGTGCCCCCTTCGTTCAGAATGGTGGGTGCTGGCTGTGCCCCCCTCGTTCGGGATCCTGGGTGCTGGCTGTGCTCCCTCGCAGGGTGCTGCAGGTCCCCAGTGCCACCCACGGCGCGCTGTGGTGGGTGCTGAGTGCCACCCACCCCTGGGTGCTGGCTGTGCTCCCTGCACAGCGCCCTGCGTGCTGGATGCGCTCCCGGCAGGGTGGTGGGCGTGGGTACCACCCACCTGGCACAGCGAGTGCCGGGGGTGCTGGGTGGCCCCCTCGGAGGGGTTTGTGGGTGCTGTGGGACACTCCCAGCGTCACCGTGGGGTCCGTGCCCACCTCAGCATCAGGCCTGGGCATCCCTGGGCATCCCCGGGCATCCCTGGGCATCCCTGGGTGCCTGCAGCTGCTGTACCTGGAAGGGAAAGGTGTTTACCTGGGAAAACCAAAAATATCCCAGCTCAGTATCCTGCATCACCCCCTCGCCCGTGGTTCCCGTCTCCATCAGCCCTGGGGCTCTCCAGGTGCCCATCGTGGTTGTTCATCCCAATTCCTGGACACGGCGGGATGGGCCCCTGGGCTGGGTGGTGCTGGAGAACTGATTCCCCCCGGTGACAGCAGCACAGCAGAGCCAGAGGCCGGAGCTTGGCACCGCTCCCGGATCCCAAACGCGGCTCCTCGGGGCAGCGCAGGTTTGGCTTTGAAGCCTCCGCGCCCGGGTTCGGCTGCCTCCGTCCTGCTGGAAATCCAGGTTTGGTGCTCCGCATCCTCCTTCGCGCTCTCACAACCGTTCTTCCAGGAACATCACGTGCTCCGGGACTAATTTTAGCTCCCGGATAATTGTTGCACATCCTCGGGTGCCGAGAGCCGGCCCCGGTGCATCCGCGGAGTTCCTGCGCGAGGAAACGCCTCCATCCCTGCGGGCTCCGGGGCTGGGGGGCAGCTGTGCCCCAGCGTCCCCCCGGCACCTCCAGCCCTCCGGGAATTAACCCCTGGAAAGGCAGATTGGTGCAGGGATGGCTGGGGAAGGTTTAGGATGAGGGGGGTCCGATAACGTCGTCCCTGGGGTGGGTGGGGTGCGGCATCACTGGGATTTCTTGTCCCCTCCGTGGGGCTCTGGGAGCAGGAGCAGTGGGTGTAGCGAGGCTGTGGCTGGTTGTGGGGCTGCAGATCAGCTCGGGGGGCCTTGGAGCTGGTGGGAAGCTCACAAATCCCTGGAATTCCAGCAAAATCCCTGAACTGGGGAGGGTAAAGCCCAAAAACCAGGGACACCCCAAGCCTTGGGCGAGCCCGGTCCCATAGGGGGCTGTCCACTTTCTCAGGTGGAGTCCTTTATTCCCTCTGTGCCTCAGTTTCCCAATGGTGATCTTGGAAGGTGGCTGGGACAGGAATGCCTGGAAAACAGCCCCCAGAAGTTTGTCTCTTACCCCAGAGACAGATATTCTGCAGGAAAACAGAGGGGTGAGCTCCACCTTTCTCCTGCTCAGCAGTTTCCTGCCAGTACCGGGATTGCTCAGGGGCCCTGGATAAATCCCAGGAGATTCAGTCTCCCACATACAAACAGGGAGGAAATGAAGGCTGGACTATGTGAGCATTGTCCCAAAAACTTGAGTCATTAGGAGACCACTTCCCATAAATTTCTTGGAAAGATTTCCAAGCATCTTTTTTACTGTTTCCCTCCCCTGCCAGTGCTCCAATGGGGACATCCATCCCCTCGCTCCAGCACTCCCTGCGTGTATCCCAACCCTGGCAGGGGTGAGGGCACATCCTGCAGCTCCCCAAAAAGATTCAAGAGAGAAAATTACTCAGCAGGAGTGCAGAGACCCGAGCGGGCGCTCCCGAGCGTTTATTTTGAAGCGATGGCACGAAAACGGAGCTCTCCCTTTTCAAGCCTCGTTTCTTGTCTCGCCATAGCAATCGCAATTAGATGCATTTCAGGGGCATTAGGCACTTAATATATTTATCAAATTATTCACCTAATTTAGCACGGCTTTAGCTGGGAACGACTGGAGAGGGGAAAAGGAGAATGAACCACTGTTTAGCTTGCTTGGAATCATTTGGTGTTTCCTCAGCGGTGAACACGTTGGAGCGTTTTGTGCCGTGTTCCTCCAGCAGCAGCAGACACTCAGCCCCTCCTGAAGTCCCCATCCCCAGGGTGACACTGTCTGGGAAGAATCTGGGTTGAAGGAATGAGGAGTTTCCAGGGGGATGAGGAGGATGGGGGGTGCTGGCCTCAGGTGGCCCTGAGCAGGCTCCTGCCTGAAGGCACAGCCACCCCTGCCCTTCCATCCCATCCAGGGCGCTGAGCAGGGAAATGTCCGTGTCCTGCTGGGCTGTGTGGGGCAGGAAAGCTACTGGATATCAGGTTTGTGGGATTTTGCTTGCACACCTGGCCAGATGTGGCCATTTCCCTGTGAAAAGCTGGAGGTGACATCTCTGTCCTGCACTTTGCAGATGAAAACTGAGGTGGTTCCCATCCAGGAGGGGTGTGAGGGCTGTGGGTATGGGGTGATCCCAGTGTCCCCCAGGGTGATCCCAGTGTCCCCCAGGGTGATCCCAGTGACACCCAGCACAGACGGGGTGATCCCACTGACACCCAGGATGATCCCAGTGACACCCAGCACACCCAGGATAATCCCAGTGACACCCAGCCCAGACGGGGTGATCCCAGTGACTCCCAGCACACACAAACACAGAGCACAGGGTGTGCCACCAGCCACGTCACAGATTTCCCCTCTCACGCTTCCAGGCTGGGACCTGATGGGAAACGTGGTCAGATGCATCCCAAAAAACCATCAGAAGCCCCTCCCAGCAGCTCCGCATCGTTGGTGGCTTCCCCGCATTCCTGGGGCTGGAAAACCATTCCCGTGCTGGCTGCGGCTCTGCGGGCCGGGGGTCAGGGCAGGTTCGGTGTCACACCAGTGGTGCCAGCAGCTGCTGACACCGCTGTCCCCATCCCACCCCGCTGCTCCTCGCCACCCACCCCTCTGCGCCCCGCTCCGTGGGGCGTCCGTGAAACAGAAATAATCCCTCTGCCTTCCTCTCTCCCTTCTCTCCTCCCCGCCGCCGCCCCCAAAGGGCTCGAATGCCAGCGGCCGAAGCGGCAGAACTCGAGCGATGACATCGAGGTCCTCTCCACCGGGACACCTCTGCAGCAAGAGAGCCCCGAGCTGTACCGCAAGGGGACCACCCCGTCCGACCTGACCCCCGACGACAGCCCGCTGCAGAGCTTCCCCGCCAGCCCTTCCTCCACGCCGCCCCTCGGCCCCTCCTGCAGGAACAAGAGCGCCCACTTCTCCAGGCAGGTGTCGGTGGACGAAGAGAGGGGCGGGGAGATCCAGATGTTGCTGGAGGGGCGTGGCGGGGATTACCTGCGCCCCAACAGCTGGAGCGAAGAGAAGGTGGGCGGCGGCCGCGCTGCGAGAAGCGGGACGATGCGCAGCGGGCAGCTGGGCTCCACCCCTGTCCCTGAAGACTACAGAGGTCGGAGCGGGGGACACAAACATTCGGCCTCCAACCACAAGCCGAGAGAGAGGTGGACAGATTCCCCAGCCACGGTTTCATGGACTTCCCACCACAGGTCCCACAACCACAGCTCAGGGAGCTCCAAGCTGCTTGAGCTGGACGAGGAGAAGATGAGCAACTACGAGATGGAGATGAAGCCCCTCATGAGGATGGATTCTTATATGCAAGAGATTCACACCCAAAAAAGACACTACAGCAAAGGGGGAGGCTGCAGGAGCGTGGCTGACGAGCACCGCGGGGAAGAGAGGGGCTTCGGGGTTCAGAGACTGAGGTCTAAGTCCCAGAACAAAGAGAATTTCAGGCCAGCTTCCTCTGCCGAGCCCACGGTGCAGAAACTGGAAAACCTGAGATTCGGGGACAAAGCTGAACCTCGGCTACTGAGGTGGGACTTAACCTTCTCCCCGCCACAGAAATCTTTACCTGTTGCACTAGAATCTGAAGAGGACAGTGGGGATGCGCTCAAATCCAGTACGGTGAGTGAAGGGATGGCGTGTGGAATTCCGGTCGGGAAGCCTGGGGCTGTTGTGGGGCTGAGGGGAGCGATGGGAGGGAAACCTGGAAAATGTGAATTGTCGTCGGTTTGTGCCTGGAATCCCCTCTCTTCCCTTCTCCCATCCTGCTGGACCTTGGTGTGGGGTGCTCCTGTGGGAACAGCAGGATTTTCCCTGGAGAATGTGAGCAGCAAGTTGGAGTTTCACAGCCCCGCCCCTGGGCCAGCAGTAAAACTCCATTATTGCTGGGAATTTGGTGGGAAAGCTGCAGGAGCAGGCGAGGCACTGGCGATGCTTCCTTGGGTTACGGCAACAGAGCTTCCTGCTGGTCCAGGAGCGCGTGGAGAACAACCCCTTGTGATACATCCCACCCTGGGCTCCTCATTTCGGGGGAGACAAGGACACTTTGGGCACGAGGTGGCTGCTGGGAAGGGCTGGAGGTGTTCAGGAGAGGAGACAGAGCAATCTTAAAAGCTGCTGCGAAGTGGAAGGGAATAATCTGTTCTCCATGAACAGAATTAATGGGCTTAAAGTCAAGGAGGGTGAGCCATTAACCATCGCTAATGAGGTGAGGGCTGTGATGAATTGTGGGGGCCGGGGAGGAGGCCTGGTTGGACATCACCAGCTCAGACAGGACCTGGGCAGAGCTGAACCTCCTCAGGAGAAGGCTGAGCTGGGTGGGTTTTGGGTGCTTTGCAGTCTTTGTTTTTTGATGATTCCCGGACTTCCCACTGGAAGCTTCCTCGCTTGTTGTCCCTGTTGGTTTGGCATCGACAGGAGGGGTGGTGGGGTCTGCTGGGAGCAGTGGGGAAGCCACCACGGCCCCAAATTGCTCCTTGTCGAGTCAGTGCCAAACACAGGGCAGGGCTGGAGGTGTCCCAGGGGGATGCCCCAGACCCACCCAGGAGAAACAGAAAACCTGTCACGCTCGGGAGGTGACATTTCAGAGGAGAGGAGCTGAATCTCCCTGTCAGGGGAGCGCAGGCTGGTGCCTGGTCATGAAACTGAAATGAATTTGTCAGTCAGGCCGAAAATTTGGGTGAGAGGCATCGAGGTGTGTGAGGTGTGGTGACATTTGCCATGGCTGCAGCATCCCTGCTCCTCCAGCCCCTGCCAGCAGAGCCAAGGTGGAGAGAGAGAGGAGGGAGCAGCCCGGGATGTGGGAAGGATGGATCTGCCCCAGCCTCCCTGCTGGGGCTGTGGCTAAATCCCACACGCAGCAGCCCTGGAGCTCTCTGCCTCCCTATCCATGGGCTCTCTGCTTCCCTACCCATGGGCTCTCTGCTTCCCTATCCATGGGCTCTCTGCCTCCCTATCCATGGGCTCTCTACTTCCCTATCCATGGGCTCACTGCCTCCCTATCCATGAGCTCTCTGCCTCCCTATCCATGAGCTCTCTGCCTTCTTATCCATGGGCTCTCTGCTTCCCTATCCATGGGCTCTCTGCCTCCCTATCCATGAGCTCTCTGCCTCCCTATCCATGAGCTCTCTGCCTCCCTATCCATGGGCTCGGACTTGGCAACTCCCACCCAGCACCGAGGGGGAGCTGAGCACGGGGGCTGCTGCTGGGCTGCTCCACAGGACACATCCTGCAGCCCTGGAAAAACAGAGCCATCCAGGCTGTCCTGGCCTGCTGGCCTGGATGCCTGGGAAGCTCTGGAGACATGACAGGCAGCATTAGGAGCCTGACAGGCTCCCAGAGGGGAAGAGCAGCAGCAGTAATTGCGCAGACACCAGCCCCGGGAAGGCTGTGGGACGTGCAGATGTTCCAGCACCTTTGACAACACAACCTGGGAGACTCAGGGCCCAGAGGAGGGATGAAACTGCTGTTTCTCCTCACTGAGAGCCACGTGATTTCAGGGAGCTCACTGGCACGAGCAGCCCTGGGCTTTCTCCCCACCCAGCCCATCAGATGTGCTCCCACCTCGGAGCTGTCACAGTAAACCTCCCGCCAACACATTCCTGACCATTCCCAGCGAGTCCTGGGCACTAGGGAAGGGCCCCAGCCTGCATGGAGAAGTGCATGGAAAAGCCATTAGGATGCACATCATACTTTGGAAGTGCTGGAGCTGTGGAGCAGCATGTTCAGTTTTCTCACATTCATAACCGAGGGTGGAACAGATGGCGAAGGTTTGGGAGGAAGCTAATGTAATACAGAGGAAGAGATAATATGGGGATTTAAATAACCCACAATGCCAGCAACAATTTGTTCTAGCAGGAATTGCACGGTGCTAGCAGGGTTCTGTTCCAGTGGCCTGGCAGGGAGGGGGTGGCTGGACAGGAGCAGGGGAAGGCGTAGGGGAGGGATGGGAGGTGCAGGGATCTGTGCTCCAACCTCCTGCCCAAATCCGTGACCTCGCCTGCACCTGCCATCCAAAGCATTCCGGCCTTCAGGGAGTGTGGTGGATGCCTGAGGAAGAGGAGGGGGAGGCTAAGGGGGAAGGATTTCTCCCACAGACCCCACGCCCAGCTCGGTGTGCACTCGGCGACGTTCACACGCTTGGTCCTGCGAAACCCTCTGCATCCTGCTCGAGCCCCACATTCCCCCGCAGCAAATCGAGGCTCCCCAATCCCCCCAAAAGCCCAATTTCCCACGGTGGCCTGAAGTCGCCCTTCCCTGTGGCCTGGCAGGGCGGGAGCTCTGGGGCAAGGGCGGCTGCGTGCAGGCGGGCGGGATCCCACGCTGCTCCAGCCCGCTCACTGCCTGCTCCGAGCCTCCTCCCCGGATCCCAGCAGTGCCAGCTGGAGGCTGCTCCCTCCAAGGGCAGCTCCCACCTCCCACCAGCCGGGCTCCCTGCGAAAGGTGCTGCCAAGGAGGCTCGGAGCTGAGCACGGCTATTTTCGCCCTACCTGGAGTGTCCCTGCGCAGAACCGAGGTCACCCTCAGAGCTTAGCTCGTTTTAAAAATAATCTGCCCTGAACCAGCTCTGCACAAGCCGTCCACGAGCGCGGGGGGCTGCTGGCTGTGTGCTGGAGTGCCAGCTCCAGCTTCCAGAGCCTGCGCGCCTCTGGAAGTGCTGGGGGTGCGGGTCTTACAGAAACACGCTCCAAAAAAATCACTGCTCTTGATTCCTGTCTTAAAAACAAGCTGGGACCACGGGGCCTTGCATCCAAGCTTTTCCAAAGTGTGCAGAGGGAGGGGTGCAGGCTCACGGAGGATTCAGATGTACAGGTTGCTGCAGGAGCTGTGGGAACTTTGTTCTCCTCCCTCGCTTTTCCCCAGTCCTTTAAAAGGAGCTCCCAGAACCCCACTTCGTTGGGGCTGCACATCAGGAATTCAAAGATAACTCTCATAAAAGGTCATTTCTTGAGGCCACGGCTCAGTAACATCGATGAAATTCAGCACGGCTTGGTGCTGGCTCTCGGGGGATTTGGGGGTTTTGGGGTCACTGAGCCACACAAATGCTTTAAAATGACATTTAAGGCCACCTGATCTCTCCGTGCCTCTGTGGGCACTGACCCCAGCACACACAGGACAAACTCACAGCAATTGTCAGCGTTGGGGCAGAGGAAAACGGGAGCCAACGTGCCAGGACCGGCGCCGGTGTTGTGGGATTAAGGGATTTATAGGAACGTCACCATCCTTCCCGGCCTTAAAGGCCCACGAGGCACAAAGCCTGTGCTGCCTGGATGCTTCGCAGGTTCCTGGAGCCTTTGAGGAGAACCAAAACTGGAAAGGAAAAAGGGAATTGTCGGGAGATGGGAAAGGGGAAGAAGCCTTCTAAAAACGCCAGCGACCCTTTAATCCACGGGCACAAACCACAGCCCGCTGCAGGGCTGGGGAGGGGAAGAAGGGAATGGATCTCCTTTCCTGCAGGTGCCGGACATGTGCCGCTCCTGCAAGGGCGGAGAAGGGCTGCGGGCTCGGAGCAGCTCAGCGTGCCCGCGGGGAGGGCCGGGGCTCCGGCACGACCGGAGCCTGATTCAGCGCCTGTCCTCACTGAGCAGCGGCAACCACCGGCAGCCGCAGGGAGCCTTCCAGGGACGCGCTGTGCTGTCCCCGAAGGCACCCTGGGGATGGGAGTGGGCTCGAGGTTCGGCCCTTCGAGGCTCGGTCTCATCGCATCCCCACGGACGCGAGGGCAGCAGCGCGAACCCAACGCAGCCCCGACGCTCCCCGTCGCACGGGCTCGGAGCAAATCCCAGAGAAATGCAAACATTCCCGGGAAAAGGGCCGCGGCAGAGGTTTTAAAGGCATCTCCCGGATGAGGGATCTCCGAGAGCCTCCCCTGTCCCGGCTGGGTCCCCTCCTCCGGAGGGATCCCGGCAGTGCAGCCTCTCCATCCCTTCCCTCCCTCGCCTCCTCCCAGCGAGCGGCGGAGGGGCGGATTTGCCAGCAAGATATTCCAGGCAGGTTCCGCTGTCGCTGGGGAAAGGCAGGAGCCGGCAGCCAATCTGCAGCCGGAGCAGGATCTGCCGAGCTGCCGGAGCCGGGGATGCGGGCAGGGGGCTCGGCACAGCCCCCCCTGGCACGGGGAGCGGCGGATGGAGCCCGGCCCCGGCACCTCCCCGCTGGATGCTCCCTTTGCCAGCGCTGCGGGTTTATTCCTGAAGGGATTCATCTCCAGGTGGAGAGGGTTTTTTTTAAGGGAAGTTTGGGGCCTTTAGCCCTAAAGGTTGTAGATTGAGTTAAAAATCAAACCTGGGTGTTTTCTCCATCCCAACCAGGCACCCCCTGTTTGGGGTGTGAAGCTTCCCTGTGCATGGAGGTGTTCCCATTTGGCTGTCTTGGGATGAGGCTGCTGGGAAAGGGATCTGGGGACTTGTTTGGCGTTAAACAAGGGATTAAACCCCGTGATTTATCCCTGTGGCCTTCCAGCTTCAGGTTTCCCCATTTATTTTTTCCCTATCAGGAGCCATCCCCAGGTCTCCCACCACAGTCATCCCTAGGTTTTCCTTATTCCTCTCATTTCAAACAGATCCACCCCCAATCCCAGATGGCAGCTGCATGTCCAGGCAGACAGAAGCCATAATTTCATGGGAATAAGGAGGAAGTGGAGTCCTGTTGCCATCACACCTCTGGAATGAGGCAGGGCTGAGCATTGCTGCAGGGGTTGTGTCTTCTTAGGACAAATAACAATCACAAACTGTTCCTCCTCTAATCCCTTTCGTGTTCAGACAACCTGAGGTAAATAATCTTCAGAGAGAAATGGGATGTTCCACCTGGCAGGGTCCTTTTCAAAGCCTTTTCATCCCCAGGGCCTTTGATGTACCTGGGAGCACCTTCCTGGCTCTGCTCCTGTCATCTGGGTTAGGGGGTTGAGCCCAGTTCCATCTCTTAGCTTGGAAAATTTGGGGCCAAACACCAGCTTTTGACTGCTGCTCAGAACCAAACTTGGACCGCTGTTTTTAGAATAAAAATCTTAAAAATAGAGCTCGAAACACACCTAAACAAACACCCAGAGCTCAGTCCCAGCACCTGGAAGGTGAGGATTGCAGCAGGGGTGACAAACCTGTTCCCTAAGAGGACAAACCCTCATTTTTTTGTCCTTTTTTTCCCCCCAGAAGCAGGTTTTTCCATCCCACCCAACTCACTTTCACTCACACGAGCACTTTTGGCATCTCCTGGGCCCCTTCCTGGAGCCACGGGAGCTGCTGCAACCCGCTGGGGAAAGCCAAGTGACTCCCTGATGTTTCCTTTGCTAAATGCTCCTTAACCATTTCACAGAGCCCGTTCCTGGCAGTGATGTGACAATTCAGCACAAATGTCACGGAGCTGCTAAGTTTGCAGCCCTTTCTGCAGTGCTGAGGCTGGAAAATGGTGCATATCTATATATTTTTTTTTGCTGATCCAAGTCCTTAGTAATTACACTTAATAGATCCCAGAGGGATTCCTAGGTAACCTGCACTCCGGTTTCCATGGCAGAGAGGCAGAGCTTGTACCCGGTGATAACAGATAATAATGGATTGCTAATGCTTAAATTAATTATGCCACAATTGCATTTGTAAACCAGCTGCCCGTCGTATTCCCAGGAAAACTCCGGAGTTGCTACACAACAGTTCCAGGATAAAAACAAACAAGGCAGAGGGGCAGGAATTACTCCACAGCTACGATTACTGCCATTACTCCTGTGCCTCTATTCCTATTTTAGTGTTTCCATGGGTTTAGGCCTAAGTTTCTGTTCTTTAAGCTTGGAGGGAAAGCTCAAAAATCCTTGGAGATCCAACCTGTTGATGGAGAAGGATCCCTTTGCCCAGCTGATACTGGTGTAGATTCCCATCCTTGGCAGGTGTTTGCCTTCTCCTGTGAAGGACCCCAGGGATCAATCCTGTGAATTGTAAAAAAATTCAAATAAGTCTCCAGGAGATTCCTGCCCATGGCAGGGGTTGGGATGAGATGATCCTTAAGGTCCCTTCCAACCCAAACCTTTCCGTGATTCCACAGGAGGCCAAAGATGAGACAAGGCCCCACCAGACTCCTAAAGCATCATTCAAAGCTGCAAACCGAGGGCTGTGTCTCCTCTTTCCAGAGGCTCCTGCTGGAGGGTTGGGACGCAGTGGGAAGGGTTTAAAAGCCACTGGCTCTAACCCGCTGCCTGTGGCTGCAGCAAAAGGGAGCTCAGTGCCCTGCAGCCAGGCTGGGCTCAGCAAAGCCTCCCTTGCAGAGCTCAGCTCCAGCACTGATCCACCTCCTGCCCGGGCACGGAGCAGGAACGATGCTTGGTGCTGTCACAGCTCCCAGGCCATCCCTGCTGTGGGGTGGGAGAAGGGCAAACATTCCCCCTGAGCAGAGGGGAAGGCACTGAGGCCTCCCAAGGCAGAAATCAGCCAGACGTGAGCGTTTGGAAGTGCAGCAGGATCCGTAATTGGAGCTAAACCAGAAGCTTTGGAGTGGCAAAGCTGCTTATCCAGCAGCAGCTGCCATTCCCACCTGGACAGCCCTGGCTGGAGGAAGAGGGGGTTAAAAGGAGGGAGCTGTGAAAAGGAAGCAGAGTTTGTGAGGGGTCAGCTGGATTTGAGCTGTCCGGTTCTCACAGCTCCCGGCCCTCCCTGCTCATCCTGTTCCTGGGGTGCTCTGGCTGGCAAACCTGGAAGATCCCAGGCCTGCAGTGGCCAAGGGAGGATTTTCTCCTGCGCCTGCCCTGCTCAGGGGATGCAGGATGCAAACAGGCCCGGCCTGAGCCAGGGAGCAGAGCAGAACCTCCGTGCATGGGAATCCAGGGGCTGCCGATGCCAGCGGGGGTTGGATCCCCCATTTTTCCAGCTGAGGGCACGACTTGGATGTCCTGTGAGCAAATCACAGAACCACGGGATCGTTTAGGCTGGAAAATGCTCTGGAATTGAGCCCAACCCTTCCCCCAGCACTGCCAAGGCCACCCCTGCTCCGTGTCCCCAAGTGCCACATGCACACGGCTCCGGGGATGGGGGCTCCACCACTGCCCTGGCTGGAGAATTTTTCCCAAATATCCAATCCGAATCTCCCCGGTGCAGCTCAAGGCTGATCCCTTTCATCCTGTTGCTTTTCCTTGGGAGAAGTGGCCAGTGAAGGCTGTGCTCCCCTTATGGACACATCCCACGCCAGGGCCGCACCTCGGCCGGGCCAGCGGGTGCATCCCAAAGCGAGGGAACAGGGAGCTGGAGGGATCAGCAGCGTGAGCACAGCAGGGGCAGCTCTGGCTGGGTCCTGGAAAGGCAAAGACGGTTTTCAGGGAATAAACGGGGTCCTGGAAGGGTAAATGCAGCCCTGTAAGTTTGCTGTGTCGGCAGGGAATTCATGCACGGAGCATCCCAGGGCCGCTGGAATTGCGGCTGAGCCCTCCCCGGCTGCGGGGCCGGGGGCAGGAGCGCCTTCGGTGCCTCGGCGGGGCCGTGCCAAGGCAAACAATGACACCCATAATCGCCTGCAATCTGTTATTATATTACCAGCAACTCAAAAACCCTAAAACCCAATAATCTTCTGAAATGCAGCTAATCCCTCCCAGCGCCAGCAAGGCCGGGCTTGGCACGGCCGGGCCGGGAGAGGGAAGGAGCGGCGGGGGGGGGTGCTGGCTGCCTTCGGAAGGCTGTGCCCGGCACAGGAGGAGAGGAGTGCCGGGAGCAGCCGGGCGGGCACGGGGACCTGGCTCTCCGCAATCCCTGCCTTGGCTTGGCTGCCTTTGACCCTGTTGCTAAGCTACAAATACGCCTTTCCAGCAGGCTCCAGCATCCTCGCTCCCACCCACTCCCGAGCGCGAGCTGAATCAGGCTGCTCGGAAAAGAAACCATCCCTGGCCAGCCAGGAGCTGCTTTTTCCTCGTTTCTTCTCCAGCAGCTCCTCCGAGTGGCCCAGGGGAAGCTCCCAGGGGGTGCCCAGCCCTGTCCCCTCTCCATCCCAGCAACGTGGGGAGCGCGAGGAGGGGGGCAGGAGCCTGGGGAAAAGCGTTTGGACCATTCCAGGGATGGAGGCTGGCACAGCTCGGATGCAGCAGGAATAGCTGAGGATACCAGCGACGCCAAGAAATAGCAACCACCCACCTGCTGCCAGCATCGCTCGCCCCGGTGCGAGCCACGTTCGCACCGTGGCACCGGGGATGCTGGGTGCCAGGGATGGCTGGGGTGCCAGGGATGGCTGGGGTGCCAGAGATGGCTGAGGTGCCAGGGATGGCTGGGGTGCCGGGGATGGCTGGGTGCCAGGGATGGCTGNGGTGCCAGGGATGGCTGGGGTGCCGGGGATGGCTGAGGTGCCAGGGATGGCTGGGGTGCCGGGGATGGCTGAGGTGCCAGGGATGGCTGAGGTGCCAGGGCGGATGTTTTCCTGACCAGCACTCCACAGAGGGATGTGTTGGAGGGTTGGCTGCAGCGCCCTGGCGTCCCTGGGGTGTTCCCACAGCCGCGCCCTCGGGTCCCATGGGATCATTCGGGACACGCCCAGGGGGAAGCGAGGGATGCTCCCGGAGGGATGGAGCCACTCCTGGGATGTTCAGGCCAGGCTGGGGTGGGTGTGTGCATGGGGAAGGTAAAATCCTGGAATGGTTTGGGCTGGAAGGGACCTCAAAGCCCATCCCACCCCTGCCGGGGGCAGGACACCTTCCACTACCCCAGGTTGCTCCGAGCCCCGTCCAACCTGGCCTTGGACACTTCCAGATATTTCCCAGGAGCTTCATTTTGTCCATATAAACTCTGGAGAGGTTTTTAGAGCGTTCCCAAAACGCTGCCTGAACACAGAGCCCGTGTGCTGGCCTCACGTCCAGGGCACCTGGAAAACCAGCTGTGTTCACTGGGAAATGCCCTGTGGGCACTGCTCCAAACCATCCCCAAACCACTCCATGATCCAACGTAATCTTGGTTTGGGGGTTTTTCTTCCTTTTCATTGCCCACCTGGTAAATAACCATTTTTAGTTATGCTTTTAAGGCCAGAATTCCTATGGGAGCCACATGGGATGATCCATGCCCCATTTTAGTCAGGGGGTACAGCCAAGTGTTTGCCTAAAAAAATCCTCCAAGGCTTCCTGGGCACTTTGGGAGGTGTAAACTGGGATCTGCTCATGCCCAGAGCTGCCTGGACTGCACACAGAGCTCCCTGCAGAATTCCAAGGATCCATCTAACTCCTGTCCTTCTCCTTCTCTTGCAGGGTTCAGCTCCCATCCTGGTAGTCATGGTGATCTTACTAAATATCGGAGTCGCCATTTTGTTTATTAACTTTTTCATCTAATTCAAGACTGTCTTGTTTGCAAAAATAACAGTTACATGTATGAATGGGGGGAAAAAAAAACCACCAACAAAAAACCACAGAAAAAAAAAAAAAAAAAACCAGAACCAAACAACAACAACAACAGAAAAAAAACCAACAGCAAAGGGAAAAAAAAATCCTTAACTCGAACTGTCCTCCGACAATTTCCAAGTCTTTTCACAGAAGAACAACAAACGATCGAGTCTCACTCACAGTTTGCCTTTTTTCCTGGGTAATGTTTTTTGGATTTTAGCCAAAATTCTTTGCTTGTATAACACTATGCTGTGTGGCATGGCAAAATGCTATCAACACTCTGCCCCCCCAACACTGGGAAGGATGAGAAGGAATCCCAACTAAAGAAAAACCTCGTTTCCCTTCCCCTCACCCCCCCGAGGCCCCCCCAAAATATTGTGTTTGTAACAACAGCAATGAACCCCAAAATGGAGACGGGACGAGGGGGCCGTGGGGAGAGTTTGGGTGGAGCGGGGATGGGTTCTGGGATGCTCCAGGCTGAGTTTCCCAGGGAAATCCACAACAGCTTTGATGATAAATGGGAGAGAAAAGCAGAATGGGGCTTTTCTCGCGTTGGGAGTGGAGGAGTGCTGCTGTAGGGAGGAGGGAAGGAGCACGGGGAAGGAACGAACCCTGTCTGGATGGGAAAATGGGAGAGCAGGCCCCATCTTGATCCTTGTTTTTAAACCCAAAATTGGCTTTTTTGCAAAACTCCTTGGGGCAGGGGGGGGAATAGGGAACACGAGGTGTGAGCAGCAGCCCCACCACCCTCCTGCCTTCACTCCTCCTCCCCAGGCTGCTCCTCACCCGTGGCAAGGCTGGAAAACCACCCGGAGCTACTTTTAATTCCCAGCCAATTTCTCCTGGCTACAAACGTGTACCTGGATCCCCCCCCCCCCAAAAAAAACAACCCCCCAAACCCTTGGTGGACAC
>VZRQ01002102.1:313729-335154 GCA_013397975.1 Machaerirhynchus nigripectus
AATGACTGCATCAGTCGTAGGATCATTGAGTCACGAAATGGCTTGGAAAGGACCTTAAAGCTCATCCCATCCCACCCCTGCCATGGGCACCTTCCACTATCTCAGGGTACTCCAAGCCCCATCCAACCTGGCCTTGGACACTTCCAGGGAGCCAGGGGCAACCACAGCTTCTCTGGGCACCCTGTGCCAGGGCCTCCCCACCCTCATGGGGAGTAGCAAATCCCCCAAAACTTTGCACAGAAAGATGTGGACTCCCCCGAGCGAGAGGACAACAGGGC
The DNA here is from genome assembly GCA_013397975.1 of Machaerirhynchus nigripectus. NCBI lineage: Eukaryota > Metazoa > Chordata > Aves > Passeriformes > Dicruridae > Machaerirhynchus > Machaerirhynchus nigripectus. The sequence goes on from VZRQ01002102.1 coordinate 314,008, forward strand.
GAGGGACCGAGCGAGCACCAGAGATTCCTTCCCAGATCATCAATAAATGCTTTGTTTTCTCCTTTTCCGCATCATCAATAAATGGTTTATTTTCATCTCTCACCTGTTATTCTGTGGGGAAGATCCCTCCCTGCCAGACATGTTTTTATCTCACCAATTAAAGCTCCCTGTCAGCTCTATTTAATCTTTGTTCCATCCTAATTAGCCCGGCGGATCCCAGCCCCGCTCTCCCGAGAGCTGCATCCCTGGGGATGGCCCAGCCAGAGCAATACCCAGGGCACCTGGAATTCCCTGCACAAGGACAGCCAGCCTTGGTGGCACCTCGAGGCACCACTCGCTTGCTGCAGCACCCACTTGGAGCCCATCTGTTGTCCCCAAGGACACAGCGCTGCTCTGCTGGGAAGGAAGCCATGCCTTGAGGAGAAGGGCTGAAACAAATCCTTGGATCAGCCCGCTCCTTCCTGGCCTCAGCAAGGTCTGCAGGCAGGAATTTCACTGGTCATCAAGAGTTCGCTTGCAGGACAACTGGGCCAATAGGGGGAAAATCTGAACTGGGAGATTCCACAAAGTGGAATCACTACAGTGAACACAGATGTGATGTGCATTCTGTGATGTGCATCTCACAGGTAAGGCAGGAAAGGATTCCCAGGTTTTTCCAGGCATCTCAGAGCTGCGAGTGCACTTTACACTGCCTCCAGATCCCACAGCAGGAACTGCAGTCCCTCTTCCACACAAGGAGAAAAGCTGGGATGGGATTTAGTGAGCGAAACAAGATGATGTAACCAAGTCAGTTTATTGTAGGAACCCTCGGAGACACGTCCCAGCCCCAGTCAGGAATTTGGGACCAGTGAACCATTGTCATGTGCTCAGTTTGTCTGGACAGACCCCAGCCAACCTTGGAACAACAAAATCGGTGTTGCACAGCCCAACCTCAGCAGAACAAGTGCTTGGACAGCAATCCTGTTCCTTAGGACCCTCCCACAGCATTCCCAGGAGTAACAGCATATCCAGAGCATCCACCCAGGACGGTCAGCCCAGAGGCCCTGGGAGCTGGGAAAGGCTGGAGTGCCAGGATGGACATCAGGCTGAGCTCAGCAGGGCTGACCACCGCTCCCAGCGCGTTCCTTCACTCCTGGAGCAGCCTCAGGACATCTACACGGGATCTTCATAGAAGGTCTTGGCCATGGCATGAGCCACCTTGAGCACCTTCTTGTCCTTGGCCTCGGGGCCCATGTGGCTGCGGGCCAGCCTGAGCCAGTACTGCTCTGTCCTGGCCAGGTACTGGGCCTGGGCCTCCCCAGGCTGCACGGCCGGGTGCTGCTGCTCCCCTGGGCAAAGAGAGGGACACAGAGAGGTCACACACAGCCCACCAGGGCCACAGCAGCCAGGCCACGTGGGGCTCGATGTAACAGCCTGAGGATCCACCAGCAACCAGGGGAATTTCTCCTGTATCCCCAGAGCAATGTACCAGGAGAGCTCTGCTTCTGCTGGAAAACTCACTTGGATGCCAGGGAGACTTTCCAGGCTGGCAGCAGAACCAGGCACTGCACTAACGCCCCCCCCCAGATTGGTATGGAGACAGCATTTATTGGTAATTACCTTCCTCATCTTCACTCTCCTCTTCAGAGCTCTCCTCTTCCTCCTCCCCTCCCTCTGCACCTTCCACATCATCATCCTCCTCCTCATCCGACTCCGACTCCTCCAGCCATTCCTGGGTTTCTGTGAGGAGAAAGGAAAGAGCAGAGAGGTACAAAGAGGTAATTAAAGTACAAAGAGATAATTAAGGTACAAAGAGAGAACCCCAGGCAATGCCCACGTGCTCTGCAGGACCCAAGACCTTCACTGCCCTGAGACAGTGGGGACAGGCAGGAGCTTCCCTGTGGGTGCACTGGACAAGCCTGGCACAGCAGGATTCCCAGGATGGCTCATGCCACCACAACTCTGCTTACAGGTCTTGGGTTTCCAAGTCACAGGGCAGAGCTGACTCTACAGTGACCCCAAAGCTCTGGGCCACACAGGTTTGTGGTAAGACACAGCAGTATCACACATATTCCCAAGCTTTTTCCTATCCAGGGAAAACCTCCACTCAAAGGCTCATCACCACGCCTGAGGAAGCTCTGCAGTTGTTTTTCTGCCCGGTGCTGCTCCCCTGAAGGCCCAGGGAGAGCTCCCCCCAGCAGGGCTTACTCGGATCCATCTCCAGCAGCACCTTCCACCCGTCCATCCTGTGCAGGTCGATGCTGTGCAGGTCACTGAGGGTCACCTGGCGGTCGCCCACCTCGAACATGCCCCCGTACACGTAGAGGACCCCGTGTTTCACTGCCACCATGGCATTGGAGCGTGGGCACGGCTCCACGGGCTGGCCCAGGGCTCCACCTTCCTCCTCCTCCTCTTCCTCCTCCTCCTCCGAACCAGACCTGTCCTTGTCTTCTGCAGCTCCAGGGATCAGCTGCTTGATGGTCATGACGGTGCCATCTTCTCCCACCACCTCCTTGACGATCTCCAGGGGACCTTGGGGAGGTGGCGGCTGCAGCTCCTCCTCCCCAGCGGCCTCTGCCTCAGCCTGTCTGCCACGTCTGCGCTTCCTCTTCTCTGACTTTGGGCCCTAAAAACAGGAATGAAAGGAGATTTTGTGGGAATTACTGCGTGCCCCTAAGAGCAGCTCATACAAACAGCACGGATGCTGCTTGGGAGGGAAGGGACAATTCCTATTTTTCATCACAGTTTAAAGTCTGAAGTGATCACTGCAGCCCCCTGCTACAGCATGAGCTCCTCCCAGCCTAAAACAAGGAACAGTGAAGATCCTGGAGAATCCAGGAACTGTTTCCTCTGTTGAGAGAGGAGCAGCTCTCCTGCTCCCAGGTGCCACAAGCACACAGAGGCCTCTGTTCCGTGACAAGGGAAAGTAACCCACGATTCCCCAAAATCACAACAATTGCTGGGTGTGAAATTACAGCCCATTACCAGGCAGCACTCCAGGTCTTGGAAGTATTGTATGGAAGGGCTGGAAAACAATCAGTTTGGGAAGGCAGAAACAACCATCTGAGTGGCTGTTTGCCTGTTATTATGGGATTGACTTCTCCATTTGGAGAACAAAGCCAGGAAGGGGCAGGGGGAAGAAGAAGTTGAACCAGGTTTGCACCTCCCTCGGCCTGTCAGAGTGGCTCAAACACAATCAAAGTGCAGAGCTGAGCTGAGTTCTGAAGCTGTTGGAGCCAAGGTTAATATTTCATCTCTTCTGGTAGCTCATCAGCACTGGGGAGAAGAGGGAGGGGTTTGATCCCAAGATACTTTCACAGCAGCTTTTACTGAACTACCTCATGTCAGACTCATCTGACCTGGAGAGGGCTTTCAGCAAAACACCAGAAATATGTTTGCAAGCTGCTTTGCTTCATTTTGCATTCCACAATAATGGGTCAGCCTGATTCCTGGAGGAGAGGGATTGCTCAGGTGCACCCCGAGCTACCAGAAACACAGGCTTCCTCCAAAGAGAGGAAATTCATTGCTCCATCCCTGGAAGTGTCCACGGCCAGGCTGGAGCAACCTGGGCTCATAGAAGGGTCAGGGGTGGAATGAGAGGCTCTTTAGGGTCCCTTCCCACCCAAACCAGTCTGTGACACTCTGTGAAAGCTCCGACAAACCAAGCCAGGCCTAAAGGATGTGTCAGATAATGAAATGATCGTATTTAACCCCAGACCTTGAGCTGTGCCGGGAACCAGCGGTTCTTCCCCACGTCATAGAAATAAATGTCATTAAAGAAGTCCCCCTCGATGCTCTCCTCCTCCTCCTCATCGTGCACCCCCCCGAAAAGGAGGCAGCGGTTGTTGGGAGCGGCAGCCACGGAAAAGCCGGACCTGGGAGTGGGTTTCACTCCAGAGGGGCTGAGCCGACTCCACGTCCACCTGTCTGGAACAGAGAGAACAAACGTGAGCGTCAGCAGAGCAGAACCCTCACTGCTTTGTGTATTCCAAGGCCTCTCAGCATTCCAGCAAGGAATTCCATGACCCATTTTGGACATTCTCGTGGTGTTTTCAGAGCTTTCTGGGGCAAGGAGCCTCTTGAAAGGTGTTTGCACCTTTATGGGAGGGTGGAGTTCAGACAAGGCCTGGTCAGATGCAGCCTTCAAGCACCAAAAAATGCCCCTCAGTTATCCCATGGAGCCCTCCCACCTTCCATCAGTTCTCTCCACCTTTTCTGCCACCCTGCAGCACCGCCTTACCCCCCAAAATGAACACAGTTCAGCCCAAAAAGCCCCAGCCAGGCTTTACAAAAGGGCTCAGCAGCAGGACAAGACTCGTGCTCTATCCCTCTGCTTTTCTCCAATCCCTTCCACTCCGACTTCAGAGCAAATCCCTGAAATGCAGGCTGGGAGAAGCACTGCCAGGCCCTGTGCTTCCGAAGGAACTGCAATTCCAACAAGATAAAACTATAAATAGGAATAAGGCAAACAGGGCCTGGAAGCCAGACAGTGCTGGTGACCAACCCTCCTCCCCAAATCCCATTCCAGACAGTCAGGTTTGGAGAAATCAGTCAGAGTTTCAACATTTCAGAAACTCGGCTCCAAGGGAACTGTCCCATTGCCTGAGTCAAGGACAAAAGACTCTGTCTCCTAAGGAAAATGATGGAATTCCCATTCCAATCAAAGACAACCAACAACCCACACTGGATCAGTCTGTTCCAGAAGGATTGTACTCCATGGAATGGGCTCACTCTGGAGCAGGGAAAGAGCTCAGTGATCTCTCCCTGTCCTTATCTCCATCCATGAGTCTCCCATTGGATTTTCTCTCCCTTCTCCAGCTGAGGAGGGAGGGATAGAGCAGCTTTGGCAGGTACTTGGCATCCACCCAGGAATACCCCTCCACAGGAGAATTCTGCAATCCCAAAGATTTTCTGTTGTGGAACAGGAAAGCACTGATCAAAATGTCCCACAAACAGGAATCTGGAAGTGTTGTTTTAATTCCCTCCCACATACAAACTGAAAAAAATTCCAAAATCTCTTTTCCTGGATGTCTTCCTGAGCCAACACCGGGGCACAGAGGTCATCACTGAGAGAGGAATTTGGTTCCAGGAGTTTTTTTTTGGTGTATTATTCCAAGGAAGGAAGAGGATTTGCATTCCCAGGCCTGCAGTGCTCACCTTCCTCCTTGCCTGCCCCTTCAGCCTTCAGCAGGAACATATCCGTGTGCAGGGTGCCTTTGTCCACATCCTTCTTGATCCTCTGCAGGACAGGGAAACACAGGGATGCTCAGGGAAACACAGGGATGCTCAAGGAAACAGCTCCAGTGGCCCAAACCAGAGAGGGGGACCCAACTGAAAATGCAAACCCTGTGACTGGGCGAGGAGAGGCCACAGAGGGGGCTCTGGAGCATCAGGCAGCTCCAAACCATGGGAATCAAAGCAGGGATACTCCCTGGGATGTGCCACAATTCCTGCCTGTGGCAGCAGGAAGGGCTCTCCAGGCTGCAGCAGATTTGTGGCTGTATGGAGACCACGGGATGCAGGAGGTTTGGCACCCAGAGAAGAGAAATACATTGTCACAAGGGATTAAAACCGACTGGTTTGCACCCAGAGGAAATGGGCAGCACTGAGGAAACAGGAGAGCCAAGGTCCTGCCTCTGACTGTGCCCCAGCCAGGACCAGCTGCTCTCAAGGGACTGATTTAACTCCTGTAAAAGGCAGCAGATTCCCACTCCCCAAAGCGGGACATCACAACTTCCCAGGGCTTGTGAGGCCCTCTGGGATTCTGGCCCTGGATGCTGAGCAGCAGCTCTGATCTGCAAGGACCTCAGGTGGTGCAGGCCTGTGACCAGCCCAGGCTGTGGGTCCCTGTCACCCAGCCACCCCAGCCAGCCCAGGAGAGGCAGAGGGGACAGTTCTGCCCCACTGCAGCTGTGGCATTTGGGGTCCCACACAGCCCTGAGCAACAGGTTCATCCTCCCAAACAGAAGCAGAAACCCCACTCCCACCCCTGCAAAAGACAACAGCCAGACAGCAGCAAGGGCACAATGAAAGCTCAGCTGAAGCAGTTCAATGCCTGATTTTCAGTGTGATCTCCCTGCTCCTTTCCCTGGAAGCCCTGGATTCCAGTGCTCATGGCAACAGCAGCATTCCAAGGCAGCTCCGTGCCACACCACTGGAGGAGATCTGTTAATAATGTCATTATCCACCCATCCTTCATGCACAGCTCCTGCTTCCTTGTAATTCCCGTCCTCCCGGGGCCACGGCGTTGCTGGGATGAGGAACTGTGCTCCCAGGATGCCAGTGGGATCCCAGCAGTGCACCCCAGGGTGCAGCCCTCAGGAAGATGAGCAGCAGGGTGGGAGTGCTGCTGCACACCTGCACCCGGCAGGTTTTGTTGTTGCTGCAGGGCCTGGTATCCAATTCCTGGGAATGGCATTCAATTCTTAGGGAGAGGGGAGGGGANAGGAGGAGGAGAGGAGGAAAGGAGGAGGAGAGGAGAGGAGGAGGAGAGGAGAGGTGTGCTCCAGGCACGGCACAACTGCACACAGGTGAAGTGTGAGCAGCACAGCGAGATGGGCACTGCAGGAGAGGCAGGGAAGCAAACACAGAGAGAGCAGCTGCTCCACAAGCATCCGAGCCGTGTGGAATTACTGCATTCCTCTCTCCCAAAAAGCTCCCTGTAGTAAACACGCCGTGAGTGCAACATGACAAAGCTCCCTGGGCTCAGGGAACCCTGATGAGGTGGGAGTGGGAGTCAGTTTTTGTTGTCACAGACATGCCTGCTTTCCCCAGCTCCCAGACACTTCCAGCTGCTGGAGAGATCCATCCCCTCCCAGACAGGACCAGCCTGCCCTGAGCAAATCCTTCCATCACTCACGAGAGGTTCCTGCTCCCCCAGTGTCCTTTGTGCTTTAAAGCTCCAAGTGTTTGTGTTCCAGCACAAAACTGGCTGGGATATCCACTGTGGACAGCCTGAGGTTTGCAGGTACAGGGAGTTACCAGAGCTTCACAGCTGTTAGCTGAAAATTCCAACTCTGCTGACAGACAGCGAAGAAACTGAGGCAGGCAGAGCTGGGGAAGTGGAATCAGGACTCTCCACATGCTAAAAATGTGGTAAAAAGCATCCAAACAGCAGAAGCGTTCTTTTGGCAGAGCTACAGAGGGAACCAGTCCCACCAGACCTCACAATTCAGGCACTTCAGCCCTTCCACATCTCCCAGCAGAATCCACTTCAGCTTCGCGATGACTGCCACTAAAAAAAACCCCAAAACAACAACAAAATCCCCACACCCCAGCCCTCTCTGGCATCCCAAAGCCCTGCCCCTGGCCTGCAGGCTGCACCTGCAAGGTGGAGCAGCAGCAGCTCCAGCCCCTCTGTTGCTTAGCAATGGAGAGGCCTCGGTGCTTCACGCAGCCCGAAATGCAGCTCGCTGCAGCAAGCCCCATCCTCAGCACGGGAAAGGGCTCAGGACATCTTTAGGATCAGCAGGAGAGCAAGTGTGAGCTCCTCTGGGCATTCTGAGGTCTGTTCTAGGCAGAGATGACAGCACCCACAACATCCCCTTCTGCAGGAGATCACAGAAATTGTCTTTATCATCCCCAGGCTGCGGATGGAACAGGAGCACACAGACACCACTGTGCTAAGAACCCTGCTCTGTAAAATATCAGGCACCAGCATCTCAAGGCAGTCACACTCAGGGTTGGAAAGCTCCTTTTTCACCCTCTGCAGCCTGGTTTGCTCAGGAAAATCCAGTGACTGGCACAGCAAAGGTGCGTGGGAAGCAAGGTCCTGCTCCTGCCTCTGCAAGTCCTGGAGTGCCTCAGACCAGTCACTTCATCTTTTCTGCCTCTACTTCCCCAGCCAGGAAAGAGACTTTTTATCCAGATCCCATGAAGGGAATTCAGCCCTGGACTGACAGATGTTACTGAGAACAGACTCTCCACGTCACTTCTGCAAGTTCAGGACATCAAAGCAGGCACCAAAACTCTGTTTCTGCCTCCCCAGCTCCCTGCCCATCACAGGACAGCAGCCCTGCCATGTCACCGCCCTCCCCCAGCAATGTGACAGCCAAATTCTGCCCCTATTCAAAAAGAAGAGCTGTTATGATTTTCCTCCCCTCTTCCCTTCGGAATTTCCCATCACAGGTGTGACTTAGTGCTGCCTCTTCTTAGAACCCTCCACATTTGATGAATGGTGCTTTGCTTGGATATTTGCCTGGTTTACTACGGAAAAATGTCTTCATATGCCCCAAAATGTCTTCACAGCACCCCTGACTGGAGTATCTGCCTCTGTAACTGGAGACAAGGAGTAAGTCCTCTCCTGCAGCTGCCCAACTCCAGATAAGTATTGTTTTCTCCATGTCTACCTTCTCCCAAGAGTATCCCAGGCAAACACATTTTCTTCACTTCAAAGCAAACCCAGACACTCAGCTCCACAATCAGCTCTAAGTGAAGACACAATGAGAATTAAATAGCCACACATTAACAGAATTGGGTCTCTCCTAGAGGGGCCATATCCTGCTGAATTTAATTTCCAGGAGCGTGCTGAAGGTTTGTAGCTCCTAAAGGCTGCAGAGAAAATTCTGTCCAGAGCTTGGGTCAGTTTGTGCTACAACAGCAGAGCCTGTCAGGAACGGCCCCTCAGAGAGAAGCACACAGAGCTCTCCACATGACAAAGGAAGGAGACTTTTAACATCTGTTTAAAATGTCTTGTTTCCATGGCATGTCTGTTTTGCTTTAATGGAGTGTCTGTTTTAATGGAAAAGCTGTTTTCCGAGCTGCAGAGAAGTTCCCCCAGCACTTATCCTTGAACCAACCCAGAGCAGAAGTGGAACAGAACCAACTCCAAACACGTGTGACTTCTGTATTTCCATGGGGCACTTGGAGCCCAGCTGCTTCCAGGAGAGCTCCACAGCCAGCAGGGCTTGCAGGCTCCTGCTCCCTTCCCACCCTCAGGAGGGAGGAAGCAGGACAGAGGAGGGAAGAGGACAAAGCCCTCTCAGGTGGGAAAGGCTGTGTGTCGTTACTGCTGTCGAATCCAACGCACAGCTGATGAGGCAGAGCCCGAAGCTCGGGCCCTGAGGTGGCACAAACGCTTCTAAATATACAGAGGGACTGACTCCCTTCTCTCCCCTCTCCCTGCTTCCCCCTTTGTTCATTTATCCCCCTCAGAAGAACAAGGTGTCCTCCTCCCCCAGCTGGAAGTGCTGCCTTTCCTCGGGAGCAGCAGGACCCGGGGCCTCTGCCTGCATCCCCAACATGAAAAGCTTTTGCAGGAACCTTCTGCTCAATGAAACACTTCCTTCCTGCTGCCCAGCACGGACACAGGGATGCCTGCTCAATGAGGAACGTGCTCCAAAGGGCTCTCTGGTATAAATTCCCGGGATTAACGGAGCAAGGAGCAGAGCTGGGGGAGCCTGGTGCTTATCAAAGGTCTTTTTTGGCTTATTGAGTTTGCTCCCTCACCTCTGCCACTGATGGCACAAAATAAAAGTCTCCTGGCAACTGCTGCTTTCAACCTGCAAATGCTGAAACACAAAAGAATACCTGAGAATGCTTTAAGTTGCCAAAAAAATGTCATTTCTCCCAGTTGCTTATTCCTCCCTCGGTGATATCAATTCTTTATATTGGATAAGAACAGCAGGGAAAACACAGAATTCATTTGCACCAAGATTAGCCCCTCAACCAGCAGAACTGCATGAAAAAAGCCAGAATTAGAAGATGCCTGTTTTGCTTCCCAGCCTGTGGAACAAGGACAACACCTGAGTTAGCACAAAGTGTCCCCTACCTGTTTGGAGTAGCCTCCATAGATGATGATGTTGCCCTCGGGAGTGGGAGCCATTTGACAGCCAGATCTTGGAGCAGGCCCAATCCCTGCTGGAGCCAGCTTGCTCCAGGTGAAGGAGTCCAGGTTGAAGGTGTACACATCGTTGTAGTAGATGTAATCTCTGGGGAGAGCACACGGGCACAGCACGTTTTGTGATGGGCAGCCTCAGGACAGGGTGGAACAGCCCTTCAGAGCTCTGCTCACAGCCCCCTGACAGCAGAGCTCTGATCCCACAGCATGGCAGGCCCCACTGGGGAAGATGTTTCTACAAGATAAGGATCTGATAAGATTCAGAGGCCAAAAGTGGAAATCTGAGCTTTGGCTACAAGGATGGGCAGCTTCTTCAGCGCTACAGCGATTTCTCCCACACCTGAAGACTTTAAATCAAGATCCCTTGTCTTTCTAACACAAGAATCCACTTCAGTCCCAGTCCTGCTGAGGACAATCCTGCCATTAACACCCAGCTTTCTGTTACTGGTGAAAATTTGTTGCCTTTTTTAAGGAGGACTCAAACCCCCCAGCCACCCACCTTGCACTCTCATGGAAACCTCCAAAGATGATCAGCTGCCTCTTGCACGCAACCATCCGATGTCCACTTCGTCCAGAGGGCCCTCCTGGTGCCCTGAAACACAAAGAAATGCCATTTATCAGCAAAATCCCCTTTCCTGGTAGTGCATCAGACCATTTTTATTGAAGTCACTGGCAGATGAGCTGGCTGAGCTCAGCCTCTCCTGGAAATGGGAACCATGGGGAACGTGGCTGCCTCAATCCGTGGCTGCTTTTCTCCAGCACAGGACATGTGCTCTTCCTGGAACTCTTGGGATGGCAGCACAGGCAATTTTATTCCTAGAGATAAACCACCCTAAACAGCACCCAAAGTCAGTGATGACTAAGGAGCTGATTTTTCAGGAGAGTTTAATGAACAGCACAATTGCAAGGAAGACACTCCAAACTGAGATGTTTTCTCCAAGCACCAGGAGACAAAGCCCGGCTCTGCCATCCCCCCTCCTTCAGCATCTCAGGAAACCACGTACCCACAACACCTTCACTCATCCACCTGCAGTTTGGGTATGACACCAAACCAGTGAAAACACTTCGTGAATTACTCAGATTTCCTCCAGAACAAAGGCATTGCAGCAAAACAAGTCATCATTATCATCATTATGCTACTGAAGGAGGGCAGGGTTAGATGGGATGTTGGGAGGGAATTCTTCCCTGTGAGGGTGGGGAGGCCCTGGCACAGAGTGCCCAGAGAAGCTGTGGCTGCCCCTGGATCCCTAGAAGTGTCCAAGGCCAGGCTGGACGGGGCTTGGAGCAGCCTGGGATGGTGGAAGGTGTTGGGGTTGGAACTGGATGAGCTTTGAGGTCCCTTCCAACCCAAACCACTCCATGATTCTGTCACTCACTCCATGGTCCTACACACCCAAAAGCAGCTCCACATCCCTGCTCTGCTCTTCCAAACTTTCCTGACCTTCCAGTTAAATGTGCTGCTTCCATTCCCACAAGCAAGCAACACCCCCTCCATGTGCCACATCCAAAAGGCTCCTGAGGAACCGGGCAGCTGGACACACCATTCCAACATGGATTCACCTTCCTTCACGTTCACCCACGGCATCACACGAGAGACAACAAAAACAACCCCAAGAACTTCCAAACAAAGCCGATTTTAGGCCAAACTGCAGGGCAGACAGGGCTTGCTCTGTGTGTTCTCTGCCCCCATGGATGGATCCATCCCATTTTCCCTTGCTGAGGAGTCTCCCAAAGTGCCCAGCTGGCACCACTGAGCCCAGCAAGGCTCCTCCAACAGGCAGCCTCAAGGTGTGGAAGTGATTGCACATTCAGAGCCTAAATAAAGTTGAAAACAGCAGCAAAAGCTAAAGCCACAACCCCCCCTGCACACCTGGAGTGGCAGCAGGGAGCTGGGAATGTGGTGATGGATTTCTGTGGAGAGGGAAAATGAGGGCCCTTATTCACCACGGAAAATGACAACCTCACCCCGGTGATAATGAGAAACTCCACCTGAACAGCAGCGTTTGGGGAAGACTGAATTAATATTGATTGCTTGGACTCTTTATCCTAACAGAGAGGAGGTTTTTCCAAGCATTTACTGGGTTTTTAAGTATCACCCTGCAGAACAGCACCTCTGGTATTAATTCCAGCAAGCCCTGAAATCATTATTTTCTCTTGCTGTAACAAAGCTCCCGTGTCATTATTCCAAAAGATGGCACTTTTAAATCATCTTTTTCTTTTTTTTTTAAGGATAGAATGAATTAAAACCCAACATGAGCACTAAAATCCTGTTCCCAGAGAATATCTTGTGCCTTGTTTCTCAAACAGGTTTCCTCCAAGTTCAAAATCAATTCCGAGCAGTAAAAGGTTTATTCACTGATGTGTTTTAGTAACGCTCACACAAATGCAGAATTAACTCCAAGGCACAAATGGCACAGTCAGGCAGGACTGGCAGTGATGCAGAACCTCATTCCCACTTCAGAAGGACCTTTCCAACTACAAACTCCTCCCTTTTACCTGTTTCAGTGCTACTGGTCCCAAAGAAACATTTTGGAAACGGTTTCCCAGACTTTAGGATTAATGCTCTATTTCATGGGGTTGACACCAGAAAGCAGACATGTGGGAGGGAGCTGTAAATTCTCCAGACTTTTTTTTTGTAAAAATAGATCAAAAAGTCTGGCTAAGGACTGGCTCTACACATGTACAGCGTGAGGTTGAGCTGCTCCACAAGGAATTTCCTTTTGCTCGTGGAGTTACTCTGGGACTTGTAGTAACAAACCAGACCTGAATTCAGCCCCCAGATTCATGAATTACTTGTCCCAGTGGCTGCAGGCTGCAGGAGTCACCTCTTCATCCAGAGCAGGCTCAGGTGAAGCTTGGGAATGTTCAATAATAATAGAAGTGGGGATGAAGAGAACATCCCATCAACGGGGCACTTCAGGACAGAGCACTTTTATCCTTCAGAGGAAGCTGAACTCAGGATTTGTGGGGTTTTACACCTTTCCCTGTGAATGCCCCAGTGCTGGGGTCAGTGGCACGCACAGATCCTGTCCCCTCGTGTTTGGACACTCAGGTGGAAGGTGAGAAGGGAAAAACCAACTGGCACAGGGGACAAGGTTCTCCATTCCAACCCCTTGCAAAGTCAATCCACAGTTGCACGTTTGTTTCCTGATCTACCGAAGAACCAGCCCATTTCTGGGCTGACAATCTACTTGATTTACACCAAAACACCCTTCTTTTCTTCAAGCACCTTCTACCTGGTGTGGCAGGACCTGATTTTTCTGGTGAGCAAGGAGAGGCATCCATCAGACACAAGCCTGTGCCGGGCCATCCTGCTCCAGTTAAACCTTTGACACTGGTGAAACTGGGATATTTCCAGCACCACATCCCACCAAACCCTACAGGAAGTACCATCAACATTCCAGAATTTCAGTGAAGGGAGCTACACTGGCTCAAATGACAGCTCCAGAGGAGGGATGTGGCAAATTCCCAAGCACGAGCCCCAAGGATGCTCCCTGCCTCTCCCTGAGGGAGTGCACTGGGCCACAGAGAGCTGAGGGGGAATGTTCTGCCTGGGAAGAAATGAGGCAATTAGGTTAAAATATTGCTGCTCTGAGGCAGGGTAACAAACAGTTCACGGACTGAGGAAACCTCCTGCATCACACACAAGATAAGGTGGCTGCACTAAGTCAAAGTCAGCTGCTGGCACGGCTTCTAACGGGCTGGGATTTGCTGTGTTTGGATCATCTTTGTGCATGCAAAATGCAAGGAAACACAGCTAAATCTTGCTAAATATAGCAACTTTGAACTCTGTCAGGCTGCCTGGCACCACTGTGCTCTGAGCTAGGAGAAAATGGAGCTGCACTTCCCAAGCACAGGGAAGTTTTCACGGTTAGTCAAGGTTTTCTCTTCCCAAGTGTTTCACAGTCAAGACCCTCACAGCACCAGGTTTGTGGCAGGAAGTGTAGGCCAGGAAGGACAATGTAATTGTCTGGAATCTGAACTGTGGGGCTGGAATAACCAGGTTTTCTAGAATTTCAAGTTTAGATCACAGCAGGGTCATGTTGGACAAAGCAACACATCAAACCCACCTGAACAGGGCACTTGTGATCCTTCCCATGGGAACAGACATGGAAACTTTGCCTCTCTTGTCCAGACATTTCTTCATGAATAATTAATTTTCTTTATTATTTGTACTAAAATGACGTCTTCTAAACACAACTCTAGTCTGTACCCCACGTCTGTCACCTGGCATTTACTGGGTACCACTGGCACCACATGGGATACATGGAATTATTGCTTGGCCTGTGTGAAGGTCCTTTGTGCCAGGGATGGTTCCCCACCACGACCCAAAAAATGGGGAATGCTGAAGGAAGTGAAGTGCAGCAGGTGTCATGATCAGAGTTTTAAAAGAAGCAGGAAAAAAATCCCTTGTAGGACTCCACAACTTCCCCTTTCCAAGCAGCCTCCTGATCAAGATGCCCTATGGAAGAGCAGAGAGGCAGCAGAACCTGGATTTTCATGCTCAGCCAGGTCAGCATTAAAACAAAGCCATTCCCTCCCATTGCCTCATTAATGCAGCTCCTGGAGCTCAGCCCAAGGATGGGGAGGGGATGTGCTTTGTCTGATTCCAACACTGGGACCAGGGCATGGCTGCTCCCAAAATTCCAGCAAGGCTGAAGGACAGAGGGCCACCCAAACACGGCAGGAAGCTCAAATGGAGTAGGCTCCAAATTCCCACTTGTCAGGCACTATCAATGCTCCCACTTTGCAGGGAGAGGGGAAAAGGTGAGACAGGCACAGTGAGTCAGTGTGTGACCTCAGGCATGTGCCAAGGGAGAGCCAGGATCTCCATCCCTGCACAGCTCATCCCAAACCACCCTCAGCTACTGTGCAAGCAGAGGCAGACACAGGTAACAGACCCCACACTCTCTAACAGGGTGAGAGACACGGGTAACAAACCCCACGCTCTTAATAGGGTGAAAAGGGATCAACCTGGGCAGATCTGGTGCTCCCACCTGAAGGAAGAACATGGAGCTCCCTAAGTGACTGCTTAAAAGTTGCTGCTTTTCCCAGTGCACGGAGAGGGTGATCTGGAGCTCCAGCCCACCCAAAGCCGTGTTCTGACTACAAGAGAAGCCCAAAGTCCAAGAGGAAGCCAAAGCCAATCTCCTGCCTCTCAGTCCTCTGGGTGTCACACCAGAACTCCTCTCATTAAATACAAACATGAGCAGCCAAAGCGAGGAGCCAAAGGTTAAGGAAACATCAACAGAGGACTTTGGGCCAGATCCACTGAAAATATTTACACCTTCACTCCTGTCAGAAACTACCAGGACATTTGGCACCTGCTTCCTTTGACAAGTCTGAATTACTGGCTTGTTTATCCCAAGGAATCTCAAGGCAGCAAATGCCAGTTACCAGGAGTGAAGCTGGCTCTGGGTAGATATAAACTGGCTTCTCCAGTCACCTTAAAATTGGGAGATCCTTGCACTGGTCTTGTACAGCCCCCACTGGAGGAGCCCAGGGAAACAGAGCACCAGTTTTGGACATCTGGACCTGCCAGGGTTGGGAATACAAAGCAGTTCATGATACTCTTCCCTTCAGTTAAGCAACACCCAGGCACACCCCTGCCCCACAAATCACGTATTAAATAAACCAGCTTTGGTCTCAACAGACTTGGAACACATCTCTCATTCCCACTTCTTTCTGGAGGTGTCTTATCCACCCCTTTGAGGATGGGCACCTCTGTAGTTAAGGGAGAGCTGGAAAATCACAGCACTGGACCAGGAATCAAACTTGGATCACACGGGCACAGCCCCTCCTGAGGCCAACACCAACGAATCACTGAACACCAGGGATCTCAGGGATCATCTGCCCCAAATTTCTTGGCAAAAGTATGGTCCAGACGTGAGGGCCCAGCACTTACTTGATCTGCTCCCAGGTCTTGGTGGCCAAATGCAGGACCCAGAGATCCTTGTAGTGGTAGAACTGCTCCCCGTTGGGAGAGGCAAACTCCCCCCCGAAGATCCAGAGCTGCCCCCCAGCCGTGGGCACCACAGCTGCCTGCAGGAGAGGGAACAGCTGGATCAGAGCAGGATTCCAAACCAGGCACACAACTTCGTCACTCAAGCACGCGGCTCCAAATCCCAGGGAACAACAGCAGCTCTCTGGGGCTGAAGGCAGGAGAATTTGGAATAAAACCCACTCGGTGTTTAGCACACCTTCCCTAGAGCAAGGGAAAGCTGGCCAAGGAGCTGGGCTCTTCCCACTTCCTGTGGGAAGTTCAGAGTTTCCTAGGAAACATCTTGGGATTAGTTTAACAAAAACCGTTCAACTCTCTCTGTTTGGAAAACAGCAAAAGAAAGAAAGCAAAAAAAAAAAACCCAAACACAGAAGGAAACGTGCAGCATTTGGACAAGAGGAGAGACTGTTACTGCTTTGATTGTGTCAGAGCACAGAGGGGGTGTTTTTGTAAGTTGTTTTTGCACAGAGCAGCACCAAAACACCTGTGGCATGCAAGCTGCCAGTCAAAAGCAGGCAGGAGAGCAAGGCTCCATTTCATTAAAACTATCTGTGTCAGGACCAAGGAAGAAGGAAGGAATCTCAAAAAGGAAAAGCTGTGGCTGTGGAAATTTCAATTTGTGTTTTTTTCTAGGGTACCCATCACAGATCAGCTCTGGGAGAAGCTCTTCCCTCACAAGGCTTCATTCCCTCCCTTCTCCCAGAAAAATAAAGATTTTTAGCGCCACACAGGACCATGCCCTGCCATAAACCAGCCCAAACATGGAATGATTAAATAAGAAAATCCAGGGTGTGCTTTCAGGCAGGATTTGTGGGAACATGAAGTTACCTGAACAAAGGGGATATGTGCCTGAATTTCATGGGCATCCAGTGCTTAAAAGCTTAAGGGGAAGGTTTATGCAACAGCCTGCTCATACTTGTGGGTGACCTTTCCAAGAGCTGGCTTGAAATTCGTGACAAAACCAAACCTTTTCCTTGAACAACTGCCAACACCTGCCCTGAGCTCCCCTCACCTCAACTCTGACAGTGCACTGTGTGTCAGAGACCAGGGATGACAAATAAAACTGGAAATATGCACCTGGCACCCCCAGACACTTCTGTTTAACTCTGAGCTATGCATTAAATACAGAGCCACAAGGAAGACACAGCAGTCAGCTCGTGAGGCTGAACTGTCCCCTGTGAAACCATCATTAATTATCAGGCAGAAAACACTGCTGAAGCAGGACTCCTCAGTTTATTGTTGCTGTAATCCAGCTGCAGCTCCTGATCTGCTCCCTTTGGATTGAGCTGCTCGACAGCCACCTGCTGGCTACTGGAACGTGGCCTCTCAAATCAAATTCTACTTTAAACAACACAAAGTAGCCCCAAAATCAAGTCAGAATCTTTCAATTCAAGGAAACACAGCTCGGAGCAAGACTGGCACTTAGTAAGGTAACGAGGGGATATGAAACTAATTGGGGTGTTGGATCTTACCAGGGAGCTCTGGAGAGCTTTGGGATGGGTAGGAAAAGGACACTCACATGCTGTATGGCAGCTTTGGGAAGGTGCCAGTCACCCACTGGCTGCAGCAGGTAAGAAAATCTATCAGCTGGTGGGGGCCAAAGACCTGCAAGAAATACAAGTCTTTGGTCCAGTTTCTACTGTGCAGGTGTTCACGTAAAGTAAACAAACCCAAATCCTTCACCCTCACAAGCAGCCAGTGACCTGGATTTCCTGAGAGGTGGAGAAGAGCCCAAGTGCTCCCTGCTGGCAGCAGTGGCAGTGTCTGGGCTGCTCATGGATGTAGGGCTGTGGCCATGCAGGGAAGAATGCACTCTGGTCAAATTCTAGTTTGAAAATTCAGGGCCTTCTCTGGGATTATGGATTTGAGCTGGTCCTTGTCCAATGCAGCAAAGGGAATTCATTTCTAAAGAACAATCTCCCCCCTGGCTCTGCTCGAGTCCTGCCACATCAACAGATACAACCCCAGGTCTTCATTCCACACTGAACACTTCCAGAGGGCACCCAGGGATCAGAGCAGCTTGGACAGGCCCCTCAGCAGAAGAGCTGAAGTGACACCACTGGCAGCCCATTACAAGGACAACAAAGAGAGGCAAGAAACCCCCAAGAAGTGAAAAAATTAAAACCCCTCCTCCCAAACCATCTTTAGAACCATTCCAGCTGCTGCTGTGGCAGCCAGAGCTTTACCTGGTGAGCACAACGCCTCGGGGGCGGGTTGGGGATCTCCAGTTTGGCCCAGCTGTTCTTCCTGATGTGGTAAATGTACAGCTCATTGTACAGGTAGGTCTGTGAGGCAGGGACAGGAAACAGCAGCTCAGCTCAGCTCTGCACGGCGGAATTCGGGGTGAGGATTGCAAAGCACAACCTCCTCGGGGGGCAGGGAAGGAGGACAAGGAGCTCCTGCACCACACTGGGAGGCAGCAGCTGTTCCACTGGGCTGGAATGTTCCTTCCCACACCGCTGGTGACAGCCTGAGATAGGAGGATTTAAAAATCTGGAGCTCAGCACGGATGGCCAGGTTAAAGCTGCTCACCTCCAGAGCAAAGAACAGCTCCAGGTGGTGAAAAAAAGCAGAATTAGTTCAGCACATCACACTGGGTAACCCTGAGGTGCCCAAGTATCACTGCCAGGCTGGAGTTTTCCAGAGCAGTTTGTCTCCAGGAGCACAACAACCACGTACAACCTGCAGAAATTCAGGAACAAGAGTGTTCCTCGGTGCAACAATTTGCTGCTGCTCCCATCTCCAGGGCAGGCGATGCCTTGCCAGCAGCAAAGGTGCAGAAATATCTTGTTTGGAGAAGTGGAAGAGACTCTTCACTAGTTATCCCAAATGAGGGGCAGATATGGCTACAATTAAGTCTGGAGAAATTATGAAGCCCTGAAATATTGATGCTGAGACAATCACTCTGACTCCTTAATGGGTTCCAGCATGTCTCCTTCCTGCCAACTGCTCAGCCATGAGACAGAGCCATGGCAGAATTAAAAGGCTATTTTGCTCTCATTCAGGGACAAATACATATTTTATGACTCTGCCTTGAATTTCCCTTCAAATGAGACTCGTGCAAATTACAGGAAAAGGAGGGAGGGGGGAGAAAAAGAAGAAGAAAATGAAGTATACATTACTTTTTGGCCATTGAAATATTCACCTCCAAAAAGGATCAGCTCGTCTCTCTCGGGGTGAGCACAGAGGGAGCAGTTAAGCCTGAAAGAGGATGGAAAAAAACAGATCTGAAAGTCCTTGCAACCCCGAACCTTGAAGCCTTTAACTCAGGCACCAGCACCTCTGCCCTCCAGCCACACAGGTCTCTCCATCATCTGCCAAATTACCCTGCTGTGATGTTCACCCCAGGGCTAAAAACTTCTCTAAAAGAAATTAATTTCTTCCAAAACTTCCAGCAAGATGAATTGGGCACTGAGAGCCTCTCCTATTTCAGGAGCACACGTTACTCTGTGATTTAACTCCCCCTTTGACGTGAGCTCCTGAATTTTAATGCTGGGGTGGCAGGAACAAAAATGACTTTTATGAGGGCACAGAACTCTGGGCTGTCTCCTCTCCATTTATCTGTGCCATAATTCTGCACTTGCTGCTGGTCACTGCTCTCCTGAATACCCCAAGTATGTGAACCCCACTTAATAAAGTGGTTTTTACCTCATGACACATCCTTTTGCCTCTGAATTCCCTTCAGCCCTCTAGTCCAAATCCAAAACTTCCTCTTCACTTTTATTTTCCCTCAAAGCCCTGAAATCTAACTCTGCTTTGCCTCTTTTGTGCTGATGGGATGGTTAAAAAGTGCATTTTGATGCCCAAAAAAAGGCTTGTGGTCTCTTTTTAACCAGGAATTCAGTATTCCAGGTGTTTCATAACTCTAGATATCAGGTATTTTTTCAGTCCAGATATCAGCTATACCTTCTACTCTTTGGAAATAACTTTACATAAATAAATGCCACTAAAAGCACCCCCAACTGCTCTGCAAGTGGCAGCCAAAGCCTCACGCAAGCTCTTACCTGGGTGAGGGGGGTGGGCAGGATGACTCAATTACTTGGGTCTTTTTAGCATCCAGACTCTGGAATTCTGCTATCAGGGCTTCAAGATCCTCCTGGAAATAAAAAGCCAGACATGAGCTGCCTGACGTGCACAGAAGCACACACGAAACCAGCACTCACTCCCACAATTTCCCTTTAAAAAAAAATTAATAATAATAATAACTGCCCAAATACAACTGGAAACTCTTTTGTATCCGGAGGAACCTCGTGTATCTTTATTCCCTTTCAACTTCACTCAATTAAAACCAGAATGTGCCCCCCCACAAACTGCTGACAGACCAAGGGCAGAAGCGGGATTGCAGCAAGAGGGAGGTTCTGAGCCAGGGTCTCTCCTACAGGGTCTCTCCTACGACCCCACTGCGCATCTCCCCCCTTCAGGTCACCTTTCTGAAGGTGTGGACCAAGCAGAGATTTCCAAAGTGCGGGAATTTTGC
Source organism: Machaerirhynchus nigripectus (assembly GCA_013397975.1). Lineage (NCBI taxonomy): Eukaryota > Metazoa > Chordata > Aves > Passeriformes > Dicruridae > Machaerirhynchus > Machaerirhynchus nigripectus. The sequence continues at coordinate 334,303 of VZRQ01002102.1, forward strand.
CTCTGCAGCATGGGAATCAGCTCCCCCTGCAGCCAGGACACACCTACAGGACACTTCCCACGCCTTTAAGTTTTGAATCAGGCCATTAACACCAGTTTTGGACCAAGGAAAAGTGGCTGTTTTGAGGCTTAAATACAAGCAGCCCCTCTAGGAGTGCGAGACACAAGGATTTTGCTTTTAAGACCAGAAGAAAAGGATGAGAGGGATGGAAAGCAAAAAAGACCCTTAAACTGTGTTTTCCGGTCCTTGTTTTACACCTGCTGTCACACACAAAGGATCCCATGGGATTTAACCAAGTAACTTTAATTCTGCTTCGAATCAGAAATCAGAATTTAAAGCCCATCCCATCCCACCCCCTGCCATGGGCAGGGACACGTTCCACTATCCCAGATTGCTCCAAGCCAGGATTGCTTCCTGGCCTGGAACACTCCCGGGGATGGGGCATCCCTGGAAGTCGGAGTTCAAGGAGGTTTGGACAACGCTCTCAGGCACATGGTGGATTGCTGAGGCGTCCGCGCAGGGCCGGGAGTTGGACAGGATGATCGATGTGGGTCCCCTCCAGCTCAGGATATCCCACGCTTCCCTGATCCACACTTTCCCCGGACAGCCCAGGCTCCGCTTGGATTCGCTCCTCTGCCGCCAACCCTGTCCTCAGCCTTCCCCCCGCACCCACAGCGGCCCCGCGCCCGTCACCTCCTCCTTCTTGGCTCTGCGGGACACCTTCTTCTCCATCTTCGCCGCCGTCTTCTCGGCGCCTTTCCCCTTCTTGTCGCGCTTCCCTTTCTTCCCCATGGTGGCGGGGCCGGGATACCCCGGGATTCCAGAGGGATCACACCGGGCCGGGGCCGGGAT
>VZRQ01002102.1:335763-350091 GCA_013397975.1 Machaerirhynchus nigripectus
ATGGCGGGGGCATCGGCTCGAGGGGAGGCTCAGGCTGGACAAGGGGATGGTGCCAGGCTCTGCTAGCGGTGCCCAGTGACACGACAAGCAGCAATGGCCATAAACTAAACCACAACAAATTCCACCTCAGCGTGAGGGTGGCAGAGCCCTGGAACAGCTGCCCAGGGAGGTTATGGAGTCTCCGTCTCCGGAGGCATTCCGAATCCACCTGGACGCGTGCCTGTGTCACCTGCTCCAGGTGGCCCTGCCTTGGGCTGGGTGATCTCCAGAGCTCCCTTCCAACCCTAAATATTCCATGATTCTGTGATGAGGATTCATTTATTCACGGCAAGGGTTGTTAAACATTGGAAGGGGCTGCCCAGGGAAGTTTGGAGTTCCCATCCCTGGAAGTGTCCAAGGAAGGCCTGGAGGTGGCACTCAGTGCTCTGAGCCGGGGACAAGGTGGGGATCAGGCACAGCTTGGACTCGATGATCCTGGAGCTCTTTTCTAACCTCAGTGATGCTGAGATTCTGTAATTCCATCACCTGAGACATGAGACCAGGCCTGGGGGAGGCCCTGTGCAAAAATAAAAAAAAACCAAAAAACCCACAGCCAGAATTCCCCAGGGATTGGGGCGCTGTGCAAGCGTTTCCATTCCCAGCTGCAGACTTTTGGGAATGGGGTTTATCCAGGCCACTCTCCAAGTCCTGAGTTGTTGGAGAGCCAAAGTAAGTACAGGCACTGCCAGGTGATGCCAGGCAGCTGCTTTTTCCCTCAGTTTTGGGGAAGGAATAATGGTGATTTACATGGTATTTCACTCAGATGCTGAGCCCAGGGAAAAATTCCTGGGAAAACGCCTACTTTGAACACCTAAAGGTGTAAATAGGGGTTGAAATGCATCTTTGAGCTGCGAGTTCATCCCACAGCGCATCAAAATTGCCACCATGGTTGTTTCTTGCGGAGCGGAAGGAATAAAATCATTATCTTTTCCACTAAATTCCCACAAAACCCCTCACTGCCTGGAAGCAGGGTGGTTTTTCACCACCCCAAACCAGCAAGGAACTCCACTGAGGTGCAGCTCAACACCCACCGAGTTACCCCAAACATCCAGCGTGTGCCACGGAGCCGCAGGATGGATCCTTTGCTGTGAGCACCCACTTGCTCTTGAACCTGGGATCAGGGAAGCACAGCCCTGGAGCAGGGAGGGAAGAGCTGGGAGAGTTATTTTGAGGTTCCAGACAATGCACGCCGTGAGCAGCACTTTGTTTTTCTGCTCGTTCCCAAAACATTGTGGTTCCAGCTCAAGCTGCAGCGTGTCCGTGTTTATGTGCAGGAAGGGGAACAGAAACTACGGAGGCACCGGGTCAAGCGAGTGGGACAATTGCAATTCCCAGATGGGGGAGCTCTGCCGAGTTCCCTGACGCTACGATCGGGCTCGGAAGTTTCCCCGCTGCTCCTCGGGCTTCAACCTCAAAAAGACACCAGTGTGTGAAAACACGTCCCTTCCTGGTGTCCGCAGGTCAGCAATTCCTCTGGGTCCAGACCTTCCAGCACTTTTTAGGGGGGGCTTTGAAACGAAAAAACTGCGTTTTTAGGAAATGGACCCTCAAAGTCTTCACCTGCGGAGGGAGCTAGAAGTTTTTCACCTCCTGCGCGCCCAGCTCCAGTTGCCCCTTTTTGGTGCTTCATCGTTCGTGGTTATTTCCCTAAGTTCAGAGATTCTCCAAGCTCACACTGCTTTCTCACCTCTTTATTTTCCACGTTCCTGGTGCAGTTTCGGATGTGCAGGGTCATTCGGAGCTGGCTCCCACGTGGGGCAGGACACTGCTGGTGTGAGTTCTCTGATCTCTTGAACTCCCCAGCCCGGGTTCTCACGGGGGATGTGAGAAGGGAGGCTGGAGAGACAACCAAAGCTTTGCGCTGCACTTTGAAAATGCAGAGCACGACATGAGCGGGAAACGGAGCAGGAATTCCTCAGGGATAAACACAGCCCTGCTCCACTGTTGAGGAGTTGCTGTGTCCACCATGGTGACTTAAGGGGTGAGTCTTCCTCAAAAGGATGAGGGTAAAGATGAGACTAAAGACCTGAGAGCGCCAGCACGCCCTAAAACATCAATTTAAGACTCCAGCACTACTTAGGTGAGCTCTTTTCCACGAGCTTCCCATCACCCAGGATGGGAAAGGCCACTCCACGTTCCCACAGTCCCACCAACATCTGCACACAGCTGGCAGACAGCTGTGGCTCCGAGCTGGGGCGCACACACACACAGAGCTCCCACGCCCAGATGTCCCACACTCGTTTCTGTTGTGTCTCAGGTTTGGTCCCTGCTTTGTTTGGAGGAACATAAGCTGGACTTTGGCTGTGTTTGCACATTTGGTGCTCTGAAGTCGTCCCGTGCTGTTGTCTCTGGCAGCCCCTCTCCAGCTCTGACCTATACAAAGCCCACGTGGGTCGACTTTGTTATTTCTTTATAGACTGGAATATGCTCATTCAACAGGATGGTAAATCCAGCTGTATCAGCAAAGTAAAGAATAACAGGCATGAAAGCCTCAGAAAAGGCTCAAAAGCTTTTTCCCACAAGTCTTCTTTGTGCTCTAACACTTGATTTATTTTTCCCTTGTTAATGCTTTCCGAAGCCAGTAGCAAGGAAGGAATTAATGCCACAGATTAAGCGGGAGGACATGCTGACAGCACAGGAACTAAATCAACCAAAAAGGCATTGCAGTGGTTGGAATTGCTGGTGTTGGAGAGTTCTGACTGTGTCTGTATGGAAAGAGGAGGATAAAGATAAGCCCTGCAAACAGAGAGAGCCGCGGGGCTGCTGATGGGGAGTGTTTCATAGAATCATGGAATGGTTTTGGTTGGAAGGGATCTTAAAAACCATCCCACCCCAACCCCTGCCATGGGCAGGGACACCTTCCACTATCCCAGGTTGCTCCAAGCCCCGTCCAGCCTGGCCTTGGACACTTCCAGGGATGGGGAGTCCAGCCGTGCTGGTGGGATGCACCGCAGTGGGAATTCAGAGCACTGCCAGGGAACACAAACTCCTGGCAGTGACACCTGGGAAGGTGGGGGAGTCGGAGAAGTTCAGCAGAGCCAGGGCTCCAGGTGCCCTGGGACACGTGAGGATGCTCAGGAAAGATAATTTTCTTTAACTGCTGTGTGGTAAAAACCCCAGCAAATCATGGAATTGTTAAGGTTGGAGCAGGCCTTTAAGGTCATCAAAGCAGCACCACATTCACCGCTAGCCACGTCCCCAAGTGCCACGTGCACATGGTTTTCACACATTTCCAGGTATGAGGACTCCACCAGGGCAGCCTGTGCCAGGGCTTGACAACCCTTTCCGTGAAAAAACGTCCCCAGTATCCAATCTAAGCCTCCCCTGGCAGATCCTGAGGCCATTTCCTCTCGTCCTGTCACTGGAAGCAGCTTCATGCAGGAAAACTTTACACGATGAGTCAAAACAACCTTTGGTCTCCACGCTCAGGCTGCAATTTTCCTCCTCCACGCAGATAAAATCGAGAGAAATCCACCCAAAATGTGCCCTCCAGGCTCTGGTGACAGCCAGAGTCGTTCATCGCCAAAGGCAAATCCAGCTGAGGGACAAAGCCATGTCCATAACCAAGGCTCACTTTGAAAAAAGTTGGGAATTCTTGGTTTTTATCGTGGCTGTGCTGACAGTCCAGCAGAGGCCCCTCAGTCCCTGCTTATGCCAGGAGCACCTGGAGCTGGATTGGGAGCAGGCAGGCGGCCGGCTGCTGCTCCGCTCAAGGCTCATTTATAAGCAGGAGCTGATAAAATCTCCCAGCCATTGAATTGGCTTCCTGGATTTTCTGTTTGGAAATCGGTGCTTTAATATCTCGAGAACAGAGGAAACCGAGGAAGGCAGAGGCTTCCCTTGAGGGAAATACAAAGCGTGGCCGTATCCAGAGACACGTCCCAAGGGACATCCATCTAAATCCATCAGCAAAGTGCCAGGCTTGAGGCCAAAAATTCCCCGTGAAGCTGTGAAAGCCCTTACTTTTGCCATTCCAGTAGGATTTCCTTGGGGTTTCTGCACTTTTTGAGAGGAAAATTGGAGTAAATAAATAAGAATGTCAGAGCATAGGAGCCTGAGTCTCCCCCCTCTCTGATCTCTGGTTTTAACTGGTTATGGATTGGGAGAAAGACAGAATTTCTGGTTTGTATAGGGCAGCTGACCCTGCCTCTGAGGGTGTTGAGGGAACGCTGACAGTGCTGGGATCCACCTCCTGTGCCAGAGCAGGGAGATTGTGGAATTATTTCAGCTGTTCACCCGAAGCAGCTGCCGCATGAGAAGGGTCTGTTCCCACTGTTCACTGAATGTGGCTTTCCAGCTTATCCCCCACCCTCAAAAGCACCAGAATCCCAAAATTCCCTCCAGGGAAAGGTTCTGGTGACTCAATCCCAGCACACGTGTGTGCTCACATCTCTGAGTAAGCACAGCAGGACGGGGCTCTTGGAGGAATGGCTGTTTCCATGCTATTCCAGCCAGACTTCCACCCAAATTTCTCTGCAAGTGTCACTGCCCTCCTTTGCTTATCCTTTGTCAGACACCAGGATTGCTGCAGGGACTGGGCTTTGGTGCCGTGGTTTGATCAGAGCAGCTTTGGTGGGGGTATTTCGGGTGTGCCCGCGGTGTCACTGAGCTGTGATGGGATTTACCAGCCCAGAACCGAAGCTGCTCCTGCCTGAAATGCTCCAGCAGCTGCTCCGAAAGGCTCTGTCCAGCTCTTGCCACACTGTCTGGGACGCTGACCCCCATCAATCTGCTCCTGCCGTGTGCCAGCACCACCACGGCCATGAGAAAGCAGAAATCTTAGACTGTCTTTATGTCTGTCCTGGATCTTCATTAATTAGGCTGGTGAACCATTAATTAGGCTACCTAAGCTTCTTTAGAGATGCTTAATCTTCCTGGGCAAGCAGGGCTCACAGTATCAGGGATGGATCCAGCTGACACCAGCTGAAACTGCTTTTCCCTACCCATCACCAGCCTTGTTTTGCTCTATTCCTGATTTGCTTATGAACAAGTTTTGATATTTTTCCACTCATTTATGTCCCAAGCTGACCCAGAAGCACTTCAAATGCTTTGTCAAATTACACGGGTCCCTGGCTCACCTGGAGTCAAGGTTTTGTTGGTCCAGGAGCACAATTTGGGGCTCAACCCAGTATCGTTGAACCCACTTTGAAATTTCTAAAGAAATAATTGGGTGAACCTGAAAGAAATAAAGTGAGTAAAAGGAAACCTCAGAAAATCAGGGGTGAGAGTGAGAAGTGAGTCCTGGCCAGTGAGGTTATACTGCTCAGAGAGCAAAGCAACCAAAAATACCTTCAAATCCCCTGCCCTTACGCAAAGGAACATTTTTTCCCCCTATTATTCAAATTCGGAGTCTGATGCAACCCGGGCTGGAGTGGAGTCAGGCTGCAGTGGCTGCGGAGCCCCACGAGGTGTCAGCGCCAGTGCAGCCCCGCTGCTGCTGCTGCTGCTGCTGCTGCTGCAACACCCGCCCCAGCCTTGCATCAGCTCCGAGCAGGGCTCGGGGTTCAGGGGTGCAGATGTCCCAGCTCCAGGCACAGCCCTGGATTCAGGGGTGCAGATGTCCCGGCTCCATGCACAGCCCTGCATTCAGGGGTGCAGATGTCCTGGCTCCAGGAGGCTGGCAGGGAAGCAGCACGATGTTTTCCAGTGAGCTTGTTCTCCAGCAGCACGATGTTCTCCAGAGGCTGTTGAAATGGAGAAATCCTCTGTATTTCTGTTTTTCCAGCTTCAGGACATCCTCAGGAATTTGGTGCTGGAGAAAGCATTTCCACTATGAATCCCATGTTTTTGCTGAAGAACGAGTCCAAGCACATTCAGGGACACCTGCTCTGCCACGAGGTGCCTGCGCAGCCCACGGTTGTTTTTTGGGACACACCATCTCCAGAGCAGAGCCTGTGGTAGGTGCTGCAGAGGACTGGCCACAGTTCTCAGCACTGTTTGCCCTCAGAAAGCAGATACAAATTCATATTATTAAAAATAACCCTAAATGCTGTATTAACATCCAGTTATCTTGCAGCCAACGCTCAGTTCCCAGCACCAACCCTTCCTCACAGGGCTCAGAACATTTTCGATTGTTTCTCTGATGGGGAAGGAAGTGCTGGGGGCAGATGAAATCGGCAGTGAGATACAGCCAGGCTGTGGCAGGGCAGGGTTTAGTGTCCCGCTGGCTTGTGTTGCAATCCAGGGGACAATGCCCTCATTCAGGTGACCTCCAGCACCGATTCTCCTCTGTCACTTCCTAAGGGAGCCTTAGGGACCTGGGCTCAGTGTCTCACCTGTGTTCAGGGGGAGTGATCTTGTGGCAGGGAGGGTGGGGAGGATTCCATATATATTACCAGAAAAAGGTTTAGTTGAAACATCAGAGAAAAATGACTGAGTTCCAGCAGAGTGAGAAGTGAGAAGAGACTGGCTGGGGAGGCTGTGGAGTTTCCAGAGCTGTGTCTGAGCCCCTGTGAGGCTGATTTCTGTCAAAGAGAGTAGGAGGAAGTCAACCTGTTCTGTGGAAAGGGTGGGTCAGGAACGTTCCTCCCCGTCCTCCCGTGCCCAGCTTTCACAGCTGAGCAGGTAAAGGACAGGGACTGACCCTCAGTGTTTGACTTTTACCCACCTCAGCCCTGACAACAGTGACATTGCTGACATTAATTCTGGTTTATCTCCACAAAACCCCGCTGACCCTGGCCTGATGGGTGAGTAGGTTTTCCACAACTGACTGGCATTGCTTTTCCTGGTGGTGCTGTGACAGCCTTTGGGATCAGATGATGGCTTTACTGCCCTACCTGCTGCTGTCAAGGCATTTGACAAGGCTTTACCAGTCGGAGCAAGGCTCTGGGGAGGATTTGGTGTGTTCTGCTCCAGTTCAGTCTGGTTTCCTGAGCCCCTCAGCAGAGAGAACTCCTTATACCTCTTACCTTGCTCTGCGTCTACCCTCAGGAAACGATGACCCTGGCAAGATTCCTTGTGGTTTTGCAAAAAGGAAAGAAAATATTTGTTCATTCTCAGTGGCTTAAAAAGGTACAACTGGGTGTGTTTAACCACTCTCTTGAGGAGGAATGTTCTGCTAAAGCATTAACCTGCGGGAGGAGGAGCTGCCCTGCTGGGGTCAGTGCAGGAGACATGGGAGAGCTCTGCTCCATGGTTGAAATTATATTGAATTTCCTCTTTCTCGCTCTTCCCTGTGAACCCCCAAGGTCTCAGCAGACCCTCAAGGAATGGCTGGCAATTTTGGGACTGTGAAATGGAAACACAACTTTTCTTTTCCTTCCGGCAGAACACGGAGTGTCATTTCCAGAGCCCCCCACCTCCTCCCAGCACCGTGCTCCTGTGTGGCTGCTTGGATGGATTCAGACTCCAGCAATTCAGGTTTTAAAAGATGACATCGCATCCACTCCTGAACATGTCTCGGGGTGTTTTTACAGACGTGATGTAATGGGTGATTGTCCCATATCTCTTTATCACTGGCTCAGGTTTTGAAGAAAAGGTCTAATTTTAACCTGCAACGTCAGTTAAGTGTTTCCACCCGGTCTCATGAACTGTTCTCTCTGAAAATAACCACCTTGGTTTCCTGACCTGTCATTTCTGTTTTCTAGAAAAGACAGAGTCACAGCAGAAGGCCAGCCCAGGTGTCAGGGACACGTCACACAGCCCAGGTGTCAGGGGTTTTCTGTGCTGCCTGAGTGGAAAGCAGGAGGCCCGTTATGACCACGTGAACAGCCTGACCTGACACACCACACCCCATCCATCCCACTGGTGAGGCAGGTGGGAATTGGATCTCATTGGAAAACCAATATTTACTCAGCTCCCTGCTGGGCAGCTCTGTCTGGCATTGCTTGCAGTGCAAACGGGGTTTCTATGGTGGCTCCTGGCACCCGGCACAGCTTCACTCTTCCCACAGGATAAACCAGCACATTTTGGGGAGGAGCAGCCCAGGAGGGATGGGGATTGGGATGGTGGCCGAGTCCCTGGGGCTGGTGGGCTTCAGGGTGTCCATGAGGGGTTATCCCTCTTTTCCAGGCTGTCCCCACACCTGCCAGCAGGAGTGGTGGGTTATACTCCCCTGGAAGAGATTCCCAGAATATCTTGAGTCGGAGGGAATCCATAAGGATTGTTGAAATCCTACCCCTGGATTTTAAACAACTGCTCTTCCCTGTTCTCCAGGTACAAGGTGAGAGTCCAGGACAGGCCCCTGGAAGAGGACACAGGGAATGTGTTTGTGCAATGCCAGCTGCCCATTCCCCTCTGCTTTCACAGACAGGCACCTCCTGCTCGCTTGTGGCTCTGGGGGATGCCACAGGAAAGTTTGGATATTTCAGGACACCCTGAAATCAAGAAGCTGCACAGCCCACACAGGGCAGTGAGTCCTTCCCTGTGGCACTGCTGTGGTGGGACAGCCATTGGAGAATCTCCAGGAAGGTTTAATCAGTGGGAATTCGTGAGTATCACACAAACACAGGAACCAGTGATGCTCTGAAGTGCAGAGCAGCTGTGAGGAGAGGCTGCAGCTGTGCCCAGGCACAGACTTGCCTGGAGAAGGGCTCAGCTGGAGGCAGGCATGGGCTGGTGCTGGGCTCATTCCTCCCAAATCCCTCACCTTTATCCCCTGCAGCCGGAGGGCAGCGGGGTTTGAACAGGCCGCTGGATATTTGCTGGGGAGAGGCAGTGAGTCAGGCACAGCCAGTGCTCTGCCTGCATCCTCACAAATTCCCTCAGCCCCAGGTAAAAACACGTGGAACTTCACCCAGCTGCTGCAGGCAGTCTGGGTTGGCCCTTGAGCAGCTGTGTCCAGAGCCCTCCACTTCCCAAGGCGCTGCAATCCAAAGGTTGTGGCCCAGTTCTTCCCACCACCCCTCTGGGGTTCTCTGTACAGGGATTTCTCCCTCCTGCCCACCACCAAACCATGCACCCAGCAGGGAATCTCCTCCTGACCTTCCTTTTCCTGTTTGTAGGATCAAGATCTCTGTTTCATTCCAGGTCAGTTTTGCTCTTTGTCTCCAGTTCCCCATCTCTTCCCAAGCGCCGTTCCTGTCACACCTGGCTGGAGCCAAGCACCCCTGAGATCCATTTTGACCTTGCTGTGTTCTCAGAGAGGGGTGGGAGAGGAGTCTCCCCCATATCCGTGGGCTGCCAGTGTCAGCCCCCCCATCCCAGCAGATTTTGGGGATGAGGACGGAGCAGATCAGCCCTCAGTGATCCTTGGAGGATCAGGCCTGGCGCCTGGGAGGCTGTGGCACACAAAGCAGGGTGTGCAGCTCCACAGAAAAGCTGGAATTCGTTTAATAGGGCCAAGGAAAACCAAATGAAAGCATCCTTCCCTGCCTAATCCCCTGCATGAATCAACAGAGCTGCAGCATCCAAAGGCTCCAGGCTGAAGCTTTTTTCCCAGAGGAGTGCAGGCCACAACAGGCAGCTGGGGAAATCCAGGAGCTGCCATAAATTGTGCTCCTGAGGGAATCTCTGCCGAGACACCGGCACAGCTCCGCGCTCAGCAGCCTCGTGGCTCCAAGTCCCTTTCCTCCAAAAAAATAAAGGAAGGAAGCAGAATGTGCAGTTTTGGGGGGAAAACAAGGCAGAGCCAACTGATTCCTGCTGGGTTTTTTTCTGATGCAACAGCCCTTGGCAGGATCTTGCATCAGTCCCCGAGGATGCTGCGAGCCCGTGGCCAGATCGAGGAGGGTGTCAAAGTGCTTCTTCAGGCTGATTTTTCTGTGTGGAGGGCAGCGAAGAAATCCAGATGGTGTTTGGCCCACACGGCGAGAAGCAAATCCCAGAGGGAATATTTTGCAGGATTTGTGGGTTTATCTTGTTTGCCTTGGGTACAGGAGCTTCTCTCAGATTTGGTTTAGTGAATAAGACAGACAAAAACCTGTTTAACCTTTGCTCAGCAGCGATAGCACCTGCTCAGAAATTCCATGGGGTACTAGGAAAAAGGCTAATTTTGCTTCAATTTCTATTATTTGTAATTAAATGTGGAAGATAAAGAGAGAATGGTTTGAGGCTTGCAGGATTTCTAGCTAGGTAATACCAGGCTTCTGATTTTTCTTGAAAATATTAGAGGTGCATGAAGAAAACAATCATAAACAAGGAGCAAAAGGTTTTTTCCATCCCCAAATGTTCCTCCTCAAGAAAAAATTGTGACCAGCAATAGCAATTTTTGATTATTCAGAGGGTCTGACATCCTCTGGGATTATTGTGGCTTTAAATGACTTTCTTCTGGGAGCTGGGGTTTTTATTTATGAAACCATTATTTCCTCTACCTGCGGAAGAACTCCCCAATTAACAGCCCAGACCTTCCCATGCAGCTGCTTGCCCAGGATCCTGCTCTCCCCTGGGAAGGGGCTGTCCTGAGCTGATTCCTGCAGTAATTGCACAACCTGAGCCATCATGTGAGAGCTTAAACTCTTTACGTTGTGGGAAGCCAGCGCCTCTTTGAAAAGCCTATTTCAGGCAACTTTGTCAATGTGGATTAGGATTTTTTTTCCCCCTAATGCAAACCCAGTGCCGGCACGGGGATAAATCCCGTTGAGCAGGAGCAAGGCTGTGGACAGGCAGAGACAGACAGACAGACAGACAGACAGGAGGCTGCAGCCACCAGCAGGGAGCTCAGCCCAGCCTTCCCAGCCCTGCAATTCCTGCAGTTCACCGGGAATATCATTTAAAGATCCAGCTGCCTCCAAGCAGGCAGGAAAAGGTGGCACTGCCCAGCGTGTTGGGCAGCTTCAGCCACCTCAGCACATTCCTTCGTGTCCCTGGAGGCTTCTCCCTTGATCCAGCTCTGCCCAGCAGTGCCCACATCCCAGAGCCTCGCAGGCAGCTCCCGGTGCCTGGCAGAGGGGCTGGGCAGGGTGTTGTGCCAGGCCTGGCCGTGAGGGATGGGTAGGAGCCAAGCCCTGGGCATGCCCTGGGCACCCCTGGGCACGATCCCCCACGGCCACAGCACCGCTCCCCACCCTCTGCTGGGACAACCCCAAAACCTTCAGCTTCATCTTCCCCAGAAAGATTCCCTGGCCTGGTGGTTTTATAGCCACGGGCAACTGCCCTGGTGCCTTTTGGCTGCTGGAAGCCGGGGCCAGCAGGAATCTCACTCGGGTCCTCCCAGGCCCCGGGTGTGTTTGGAATATTCTCCACCACACGGAGCCCGGTGGGGCTGAAATCCCAGCGACCGAGGGGGAGCTTCACCCCCACCCTGCTCCTGGCACAGGCACCACGTCCCCTCCAGACATTTGGTTTGACTTTTAGCTGAGCCGGTGCCTTTTTGCTCCCAGATCCAACATGCAGCGGCAGCTCATTGCACCACAAACCTCCCGAATTCCTGAGGTGCCCAGACCTGATTTCTGAGCTCTGTGGAGCCCAGGGGACAACGCTCCTGCCCTTGCAGCTCCCGCTGGTTACACAAGGCCAGGAGCTGCGTGTGGAGAGGGGGAGCCCCTGCTTTTCCTGGGCAAGTTGGAGCAGAAATGAGCTCACTGAAATCCAGAGCCGGGCTCCTGGAGATGTTGACCAAACCAGCCAGGAAACTGGTCCAAAGTGGAGCACACCACACTCCTGGAATACTGCAACATCCTGAGGATTTGCTCATGGCACAGAGCTCTGTGCCTTTGATTCCTATCACTCATTTTTGGGATAATTCTGGGCTGCTCTGGAGGCTCCAGGATTTGTCACCAGATGCTGTTACACACAGTCCCTGGTGGCGCTCCAAGCACCTGGCACGATGCAGAAACATGGAGTGGGAGCTGTCCCTGCCCGTGGAACTGGATGAGCTGCAACCTCCAACCCAAACCATCCCACCATGTAGGGAAGGCCGGCAGCCACGGCCAAATGCAGCCGAGGTGGCTTTGTGAGCTGTGCATGTCCCATCACTGCCAGCAGTGTGCTGTCACCCCGAGGGACACAGTGACAACTGATGCCAGCTCAGGCAGAAAAACTGGGAGAGCAGGGTAGGATCCTCGAGCTGGGAATTCCAGTGCTACTGCCCTGGCTGCAGAGGGAGGCAGGGAATTGTTTCCAAAAGGAGGTGGTGGAAAGAGCTCTCAAGACAACAGATCCATTCTTTTCCCTACATAATGTGTCACCCTGCCTGTTTGCATGTCTTGGGCACTGTCCCTCACTCCTGGTACCTTCCCTGCTCCATCCCAACTCTTTGCTGGCCGCCACAGCTCCAGGTGCACACATGGAAAATCGGATTCAGCTCCCCCAAATCCGGGAACAGGCGCTCCAAGGCATGGATTGCACAGGCCTAAGGCAACAGGGACATTTTCTGCTCCAGCAAACCTTGACTGCACACTGGTTTTGGGGACAGGGTCCATCCTGCACGGTCACCCCAGGACAGCGGCTGAGGGACACAGAAATTAAATCAGGAAAGAGGCTCAGGCAACAGGAGTTGCCATTTCTTGCTTCCCTGGTCTCTAATTCGATGGAGGGACCCAAATGTGGATTCATCCTTCCTGTTGTGCAGCTTGGATGAAGAGCAGGGGAATTTCCAGCACTTCTTGCCCCAACTGATTGAGACAGAGCTTTAAATCCGTTCTGGGAAGATGGCCTTTCTCAGCTGGGGAAACTGAGGCACGGCCAGGAACAGCGGTGGTTTCCATGGATTTCCAGGTCCTCCCTGCCCACCCCGCTGTTTCCTCCATTCCCAACAGGGAGAATTGCAGTTGAGACAGGCAGGAAATTTGCATCATTAGGAATTGTGCAAGGGGGGAAAAACCTTATAGGGATCTGTAAAAAATCCCTGTTCCATTCCAGGGTCTGGAATCAGGGGGTTGGAGACATCCTTTTGTTAAAGACCTTCAACACCCACTTTTCCAAAAATCCTGTGCTGCTGAGCTCTGACACCTAAAATAGATCTCCAGCAAAAATCAGCTGGAGAGACACCTTTATTTCGTGGCTTTTCAGGTTAAAATCAGCAACTCCTTTAGAAAATGACAAAAAAAACCCTTCCAGGCAGTTCCATTGCCTCAATATTCAGGGAACAATTTTGTTGCTGGCTGTTGCTTTGCTGCAAGGAGGTTTGTCAACATCAAGTCTCCTCTTCTCCAATTTCCCCTCATACCTGGAGCTCGTTTTCACTGAATTAATTTATTTCCCTCCGAGGATCCCTTTATAAGTTCCAGCCACAATTCCCTGTCAGCTCCTTGTTTTGATTTATCTGTGCACCCTTGAAGCTGTTCCCAGCCTGTGTCACACCCCACCCTTCAGTGGCTTTTTCCCAGCCCAAACAGATTTAGGGCCTTTCATCTTCCACACAAATCTTCAAAGAAACAACGGTTTTATGGCTTTTGCAATTCCCTCCAGTGCTGGGACATTCCCACCTGCTGCTCCAAGAGCTCACCCTTCCTTGGTGGCATTCCCTGTGCTGCTCTCCGGGGCCCTCCCACACAGGAGGAGAAAAACTTTGGGGAGAAAAATGTCCTGGTTTTGGTCGGAGGGTGGGAAAATGTCAGCCTTGCTCCCTGTGTGTTTTCCAGAGGGATGTGTTCCCACGCCTGCCCTCTCCCATCACCTCCAGCCCCCAGGACAGAGCCCAGCAGCCACAAGAGCGGAGCTGGGGATGTGTCTACACAGAGCTGGGGCCACATGTGGCTGCCATTCCAGGAGTCCTTCCCAGGAAAAGCCCACAGGAGGCTCCCTCTGCCACGGTGGCACCGCTGGTGAATCGATGTCCATTCCCTGGAGGAGTTTCCCAGAGAAGCTGTGGCTGCCCCATCCCTGGGAGTGTTTAAGGCCAGCTTGGATGGGGCGTGGAGCGCCCTGGGGTAGCGGGAAGGAGATGAGGTTTAAGGTCACGTCGGACCCGAGGCATTCTGTGATGCTGTGAGGGCACAGTGGCACCAAGGAAAGGGCAGCTTGGGGAGCCAAGAGCCAGAGGGCCCCAGCCAACAATGGTGATCTTTAGGGAACGCAGGGAACAGGAGGTGTGATCCCTTCCCAGGTTTGCCCTGGACTCACAGAGTGTCCTCGGGGCTGCTGCAGTCGGTAACAAACCCTTTTATCCGCGCCGTTTGAACTTCAGGGCACAAAGCAGGGTGTGAGCACCTCCCCTGCCCCATGATCAGCCCCGGGCTGTGCAGGCACTTCCTGCCTTTGTTGGGTGTCCAGGTCCTCTCCTGCTTCCCTCCCAGAGCCCAGCCCCGGCAGGGTCAGCGGCCAGGCAGGAACATGGAGCAGCACTGCACAGATCCATGGGGATTGCATGGATCCATGGGGATTGCACGGATCCATGGGGAGTGCACAGATCCACAGGCACTGCACAGATCCATGGGGAGTGCACAGATCCATGGAGAGTGCACAGATCCA
>VZRQ01002102.1:350370-401315 GCA_013397975.1 Machaerirhynchus nigripectus
TGCACAGATCCATGGGCACTGCACTGATCCATGGGGAGAGCGCAGACCCATGGGCAATGCACAGACCCATGAGGAGTGCACAGATCCATGGGCACTGCACAGATCCACGGGGAGAGCACAGATCCATGGGGATTGCACAGATCCATGGCCACTGCACAGATCCATGGGGAGAGCACAGATCCATGGGGAGAGCACAGATCCATGGGGATTTCACGCCCTGGTTTGTATTCACGGGCCTGTTCTCCAGGCTGTGCCACCCTGTCCATCTCCTCTTCCAGGCCCTGTGTGCTCAGGTGGCCCGAAGCAGGAGATGACCCCCAGGCGAGCTCTGCAGAGCACCTCCCTCTGTTACGAACCACTTCTATCAGTGTAGTTATCACCTCCCTCTCTCCCAAATAATAATTCCCTTTCCCAAACAAACCCCATGGGAAGTTCAGTGAGTCTCAAACTTGCTGAAAACTCAAGGATGGAGGCACTGGAAGCTCAGTTGACCTCCCTGCAGGAAAGCTCTGTGATGCCCCAGGATGCTCCTCTCCATCCCTCTGCTCCCTTTATCCTCCACTACAACCTCTTGGAACCCCTCTGTGCTGCTCCTGGATCCCCAGCCTGTGCTGGAACCACATTTTCCACCTCCCAGGTGCCGGGAATCAGCACTGGCAGGGGCTGCACAGCCCTGCTGGTGGCCCTGATCTGCTCTGGGACCCTGTGCAGCTCCTGGAGGCCTCAGATCCCACAGCTGGAGCTCCCAAACACGATGCTTTGTGTGGCAGCAATTCCTGGGGCTTTCTCCTTGGGAAGAAATGCTCCAGCATGGGACTTTTCCAAACGAGCCTGGAGCACACAGGGATGTGAATAACTCATCTCTGTGCTCCTGCCTTACCTGCCTGGAGCCTGCAGCCTCTGTTCCCCCTCCGGGCATCCCGGGGCATCCCAGCCCTGCTCCTCCACGTCCCACTGGTGAATGAGCCCATGGATTGTCTCAGTGAGGTTTTAGATTTATTTCTATTTCATTTGTCAGTTTATTCTTCCCCCTGGTTTCCTTCTTTGGCCACAGCTGTCACTTCTGGAATGATGTCTCTGGAATCACAGGCTATCCCACTGCTGGGAGATGTTTTCCTTAAATTACTCCCAGTTCCTTCACTGAGAGCCTTGGAATGTCTGGGAGAGGCTCCAGGAGAGCACTCAGGATCCCTGGAACTGCATTCCCATTTCCCACCTCCAATTCCTCCTTTTTAAAATCAGCGTTTCCAGGTAAATGCTGCTGTGGTAGCAGGGTTTGGGTTTAGGGGGATGTTGGGCTTGAGCAGATTCTCCCTTCCAGGGTTACTTCCCAAATAATGCTCGGGAGTAAACCAAGAATTGCCTTTTCCCGGTGAATTCCCTCCTTGTCACACCTGAACTGGGTGTGGGGTTTGTGTGGGACATCACTCAGCCCACGTGGCACCACTGAAATCCCACTTTGCTGCCATTTCTCCACAGCTTTTTCTGCCCATCTCCTCCTTTGGGATGTGTTTGAGTTCCCAGGGAGCAGCCCGAGCACCACCCTCTCTCCTTCAGGAAGGGAAACCTCGGAGCTCTGCCCTCTGCAACCCAAAATCCTCCAACCCCTGGGAGCCTGAGCATCCCTGCCCTGCTCCTTTCCCACCGAAACCTCTTCTCCAGCCTGGGATGGACAGGGAAGAGGGATTGCAGCACTTTTCCCTTAAAAACTTGATCCCATCCTGCTGCCGGACATTCCTTTTGCTGCATGAAACTACGGCCACACCCTGGGAATTGGGATATTCCTCCTCTGCTCCCTCCTCGTGCCCAAAGCTCTCCCACTTCCCCATTCCCTTAGTTTTAACCTCAGGAAAATGACCTGGAATTTTTAAAAGGAGGATGGAGATGGAGGCATGGATGCTGTCAGCGCTCCTAAATCCAGCTGTAACAGGAACACCTGGAAACCCGGGGCCCGGGTGCTGATGGGTGTGGGATCACCAAGGAAAAAGGAAAATTTTCAAGGCAAAGACCAGCAACCAGAGTGTTGTAATTCAGCTTTCTTTGTTAAAAAAACAAAACAAAACAACCCAAAACATGGAACAACCCAAACATTGAACAGATTTGTTAAACCACAGACATAAAAGAATCGAGAAATACTACCAAAAAAAAAAAAAAAATACATTGCAAGAGACATCTTGTTGTCCAAGGCCATTGGATTCAGGAGCTACTGGCTGATCAGCCCTCAGTCAGTGGAATTCTGTGCTGCCAGGAACACAAACGTTGGGAATACACAGCGCTTACTGGAGAAGAATTAAGACTAAAATATATTTACCCCTTTCAAATAAATAGTGTCATCTACAGCAATATTTAAATTAGTAAAATAGGTTTGGTTTTTTTTTTTAAAGCAACCAAATATAACAAAATTGTAAAGCAGGACTAGGTTTTCGTGTGTGTGTGTTAAGAGGGTTTTTTTTCTGTGAGTGTTTTTTAAAAACAAATCCAACAAAATTACAAAGCAAAGTGTTTCTGAAAAGTCAGATTCTTCACCAGGAGTGAAGGTCACCCTCCCTTTGTTCCGAGGGTCGGAGCGAGGCCTGGGAACCACTCAAGATCCTCCCTCTGCAAGGATTTTGGTGGGACCTGGACCTGCCCCTGTCCTCTGAACAAATCAGGAATTCTTTCCCTGTGTGCGACGCTGATCCCAGCGCAGCCAGAGCCCGGCACATCCCACAGGCCGGGCTGAGCGTCAGCCCTCGGGGAGAATTCAGGTGTAGCTAGAAAGTCTCTTTTAGGCAGTTTAGAAATTAATTCAGTGTTTAAAAAAATACTTTTGTTTTTACTCATTCCCACTCCCCCAGCTGGAGGAAGCAACGCCCCTTCTCAGGCAAGGAATCCGGGGGAAAAGCATGGAATTATCCTCTGGATATCGGATCCTTCGGGATCACCGACCCCAAGCCACCTTTCCTACCCTGCATCATCAAACTGGGAGCTCTTGGTTGCACCAGCAGCATCCCCCACACATTCCCAAGCCAGCTCCAGTTCCAGCTGGGAAGAACTCGAGCCCAGGCAAACCCAGCGGAGTCCTGGGTGTAACTCCTCAAGGAGCCACCCGCAGTGAGGAGCCCCTGGAGCATCCATCCCTCAGCACCGAGGGCTCCTGGGCTGCCCTGGCAGGGATGAGGGAGCAGATTCCCATCCCTGCAGGGATCTCCCTGCTTGGCAGCCAAGCGCAGCCGGCTCTGGCTCATCCCGGCGCCGGGGATGCTCCCGGGGCCGGCACAAGGCTGGGATTCAATCCCCGGGGTCACGGCCAGAGCTCGGCACCAGCCCGGAGCCGCCTCGCCCTCGGGCTGCCCTTTCCCAAGCTCCAGGAGCTGCCTTGTTCCAGCCCTTTCTTTCCCAATCGCCCTCCCCGTTCGTGTCATGAGCACTGGGGTTGCACAATGGATGCTGGAAAAGCTGGCATCCCACGGGAACGGCCCCAAGCAGCCGGGGCGTTGTGCAACGACAACGTTTGGCAGTTTCCTTACGGACTCGGTTTTGCATTTTATTTTCTGTTAGAGCCCGAGAGCGCCGTGGCCTCGGCTGAAGGCACAGGTACCTTCCCAGACTGAGCGGAAACATTCCCTGGGATTCCCTGCAGCCACACCAGGACTCTGCCACTGGGACCATCTCTCCAGGGTTGGGAAGTCACAGCTCCGGGGAGCAGCTCTGCTGCAGCCCCGCTGCCCCTGCCCAGACCCACCACAGCAGCCCCTGGAGGAGCCCAATTGATCCCTTTGCCTGAGCCACCCACTGGGAGAGGACTTGGAGAACAACAAAGCCACCTCCCAGGAGTTTCCATCCAGCTGAAGGCCCTTTAAAGTTTGTTCAACTGTGCCAGAGTCCCTTTGAACTCCGTGGCCACCGAGGGGGCTGCTCCAAACAAAAGCGTGTTTACCAGAACACGGTGTCTGGGATGGAAAACACTGCAAATCCTGCAGGAAACTTTAAAAAAAAAATCCATTAAAAATCCACCAAGATGACATAAATCCCCCTGATTTTTGCTGGGCTGAGCAGGGCTGGTTCCCCTCCCAGCTGCAGGAAGGGTTCTTTTAGAAAGAGGAACCCAACGGGCACGGAAGCGCCTGGCCAGCAGCTCCTGCCCTGTTTAGCAATCCCTGCGGGATGCAGTTCCGTGAACACCCCAAACAACTGCCAGCCTGGGAGCCTGAACTCCAAAACAACTGGAGAGGAGCAGCAACCGAAAGCTGGGGTCAGTCAGGGAGCAGGGGATGGCTGCAGCTCGGCCACGGCGCCGCCCGTGGGCTCCGTGACCTTCAAGGCCTTTTCCAACCTGAATTCCATGGGCCCAGCGGCTCCGGCTGTACTTGCAGGAGCTGTCACATGGAAGAGATTCCCGTGGGACCTCGTTTGGGTCACTGTGGTTGCAGGGTCCTCGTGAGGAGGGTTCACCTCCCTCCGTGGGTGCAGGAGCCGTGACTGACCATGGGCTCCAAAGAGCACAACGGAGAAACGACAGGAAAAATCCCACCTCCGGTGCTGGGAATGATGGGGGACTCTGGGAACGCTCTGTCGCTCCCCCTGCCCTTACCCTGACACATCTCACTCCGTGTTTGAGGAAAACAAGCAGCAAGGAGGTCTTTCCCAGGGCAAGTTCTCCCTTTTCCATACCCAAATCCATGGGAACAGTGCGAGCCGAGGGCGGAGGGTCGCTGATCCGAGGGAGAAGCTGCCACGCTGGGCAGCAGAGGCTGCTGGCAGCCGTTCCCCTGATGGGAGGAACGACTTCATTGTCTTTTCTTTTTAAAATTAAATTCAGCTCCACCCCCTCCCTCATCATCTCCCAAACCTCCAGGGAAAACCAACCCAAGCTCTTCCAGCCGTGTCACCGAGCTCTGCTGGTGGGCAGCTATGGGGGATCGAAGACTCCAGGGTGAAAGAAATCAGCTTTTTGGCAGGTAAATTTGAGACGTGAGCTGTGGCTGACCAAACTCAGCCTTTTTGTGGCTCTGTGCTGGTACCTGGTTCAGTTTCTTCCCAAACCTCTATTGCCAAGGAGATGCTGGCGAGATCCCCACGAACACGGGGTCAGTGCCAGAGCCTCAGGTTAGTACAAGAGAAAGATCTTCAGCAGCAAGTGAAAAACCATGAAAACCCACGAAAAGCAAAGCAAGCGAGTTAAGGATTTAATTCAAATCCGTTAATTGAGAAAAAAATGGTTTTTAGTGTGACAGCTCCTCTCTCAAACCAGTGTGAAAGGGTCACCAGGAGGACACTGTGAGGGTCATCACCTGCTGGACAATGTGTCCATCCTTTGGGAGCTCTGGCCCCAGTCCTGAGCTCTCCGTGGAGGGCCCTTGATGTCAGCTGACTTTGGGTTGAGGTGGCTGAGAGTCCAACGCCTTTGCTTTGCATCCCAAGGGATTCTGCCAGTGGGTTTTGGCACTGAGAGCCCCCACGCTGAACCCAGGCCCTGCAGGAGCTGCCCCGAGACCCTCACAGCCAAGAACCTGCAGCCCGAGTGGCAGGTGACAGACTGAGGTCCCCCCTCCACGGAACAGCTCCAGCAGGAGCCGTGATTTCCCATCACTGCTCAAACCCATCTCAGCCTTCAGCTGGAAGGAGCCAAAACTCAAGTTGAAGTTTTGTGATCCATGACCTTGTTGATGCCAAAGCCTCTCCACAGGCATCGGATCCGAGACGCTCCAGCTCATTGCACGTAGGTCCCTGCACAGCCAGGCACCGGCCAAGCGCTTTGGGTTCTGCCCTGTGGGTATTCCCAAACCAGCCAAGTCCTCATGGATTCACTCAGCTCCTGGACAGCTGGTTTGGGAATCTCCACGCTGTCACTGAGCTGGTTTGGGAATCTCCACCCCAGCTGCCATGGAATAAAGAGCTGATTGTCTCCCCTATTCCTGCCTTGGAGCAGGAGGCGGGGCTGGCAAAGCCGGAGTGGAGCTGCACCTGGACACGGCCACACACCTGGGCAGGAGCTGCCCCTGCCCTGACACCCCTGGAGCGCTGCAGAACTTCCCAGGCCAAGGCCTGAGCGAGTACCATGGTGTCCTTAATGCCCCTTCATCCCAAAGAACTCTATGCTGTGAGGAGAATCCAGCGGGAAGCGACAGCTCCCGGAGCGTCCCGGCTTCCCAACGGCCAAATTTACAAAAAAAAGGGAAATAGTTCACCAAGCCACCTGCAAAAAGCACGAGCACGAAGATCTGCAACAAAGACAGCAAAGCAGCTCCAGTGGGGAAAGGATCAGAATTCCAAGTGATGTCAGAGCGCAGAGGCACAAGGAGCAAATGGTTCAGGAGCTGCAGCTTTCCAAAAGGTGACACTTGGGATCAGAGAAAGCAACGTGTCCCTAAGGGGACAGTGCTGACTACTTAGGAATTCTGGGGGTGCTCAGGGATGGGGGGGCACCACCCACGACAGCAGACCAGGATTTCACATGCGGATTGTGGATTGTGCTCAAGGATGGCTCCTGGAACGGGAGGGGGGTGCTGGGATCTCGTCAGGCCAGACCTGATGCACGAGGGAGGATCAGGGCCAGGCCCTGCTCCTTAGAGCACAACTCACTTTCCTTACTCACGGGTGGGGAGGCCCTGGCACAGGGTGCCCAGAGAAGCTGTGGCTGCCCCTGGATCCCTGGCAGTGCCCAAGGCCAGGCTGGAGGGGGCTTGGAGCAGCCTGGGATAGTGGAAGGTGGCCCTGCCCATGAGCTTTAAGGTCCTTTCCCACCCAGCCCATTCCATGATCTCCAGCAGCCTGAGGTGGCTCCAGCCAGCCAGGACATCTGCCCTTCTCCACACCCCAGACCTGGCTGGTCCCATCTCCGTGGCACATTCCAGAGGAGACACAGCAGGACAAAGGGAACAGCACCAGGCAGCGCACAGAGCCCCCCCAGGGAATGTGCCAGGGGAAGCCCACCCTTCATTGCTCTCAGCAGACGGTTTAGGGGCAAACACGGCTCCCCAAGCAGGGCCATGAGGAGGGCACGGGGCTGCTCATCCCATGCTGGACCAAAGCCTGGCACAGAAAAGCAGGGAATGAGCAAGCCAAGGACTTGGCCTTCTGCTGACTGCAGTTCCTGGGTTTCTCAGCAGGAACTCCCCCCTCAGTGCTCATTCCCAGGGCCACGGGATGGGCACTGTGGGGAAGAGCATCCTGGAGGACTGGCTCAGCAGCAGGGAGCTGGCCTGGATCTGAGAGCGGTGATCCAAACCCAAAGGGTGGCAGGGCCCCGAGTGCTCTGGGGAGGAACACAGTGGCACTCAGATGAGGCCCCCCCACGTCACTGACCCTGCTCTGCCTTGTCCCACTGCCAGGTGGTGTCCAGCAGCACGTGGGGGTGTGCATTTGGGGGGGGTGGATGAGCCAACATCAGCCAACCTCTGCTCCCCAACCCCACCCCTGGGCCAGGCCGAGGTCCCCCCCGGGCTCTGTGGCAGCCCCAGCGCCCCCAGGCACTCTGAACACTCCAACCAGGCTCCAGCAGATCCCAGAGCCAAAGCCAAGGAGCGCCCCAGAGCCAAGCACGGCGCTCACACACACACAGAGGGCACAGGCAGCACCCCTCTGGAATTGCCCTTTGGAATTGCTCCTCCTGGCTCGTGCTCGTACCAAGAACTTCTCCTCGCTGGGCTGCGGGGCTGGGTGGGGCTGCAGGGGCTGCAGGAGGCGAGGCAGGGCCTGGGGGCCGCGGTGGCAGCGGGAGGCAGCTCCGGTGCCTGGGATTCGGGAGTGCGGGGTCGGATCCTTGTGTCATCTCAAAATCACGTTGTGCGTTTCCTCGAGCTCAGTGTCCCTGCTTTTCCTGCCTAGGATTCCTGAGGAACCACTTCCATCAGCTTCTGGCACAGGACTGTGGCGGAGACTGCGGAGAAAGCGAAGGAAAGGTCAGGGATCACCAGCAGAAATCTGGGCCCATGAGGGGAGGGCTGAGCCCTGTGCCTCCCCACCCTCAGTCCAAGTGCAATTTAAGGCTCAAAATATTCCGTGGATACTCCCTACTCCATTCCCGGAATTCAAACCTCACACCAGGAGCTCTGGTCCTGCAGTGAGGACTCTGCACTGCTCCAGGACTCCTGGGCACAGCTTCTCCCTGCCTGCTGATACAGGACCTAAATTTGGATGCTCTGAGTGTGAGCAGCCAAAACTGAGTCAGGAATGGGCATGGAAAATCCAAGGTGAAGCTTTTGCTTCCAATTCTGAAAGCCACGTGAGCCCACAGGCTCTTCTGAAGGACAAACCCACCCACAGCCCCCTGGCCTGCACACGGGGCAGAGGCCATTGCCTGGTCCCTGCTCCCAGGTGGGGACAAAGGGACCATTCCAGGTGCAGATTTCCCAGGAGAAGGTGCTCAATTGAAGCCATTTTATTATCCCACCCATCCAAACCCTCCTCTGCTCCCCGCTGCTCCACTCTGGTTGGAGATCACAAAATATTCCTGCCTGGCCAAACTAATTCTAAGCACAACCAAGGGAGGCTCAGATCAGTGGGAGGTGATCAAATTATCTGCAGTGGATCACTAAATCCCACTGAAAGTTCCTGTGTTTCTCACTGGACGTTTGCAGGATTATCACTGTCTGTTCCCAGAATATTTCCAATATTCTCCTTACAACCCTTTGGTGGCGGAAAACAATGGATATGGTAATTTACCACCCAGGCATTGCAAAAATGCCTTTTCCAGGAACTAAGCCTAATACTGAGGATAAAAAAGTGAGTGTGGGAGACAGGGAAGGGAGACAGAGACAGGGGAAAAGAAGAATAACGAGTGCTGAGCACTGCTGAAAGCCTTTTTCTTCCTCATAAAACACCCAGCTAAGGCTGGGCACTTCTCCTTGTCTGCTTTTCTAGGTCAGCCCCTTGCAGGAGAGCGGGGAGGAGCTGCTGAGTTCAGTTACTTGGACAGCAGGGATTGACTCTGTGGGCTCAGTGGCTGAGGCAGAGGTTCCATGTGCCAAGCACGGCCTCTCCATCCCTCCAAACATGCCCTGGCCTGGTGGCAGCTGGTGGGAAACCTTGGAGCAGATCCCTTAAAAATGAACCTGAGAGAACACATCCAGGGACCTTCCCTTCCCTCTGCTCCGCTGCCACAGGGGGATGCCAAGGAAAGCTCTGCCTGCATCCCAAATGTTAGCACTGGCTAAGCCATGGATTGGGACTAATTGTGGATTTTCAGCAGCCAAATGGAGGCCAGCTGTGCTCAATCCTTCCTACACCACTGGGAAGGGGTTCTCTGCTGAGCCAAGGCTTGGCCCTGGGCTTTTCCAGGAGCAAGGAATTAAGCTCTGCTGCTAACAACCCGAGTGCCAGGATTAAAAACCCCAAAAAACATGGTGTTGGTCCCAAACTTTGCCATTTCTGCACAGCAGGATGCATTTTGGGTGCTTGGCAGACATGGCAATCATCAGGAGAAACTTGTTACAGTGAAAGAAAAATGGATCAGAGCCAGGATTTTGGAAGCTCCTCCACAGGGAGGGGAGCCAGCACCGGGAAGCTTTTTGGGAGCCAAAGCTGCTCCTCACTGCAGATACTCACAGATGCCTTGGAGAACCCACTTGGGCTTGTTTTGCCACCAGACCCCAAAGAAGTAAATGGGGATCCCACTGAGGATGATGGCAAAGCCTATCCCACATTCCTTGGGCGTCATCCAGAAGGAAACGGCGATGAGGAACAGGCAGGCCAGGATGAAGAAGATGGGCAGGCAGATGTTCACCTGAGCAGGGAGCAAGGCACAGGTTAGGAGATGTGTCAGGGGAGCAGGGGAGGCTTTCCAGGAGCTTATCCAGCCTGGGGAGGGATGGAATGATTGTTCCCCCATGGCCAAGATTCTCAGCACCGTTTTGGACCTCAGTTCCATAATTCCATAATTCCTTACCCAAATCACCTGCACCAACAGCACCAAACCCAGCAGAGACACAGCACAAGCTGGGGCTGTTTCCCAGGGGACTCCAAGCAGGGCATCCACGAGAGCAGCCCAGCTCTGAGAAGAAAACCCCAAAACCTAAGGGAACACGCAGCACAGATTCCCTTTGGGAAGGGGCCGGTCCAGGCCCGTGGATTTGTTTCCCTGTGGGTGCTGCTGCCTGGCAGAGACCCGAGTGTGCCGTGGCATGAGGGAAAAACAACTTTTGGGGGAGAGGCACCAGGGGCTGACAGGATCTTGGCCTCCCCCCAGAAGGGACACGGGGCTGCCAAGCTGGCCAAGGACAGCGGGGACAGAGCTCGGCACGGGGCCGGCTGCTTTAGCAGGAAACTATTTTAGGGGAATTCCACAGGGGTACAGAGTGTTACACCCAGAGCCACAGCCTGGGGTCTGCCCTGGGGAGCAGGGTACCCACAGAGAGCGATGCCACCACAACACCCTGGCCCTGCCACCCAGAGCTCCCTCACCGTGCTGTCCCCAAGGCAGCTCTTTGTGCTTCTGCACGGGTTCAGCAGCAGGGACACCTCCTTCAGCTACAACACAGCGCTTCCCTGCCACCCCAGCCCCTTTTCCAGGCAGCACCAGCAGCTGGGCCTCCCCTGGTGCTGGGAGGGGATTGGGTTGGGACCCCCTGGCAGTGCCCACCCCGCTCTCACCTTGATGGGCCTCTCCAGCTCCGGCTTCTTGTACCGCAGCCACATCATCCCGATGATGGCCAGGGCCACGCACAGCCAGTTGAAGAAGCTGAAGAAGTTGATGACTGAGAAGATGTTGTTGGAGAAGGCATAGAGCAGGGTCATGACACACTGAATCCAGGGAAAAGGCCATTAGGAAAGGGAGCAGGCAAAACCACCTATGTTACAGCACTAAACAGGGGGATTCAGAGGCAATAGCTGCCAGGAAAGGGATCACATAGACTATTTTTTATTTATTTAACCCATTTTCAAACGGTGCCTGGAACCATTTCATAGGATCATGGAATGGTTTGGGTTGGAAGCTTAAAGGACCTCTAGTTCCAACCCCCTGCCATAAGCAGGGACACCTTCAACTATCCCAGGGTGCTCCAAGCCCCGTCCAACCTGGCCTTGGACACTTGCAGGGATGGGGAGAATTCAAGGTGGAAGTGGAGAATGAGGACATGATGGGGAGGGTCCATCTCCTGTAGGCACATGCAGGAATGGCTGTGGCTCCATTCCAGTGGGATCCCAGCCTCGATCCCTCCCCCCAGCCCAGCCCAGCCCAGGGCCTCACCGTGAACACGAGGGACGGGACGGGGGTGAGGAGCCGGGGGTGGATCATGGACAGGATCGAAGGCAGGTGCCCCTCTCGGGATCCCACGAAGAACAGCCTGGGAGGGGACGAGGAGGGGACACAGAGTCACAGCCCTGCAGGGCTTTGTGTTCAGCACAGAGCAAGTGGGGCCAGCCCCAGCTCGGCCCTGCCGGCCCCGAGGCAGGACTGGAACTCTGACCCCTGACTCACAGGGAATGCAGGAAGGATGGATTTACATCCTGCTCTCCAGGGACAGCAATTCAGTGACTCCTCAGAGAACCCAGTGATGTGTCAGAGCCGGAACCATCTCAGTCCTGCCCCTGCCCAGCCTTTCTCCCCTTCCTTAGGGATTCTCATCCCTGAAGTTTCCCAACTTTCTGCTTTTCATTAAAGCCACTTTCTCACCAGCCCCAAGCCCTGAGCCTGTGTCTGGTTCTGGTTTATTGACCTCACCAGGACTTTGCTTGAGGAACAGAAGATTAAGAGCACTGAAAGGTTGCCTTTAATCTGGTTTTAAAGCCTGACTTTGTTTTCCCACATGGCTTCCAGGCCCTCCAGACTTTGTGTCTGCCCACAGCCACTCTCTGGAGGAGAACTCCAAAGGAAGGGGAACTAAGCACAGCTCGTAAACAAAACCCACAGGATTGAGCAAGGAACCTACCGGGAAGAAGTGAAGAGAGATCCATTGACAGACCCAAAGCACGAGAGCCCAACAAAGACAGGGATGATCCAGGACATGACACCAAGGTGGTAGTTCCCAAAATCCTAAATGGGGGACAACAAAACACATTTCACACCCACACGGTCCCAAAAAAACTACAAAGAATATTTGAAGAAATCTCAACAAATGACACAGCTCAGTGCTGAAGCTGTGACAGAGTTTCCCATATTCCCACGTGCTGCTCCTTTTCCCTGAAAAAGCAGTTTGTGGAATTGCTAAAATCCATCAGCAGCCGGCCCTTCCCTCAGGGCCAGGACACAACATTTGTCCAACAGCTATTGGAAAGTTCAAGACCAAACGGAAACTGTGAGGAAACTCAGACAGCAGCTGCTGCCAAGTGCTGAGTCAGGAGCTGGGACACAGCCCTGGGGACAAGCAGGGACCTGGCCTTGCAGCTTTTTGTCGCAGCCTGAGCCTGTGCTGCTCCACTTCGGCTTTGCACCAACAAGATGGGATTGATTTCCAGCCTCTGCTGTTCCAGGCCAGGCTGGACAGGGCCTGGAGCACCCTGGGATAGTGGAAGGTGTCCCTGCGTGGCAGGGGTGGAATGGGATGGGCTTTCAGGTCCCTTCCCACCCAAACCATTCCAGGATTCCCTGCAGCACAGGCTGTGGGCCGGAGCAGGGCCTCAGTCCCAACCCAAAGGATGGAGAGGTGTCACCTGAGGGGCTCAGCTCACCCTGGGCTGGCAGATTGCCCCCCAAAGCCCTGAACAATCCTGGTCAGGTCAGTCTCCAAGGTCTGCTCCCTTCCAAAGCCATCGGGGTTTCTGACCACACTGGCATTTTAATTAACAGAAGTATTATTTTTCCTCTCTTAATTAAAACAGAGAAGACACAGAGAGAGAACAATCCAGTTCAGTGTTGACTGAGTGACCTTTCCCCACAAATATCGAGCTCTGGTAAGTGATGGGCAGTCACAAGGCCAGCAGCAACCTTCCCTAGCTCAGAATGAGGAGCAGCACTAAGTGCCACCCTCCCTGCTGTCTGGGATAATCCCCTCAGGATCACGCTGTTCTCCCCTGCTCCCGTCACGGCTGCTCTTTATCTCCTGCTCAGCATCAGGGTTTCTGTAGCAGCCCTGACCAGCCTGGAACAAAGCAGGAGATGTGTGCAGTGACTGCAAGGCTGATTTCACCTGCCCTGGGATGAGTCAGGCTGGAGCAGCACGGATCTTACCACGGCCACGGCCTCGGACGTCAGCATCTGCTCCGTGCTCAGCGTGGTGAAGTAAGCCAAGTTGGTCAGCACATACACCAGAGTGACGACAGGCAGGGAGATGATGATAGCCAGAGGCAGGTTTCTAGGAAGAAAACATCCACTGTCCTGGAGCAGCTTGGAGCAGGGAGCTGCTGATCCCAGGGATCCCCGCCCTCGCTCGCTTTGTTTGAGCCGCTCTGTTCTCCGGCTTTCCCACGTGCCCGGTGTCCCAGGCACACCCTGCTCCCGGGGGAGAGGGGATATCCACAGGGAACGGGCTGCCCGAGGCGTGGTGGAGCCCCCACCCCTCAGAAAACGTGTGGATGTGGCACTTGAGGACATGGTTAGTGGTGACCATGGTGGTGGTGCTGGTTCATGGTCTTACAGGTCTTTTCCAGCCTTTAGGACTCCGTGATTCCCTGAACAGCCTGGAGGCTGCAGAGGGAGAGGGAAGGATTGTGGCAGAAGGGACTTTTTGCATGGAGAGGCTCCATGCAGAACACAAATCCAAGATCACTGCAGAGGCAATTAACCAAAAATACCCCGTGGCACCAGCACGGGGATTCTCTCTGGGCAAAGGAGCTCCCTTGTGCTGGGGGATTCCTGTGGGACATGGGAACCTCAGGGCTGCAGTGGGCAGTTTTAGGCTCTACCTAAACTCAGCTGTCTGGGCTGAGGGAACTCAAAGACAAGGAGTTCAGGCACAGCTGGGTGGGTCTGTGACCAGCCTGCGTTGGTACAAATTTGCCTTTCCCGACAGTTTAACTTCATTTGTGAACAGAGAGTGAAAAAGGAAACCCTGCTTGGTGCCACTCTAATTGGTCCAGCAGAGCTCCAAGCTGCAGGAGCAGAGTCAAATACCACGACTGCATCCAGCAGACATGAAAATAATTGCAAAATGCAGCCCCCCCTTTTGCTGTTTCTCTGGGAAAGGGCGGATCCAACCCTGTGCTTCCCAGCAGGACCAAAGCACCCCCAGGGTCAGCCACGACGGGCTCTTGCACAAGTGCCCCCGAGCCTCAGCTCTCAGCAGCTCCCAGGCACCTTCCCAGGAGCAGAAGGGATTTCTCAGCACTGTCCTGCTCTGCTGAGGCCCCCAAATAACCCCGAGAGGCACGAGCAGAGCAGGAAGCAGCTCTTGCTCAACAGGATGGGAAGAGCACGGGACAAACACACGGAGAGCAGCACAAACACACGGAGAGCAGCACAAACACATGGTGGGAGTTTAACCAAGGCAGCAGTAAAGGCCTGAGTGCTCTTTCCTGGCCCATAACTCACAGACGTGTCAGGCCAAGGAAGCAGAGATTTGCCCCAGCGCTGATAACACGGCACGGGAGAGCAGGGAAAACAACAGCCCTGCTCCTGCAGGGATTAATGTTCCCTTTCCCTGATGCCAGGGAGGTGGAAGGTCATTAATCCATCTTGTTTTCTCTTTTTCCAGATATAGACCTTGGCTTCCTCCTCTGTTAAAACACACGAGGAAGGGGCTTCCCCAAAACAGCAGCTTTTCCCCCAGGGAAGTCATCCCAGGACTCACACCTACCTGTAGGGATTTATCATCTCTTCTGTCACAAAATTCAAGTAATTCCTGCAATTTCAAAAGGACAGGGGTTAATTCTGGTTAGTCCATGGCATAAATAAACCCCTTCAGTTAAACTCAAATGCACAGGGATTCCAGGAGGGGCAAAGGGACTGAGCCCGTGAGGAAAATCAGGATGGCTGATGTCCAAGGCCAGGCTGGACAGGGCTTGGAGCAACCTGGGACAGTGGGAGGTGTCCCTGCCCATTGGGACTGGATGATCTTTAAGGTCCCTTCCAACCCAAAGCATTCCATGATTCCACGATCAGGAGCCCTGCAGGAGCTCCAGTTTGGAACTGGAGTTGGAATTGAGTTCAGGGTGGAAGGAAGAGAGAGGGCTGTGCCTTACCATCCTCCGTAGGCAAAGAGGCCGCTGTACAGAGCCAGCACGATGTTCCCAACGCCCACCTTGGTGCCCTCGAAGGATTTCTCAGGGGTCAGGTTTTCCACATCACCTGCAGGACACAAACCCTGCTGAGTGCCATGGGCTCTAGAGGCAAGAGCTGCTCTTAGGATTGATTATCTTAATTACCACCCTGCTGCTTTTGGGGTTACGCTGAGCCCGGGCACGTTTCCCCTCCAGTTTTCCGGGGATCAGTCCAGCTGGGTTCATCCCCAAATGATGACCCCAAAAACACATCTCATTTGACTCCTCCAGACTTTCTCACGCTGCAACGTGCTGTCACCAAGGTGATGTCCCAGAGACATCCCGGGGACCTTCCTGCTGGAAGATGCTTTGCAAACAGAGATTGTCACGTTGTCCTCTCAACTCGGGGCTGCTGGCCTTCGATAAAGCCCCAGGATTTCCTGCACTTCCACCAGCCACCCAAACCCCCAGAAACCCAGGATTTCCTCCAGTCCCACCAGCCACCTGATAAAGCAGAGGCCTGTGGCAATCCCTTTGATTGAGGGAAGTCAGGTTCTGGGGGTTTGGATATCAGGAGTCACCTTCTTTAGGGCCTGATGATCAGAAGTTCCTGTTGTGGATCTGCTTTTGAAAGAAAACGCCCGAAATAGAAGATTTGATTGTGCCTGTGGTCCCAGCTCTCCCTGAGCAGCCCCAGGTTTATTTATTTTGCTTTCAAATGGCCTGCAGTTGTTTTGTTCCCTGTCTTTGATGCAGGGTCTGGCTGTGGGGCGGGGATGGCAGAGCCACGCTCCCAGCCCCGGAGCCGGACCGCAGGGATCGTGGTGGGATCCAGAGGGGCACCTCTGCACCCAGGGAGCCCTGGGGGAGCCCATGTGATTCCTCTTAGGGCACAGATCTCTCCTAATCACCCCAGCAACTGCATCACAAGGCAGTCAGCAGGGGCTGGAGCTTAACCCTTCATCCCTCACACAGGGCACCCAGGAGGTGCTGCTGGAAAAGCACAGGGATGCTCCAACAGCAGGAATTTTCCCTCTGGATGGCCGCGCTTGCCGCCTCACGCTGGAAATTCTCCCTCCCCTGTGCTGCTGCTGCAGAGGCTGGGTGACAAACGTGGATGCACCGGCCCTGGAACACCTCCTACTCATCTTCCCAGTGCTGGGAAAAGATTTTTCCCGGCAGCACCATCGGCCTCCCGGAGCATCTGTCACTCCATGGGGCTGCTCCAGACCTCTGCCAGTGCCGTGGAGCTGCCCTGTGTGTGTGGAGAGCTCCGTCTCCTCTTTCCTCCTCCTTCCCTGACCCATCCTCATCCTCTCCATTGCAGGGGATGCTGTGGGTGTGAGCTGCAGGCCCACGGCAGCAGCTCATCCACAACCTGGGAATCCATCCAGAGTGGGAAACCCAAGGCTCCTCCTGCCCAGATCCCAATCCCAGCTGCTGCTCTCTGCTGGAGTCACCTCTTTCCCAGCAGCTCCTTGCACCAGGAAGGTCTTTCCTGCATCTCCCTTGGGATGTGCTGGATGCATTTGATGCCCTGGAGCCTGCGATCCTCCTCAGCAAAATGCACCAATCCTTTCTAAAAAGACATCCCAAAATGCACCAATCCTTTCTAAAAACACATCCCAAAATGCACCAATCCTTTCTAAAAAGACATTGCAAAATGCACGAATCCTCTCGAAAAACACATCCCAAAATGCACCAATCCTTTCTAAAAACACACCCGAGTGCAACAGGAGAGCCAGGAAACGCAGCGACTGATAAAAGGCTGAGTTTAACCTCAACTCCTGCCTTGCAGGTTCTGCCCAGAATCCCAGTTTAGCCCGGGTGAGTGAAAGGGCTGAGCAGGAGGGGTGTGCCGGGGGATCACATTCCGCTGCATCCCTCAGGCTCAGCTTTCCCCGCCTCATTTTCTGCCCTTCCTGAATAATTACCAGCCCGGTTCTTTCCAGGCCTTTTGTTATAGGAATAAGAGACACTTTTTGTTCCCACTGCCTGTAATTAGCTACTGGAACAGCACATGGATGGACTGGGAGAGCAGGAGGCTCTCCAGGCATTTCAAACATCCCTCAGGATGTCTCTTCTCAAAGGTCTCGGGCTCTCCATGTTCCCACCCCAATCCATGGATCATCACCTTCACCACCCAGGAGGATGCTCCCATGTGGGAGCAGCACAAGCACCGCTCCATTTCTGGTCCACAGCTGGACACCAGCTCTCCCAAAATCCTCCTTCTGTCTGTCACAGGCAAAACCCTCTCAGCCAACACCTCACCGCCCTTCCCACCTCACCTTCAGAGAGCTGGAGCTCCCCAAAACTTCCCAGTGAGTTGTTAAACTTCCCATCTCTGTGCCCCAGGGTAAAATGGATTTAGCAACATGTCAGGACACAGTTAAATAACCAGAGGTGTGCCCATGCCTCACCATCCTCATCATAAAAGAATTCTTTCTTATATCTAATCTAAAATTGCCCTCTTCCAGTTTAAAACCATTACCCCTCATCCCCATCAACAAGCCCTGCTAAAAAATCCCAGAATTATTTAGCTTTGATCCTGATTTGAATCTTTGATCCTACCCCACCTTGTCAGCCAGACCAGGATGTGCTGGGGGAGGAGGGGAGAGAGACTGCGCTGGACCATCTACAAAACCTCCCAGCCTCTCCATCCTTCAAGCCTCAACAACTCCAGCCCCCAGGCTTTTGGATCTGCAGCCTTTGGATCCAACCAAGGGTTACAAATGTGCAGGTGAGGCTGCCAAGCACGGCCTCGGGGCATCCCGGCCTCATCCCGGGCTCTGCCCGCCCCGGCTCCCGCTCTCTCCAGGCCCTGCCCTGCCCGTGCCCGGCACCCCAGAGAGCCCGAGCCTGGTTTGAACCGGCTGTTCCACTGCACTCTGCTCTACAATTAACCAAATTAAGGTAACGAGCTGTGACACAAAGCCCATTTGCTGCTCCTCCAGCTGCCAAGACTGCGGTAATTGTGCCGGGTCGGCCGGGGCCCTGCTGCGGGAGGGACCCGCGTGAGGCGCTGCGTGTTCGGGCCCTTCCTTCAGCAATGTTCATTTGCTCCCCAGTCATGTCTGGTCTGGTTTTAATAGCACAGCAATCTTCTCCTGCACAAAGCACTGCAGGGTAATTAAATATTTTCAACTTGCCCCAACAGCGAGGAGAGGGAACACGGCCATGGAGAGAGAAGGCCCTCGGCACTGGGTGTCTGAGGGAACACAGCCATGGAGAGAAAAGGCCCTCAGCACGGGGTGTCTGTACCCAAAGCCCCGGAGGAGGAGATGGACTCGGCTGCTGAGCCATTTCCTGGGAAAAGCAGCGAGAATTCAGGAGGCTGAGTCAGGAAAAGAAGAGAGAGGCAGGGGCCAGGGTTGGGAAAGCATCCCTGGGGACTCAGAGCTCCTGGGAAGCGCAGCTGGGCACCCACAGGAGCTGCTGGGTTTTTCCTCTCTGGCTGCTCCTCCCTGGTTTCTCCTCTCTGGCTGCTCCTCTCTGGGACCAGCCCAGCTGGGGGTGGCCCTGAGCAGCAGCCCCTGAGCCCAGGGGTTTCTGGGCTGGAACCTGGAGCAGGGAGGGCACCCAAGGAGCAGCCGCAGCTCCCGGGTCACAGCCTGGCTCCGAGGACAGGCTGTGTCCCTTCCCTTGTTCCATGGAAAAATTCCTCTGCTCCCAGGGCTGGGGAGCTCTGCCAGAGACATTTGTGACATTTATCTCCTCAGGGTGACCCCAAGGCTCCTGGGCTGACCCCTCACGACTCCCAGTTTCACAATTCCACTTCCAGGGCCACACAACGTGCTGTCACCTTTCCCACCTCCTCTGCATCCCGCTGAGCCACCACAAACCCTCCCATGCAAGAAAGGGGTTTGGGTGGGAAGGGACCTCAAATTTCATCCCATCCCACCCCTGCCATGAGCAGGGACACCTTCCACTGTCCCAGGCTACTCCAAGCCCTGTCCAGCCTGGCCTTGGACACTTCCAGGGATCCAGGGGCAGCCACAGCCTCCCCAGACACCCCTGTCCAGGGGCTGTCCCAGGCCACAATCCCAGCCAGCTCTGCCACCCCCACCCCGATATTGTTTGTAAAAAGCTGTTTAAAGGTGATGTTGTGGCTGGAAATTCTGAACTCTGCTGGGAGTTCTGAAAGTACCAGAAGGAAGATTCAGACCTTCAGCGAGCAGAGTTTGGCTCTTCAAATGCCATTTTTGGTACTCCAGGTGCAAGAACATCTGGCACTGTGGGTTAGAGACATCTGGGTGCTGCTTTCATTTATCAGATCCCTTTTGCTAGAAAAGGCCCCTCTGGCCTCTGGCTTTCTCCCTGGGGGTTACTTTGGTAGTTCCCAGGTCACATTTTTTTCCCTGCCTTTTTTTTCTTGGTGAAGAATCCCATTATTGAGAAAGAGGGAAGGAAAGCTGACTCCCTCTCCCTTTCCTCCCAGGCTTGGAGCACCCTTGGATAGGGGAAGGTGTCCCTGCCCATGGCTTTAAGTCCCTTCCATACCCTAATTATTCCATGATTCCATGAAAAAAAAAGCCCAAATTAAACCCAAACCTGCTGCCCAGTCTAAGCTCTGCTCTGGAGTTAAACCTGCCTGCTCTGTCCTTAACTGACCCCGTGCTGCTCTGGCAGATGCAGCTCTGCATCCCTGACAGCCCAAAGGAGTCAGGGAAAAAATTGCTGCTGCCACCCAACAGCTGCTGGAGGCACCACAGACCAGGAATTTCACATCAGGAACCAGCCAGGGAAAGGAAAAGGGACAATAAATAAAGGGACAATAAATCCAATAAAAGCAATTCAATAAAATCAGTGTTAAGTTCTATTTCTCTAAGTCCCAAAGGCCCAATTCCAGGTTTTCAAGCAGAGCTGCTGGTGAGGGATCACAGCAAGGGCTGGAGCTGCACCTCCCTGCTCCAGCTGCCTGAGGGCAGTGAAACACTCCAGAAACCTCAAGGCACCGTTCACAGGAAAAAAATAGATGTAAAACATGTCTGTGATATGTTTTTTTTCTAATTCTTTGACATCAAAACCTTTCCTGAACTTCCTCACCTGTAAAAAGCATGAGGGTGTCCTTAATACCCAAATTTTTTGACCGTTTCACACCTCAGTCAGTTTTTAAGGGAAGGTTTTAAGGTGCAGGTATGGAGAGGACAAAACCACAGACCTCTGTGTCACATCCAGGGCAGAAATACCCCTCAAACCTGCTGTCCAACCCTTCTCCAAGATCCAGTCCCAGATGTCCCAGGAATATGGCCACAAAATACCCAGTTGGACAGAAGGCAAATTGAGAGAGCTGGTAAAATAAGGGAACTAAAGTAACCTTGTTTTTGTTATACTGGAGTGAAAAAACACTGATCCTCTCTATGTTTTAAGTTATTTCTACTATTTAAGTTATTTCTGTAAGTACTTAAATACATTATTTATCATTTATTTAAGCTTAATTAATTTATTTCTGTTCTTTCCAGGCTGTAACCTGGGGGCCAAACACAAGGTTTCACACATCAGCACCCAAATCCAGCACTTTTCAAACCACACATCTCCAGCCCCACAAAGGCTTTTAAAAGCTTCATTTTTGTATTAATAAAATAATTTCATCCCAAGCAGCTCAGTTCCACTGAGTCAACCTCCAAGCACTTAAAAAAGCTGAGCAGGAAACCAACTTCCAGCCTCCTCCTTTGGAAAGGGCAGGGAAGGAGTGATGGGAAGCAGCTGCTGACAGGGAAATGCTCTTTCCTGTGGGGCAAAATTGCCACAGAGTCCTTTGTCCTTGAGAGATTCCTGCTCTTCTCCAAATCAGAAGAGCCAAAGGAAAGGAGAAAAAGAAGAAAAAGCCAAGAGCTGAAGGTGGGAGGTCAGTGCAGAGAGGTTTTTTTGTGAAGGCAGAAATTTCCACGTTTGAGCAAAAAATGTGGTGTTGCTCCTCTGGTCTGTTTGTGGATACTGGGAGCACAAACCAGCAGTGGGACAGGAACCAGTAAAACCAGTTCGTTGTCCAGAGCACCCTGGGAAGCCACAACCCCATCCCCCCTGAAACAGCAGCCCCAGACAAACCAGCTGGGTGCAGATCTCACCCCAAAACCAGCTGCCAGCTTGGCTGGAATTACCCAGCTCTGGTGGGAAGAGTCCTCTTTGTCCAAAAAAAACATTGGAATGGGCACAGCAGGACACAAGGGCACGGAAATTTGGCTGTGTAGGACTAAGCAGTGTTTTCCCATTGTCACTGAAAATGGAAACTTTTGTGCTTTGCTTGAATTAAAAAAATGAAGGGAAAGGACAATCTCTTGCTGTATCCCTGCTAAAAGCATGGAGTCACCTGGAATGACTGAAAGGAAAACAGAGCAAGGTGCAAACTGCAGGTGGGAGCTGAGGAAGGGCCAGGAAGGAGCTTGCACATTCTTAAGGATTTAGCAGAGAGCCTGGAACTTTCCTAAGGAGATTAATGAAATCCACGTTGGAGCCCAGGCAGAATCCCAGCTGTGGCACAGGGATTCAGGCAAGCAGGAATGTGTCACTTGGGACAATAAACCAGGATCTGCTCTGGATCCCAAAGATCCCACAGACAGGGAGGAAAGGTCAGACAGGGAGAAAAGATCTTTGCCTACAGGTGTTACTGTCCAGGAACTGCTTTTGATCTCCCTGCCAGGTGGTTCAGCAGGAAAATAAATCCCATGGAATTCCCTGCCCTGCAAGGTCTGCACAGCCACAAACACCTGAAACTGTGACAAACTTCAAAGGAAGTAAAACAACTCCTGGGACACGGGAGGGGAGGGGGGATTTTTATGGCACACAGGGCAGAAATCCCTTCTTGGTTACACACAGAAGTCAAGGGAAATCTCGTGGATTTCCACCTGAAGAAGCAGGGCAGAAAGTGGCTCAGCCTCCCCCAAAAAGACCAGAAGAACAGCACATTCTGAAGATGCAAATTAAGATTGTATCTGCAAACAAAGCCCAGTTGTAAAGATCTTCATGGTAAAATGTTAACCAACTAAAACAGATTTACAGTGACTTATCCTTTTCCTCCTGGGAGAGAATCAAAAGGTTCAGCAGAGCAGGCTGGGGAGCTGGGCAGAGGGAGGAGGTGTATTTTGTGATAAGCCTCAAACAAAGTCCCTGTTGAGTGTCTGCACTGAGCTGGAAGAAAATAAAACCTCTGACAAAGCAAGAAATTCTGCAAAGACAGCACTGGCTCCCAGAGCTGGGATAGGAATTAGAGACCCACAAGCACACACAGACACACCCCCTGTGCAGGGACAGGATTCCCTGGAGATTTTATCCCCTTTTTAGCAAAAAATAAGGACTGGACTGATCCCCAGGAAATGTTTATTCCCACAAAACTTGCAGGAGAAAGCCACACTTTGGTTTAACTGTGAGCTGAGCAGGTTTGGAACAAACCCAAATGGGTTTGGAACAAACCATCTCCCTGCTTTGAGAGGACTTTATGTGTGCATGAAGCAAACCAGCAGAACCACCAGAAAATCTGCTTTATCTTCCCATTTTTATCTCCTTTTCCAGGTGCCAGCACCAGCTGCGAGCTCCAATCTCTCTGCTCCTCGTGGGCTCTGCAGCCCTGCCTGACCCAGGTGTCCCTGCGTGACCCAGAGCTGGCCTGAGCCACTCCACACCTGGAACAGGATGAAGGGAAATGTGCAGGGGGAGTTTGTGGAAGGATTAAGATGACTGGGAGTGGTTTGCACATGCAGATAATTCTCTGTGAGCAAAAGGCCACGCGTTACAGAGAGATTTCCCAGTGCAGCAGCGCCAACGTTTTCACTCCCTGCAATCCCAAAGGGAGAAGCCACAGTCTCTGTGTAAGTAGGAAAGACTTCAAGTGGTTTCAGTAGCATGAAATGAAGCCTGGCAGTGGTATAAAATATAAAATCCCACCAAAAAAATGCAAAACCTCAGCCCCTGGCAAAGCTGGAAGCATCCCCCAAGCACCCGAGAGAACAGAGGAGGTTTGTAAAGCTCTGAAACACCTGGGGTTGGACTCCTGGGCTTTGTCCCTCATCCTGCTTTACCTGCACAGCCCCAAAAGGAGAAAAGGAACAGCACTCACCCTTTGCCAGCTGCACGAAGCCCAGGATGATGATGAGAGCCAGCGCCAGCAGCTTGGCCGCAGCGAAGGCGTCCTGCACGCGGGTGGCAGCCTTGACACTGTAGCAGTTCACAGCTGTGAGCAGCACTGAGGGGACACACAGGGACAACGTCAGCACCCAGGGAGACACGCCAGATGCACCAAAAAATCACAAGGAATCTTTAGAGGGGATATATGGAAGGAATTGTTCCCTGGGAGGGTGGGGAGGCCCTGGCACAGGGTGCCCAGAGAAGCTGT
This sequence comes from Machaerirhynchus nigripectus, assembly GCA_013397975.1. Classification (NCBI taxonomy): domain Eukaryota; kingdom Metazoa; phylum Chordata; class Aves; order Passeriformes; family Dicruridae; genus Machaerirhynchus; species Machaerirhynchus nigripectus. The sequence goes on from VZRQ01002102.1 coordinate 373,754, forward strand.
GGCTGCCCCTGGATCCCTGGCAGTGCCCAAGGCCAGGCTGGACAGGGCTTGGAGCACCCTGGGATAGGGGAAGGTGTCCCTGCCCGTGGCAGGGGGTGGAATGAGATGACCTCCAAGGTCCCTTCCAACCCAAACCATTCTGTGATTCCTTTTTGCTAAAACAACCAATCAGAGCCTCTTCCCAGGAGAGAAACTCGTTGAAAGCTTTGCAGCCTCACACGTCTCCGTTCCAGCCTTTATTTTGGCTGTCAGTGGTGTGAATGGTGCCCGTGGTCCTTGGGACACGGAATGGCACTGCTCCATTGGAAAATGCTTCTGAGGGCCTGTAAATAACCGGCCTGACTGCACCCCCAGCACCATTCCCTGGCCACAGTCCCCGTCCCAACAATCCAATTTAGTGCTGCTGGTGTGTGGAAACACTTCAGGGATGTCAGGCCGAGCCTCCAGGAATGATCCATGGCGATTTTACAACAGCACCACAAAGGCTCTGAGGCCACACCACCATGACCCTGCTGAAGGGAAAGGAGCTGGCCCTGCCCTGACCCCGGGCTGGACACAAACAACACCTGCAGGTCACTGGGGCAAGGTGGGAGGAGGAGCTGGAGCTGTGGAAAGCCCCATCCCCTGTTCATCAGTGCCAGGGCTCCTGGGGATGGAGGAGAGGATTTCCCAGCATGGCACTGCCTCCCCAGCAGTATTTGTTTGCTGAGAAGCTCCCTCTGCCCACAAGTTGCCCTATGGTTAATGCAGCTGCTGGGGTTTATTTCCAACCTTTTTTTGCCGTATCACTCCCCCCTTCTCCTCCGTATCCCGCTCCTGCCAGTGTGACATTCCTGCCAGGCAGGGCACAGCCTGAGCCAGGCCTTGTCTAAAGCCCCAGAGCTGCTCCTGGCCGAGCTTCACCTGCTGCACAGCAAATAATGGCCAAGCTTTGCTGCCCTCACAAATCAGTGACTATTTTGGTGCCCTGCTCCCTCCCCAGAGGCTGCTGCTTCTTATGGACACAGGCAAATGTCACACTGCGGGTGACAGTGCCCACGTGCTGGCTGCCCTCCCTCCAGCCCGGTGACCCCTCACTGTCCCCTGGCTGTCCCCTGGCCAGCCCCAGCCCTGAGCGCTCACCAGCAGCTCAGGGAGGAGCGGATCCCAAACCTCCTCCTGGAGCTGGAGGTTTTTCCCTGCAGGATCCTTTTCCCACTGGCCTCTGCCCTCATGCAAAGGCTCTTTCCCAGAGCCTGCAGCTCCTTTTCACAGGAGCCTCGACCAGAGCCAAACAGCTGCTCCCGAAAACATCCCAATCCCACTCTCCTGAGGGTGGGAGCTGGATCTGCACTCCCAGCTTAGAGCCCAGAGCATCTGATCCCAGAATCACAGGAGAGTTTGGGTTGGAAGGACCTTAAAGATCCAGTGCCACCCCTGCCATGGGCAGGGACACCTTCCACTATCCCAGGGTGTTCCAAGCCCCATCCAACCCGGCCTTGGGCACTTCCAGGGATCCAGGGGCAGCCTGTGCCAGTGTCCCAGGATCTGATGGCTTTCAGGATCACTGGCTCCTTCCCCCACCCTCCCATCTCCAGGATCTGCTGCCATTTCAGCACAAGAGCATGTAAAGTGTGGAGAAGTGAGAGCTGGATGTGTCAGGAAGGAAAGCACATGATCCAATCCATCCCGCAAGAGTGACAGCCACAAGTAAACAGGGATCGGAGATGGATTTTGTATCATGCCCTTGGAGCCCTTTTGGGAGTGTGGCTGAGACTGAAATGACCCTGAGCTGCTTTTGGGGAAGCAGAGCCGCTCTGGGGTCACAGGACAGCACGAGCTGGGCTCTGGCCAGGAGCAGGGGTGAGTGATTGTGGTGACAGATGTGCCTCACCACTGTCCCCGTGCCAGGGCCCTCTGCCCTGGGCTGCTCCGGGACACACGGGACAGGGACAGTCACAGCATGGCCAGGCCTGAGGGCTCTCAGCCCCTGAGCAGCCTTGGGCCTGTGGGGCACAGCTCTGTCACCACACAGGGACACTGGGACACGGTCAGACAGCAGGGAGGAGGAAACAGCTTAACCAGGTGACCTGACAGTGCTACAGGGGACAAGGAAACACAGGGAATGTCACCCAGCAAAATCACCACTCATCCACTGAAGGCACCTCCAGTGAATCCTCACGGGCAGGGAGCTTGGAGCCAGGATTCCCTCAGACCAGCGATTACACTAAAAATAAACCTGCCCTTGTTTACAGAGGGATATTTAAAGGATGAGCTCACCCGTCTAAAACCACGCTGCTGCTGCTCCCGTGGTGAGGACAGCCCTGAGAGGTGTGACTGTGACATTCCCTGCCCCATTTAGGCATTCTGTGTCTGTGACAATAACTGCCTCACCCCCACTTCAACACTGATTTTTAGGGGCTGTTTACCATGTCCTGCGTCTGTACAGAGTCCCCTGAAGGGTGGTGGTGAAAATAAAAGGCAAAAGTTTCCTACACAGTCCAAGTGTCCGTGTTCAGCCCCAAAACCCCATCAGTGCCAGATAAACAGGCTCCCTAAAAACGAGAAAACACTTTGGGATCAGAGAGTAAACAGAGCTGAAGGTTTCTGCCACGGTCGTGAGTCAGAGCCCTTGCAGTCACATTCCCTCTGCTTTGCTTTTCCCACTTTTGTCTTTCCTAAAGGAGCACGGTGGAGTTACTTCACTTCAATACTCCCAACATAGGAATGGCCAAAAATCCCCCAGTCTCGCCTCGCCCATCAGGAAAAATCCTACAGACAGCAAACAGCATGAGAGCCTTTTCCATAAAACTCCAGGATAAATTCCAGTGGCTGCTGAGCTTCTCAGAAGGCTGGGATTTCTGAAAGCAGCGAGTTTGATTGCTTTGATCCCAGATGCTGCCCTGCCACGCAGGGGCTGCGGGATCCTCCTGGCAGCGCTCCCTCACCTCGGCTGAACCGCTCCAGGAAAAACACGGCAAAGCTGCACAGCTCCACCATAAATCGGGGCAGTGGTACAGAGATCAGGCTGTGCTGCCCTAATTCCTGCAGTGTTTTCCTAAGGCTCCAGCCCCTGCCAGACAGCAGCCAGGCAGAGCTTCGGAGTGACCCATCAGGAATCATTCTAGGAACAAGGATTTCAGCGTGACCTGACGCGCCACGGCCTGCCTGAGCCAGCAGCCCCTCTCCAAAGCTTTACATAATTGGGATAATAAGTGTTAGAAAGCTGAAGGGATGGCAGATGGACAGGCGGGGACTTTTCATAGAATACCAGACTGGTTTGTGTTGGAAGGAACCTTAAAGCTCATCTTGTTCCAATCCCACAGGCAGGGACACCTTCCACTAACCCAGAGTGCTCCAAGTCCATTCCAGCCTGGCCTTGGACACTGCCAGGGATCCAGGGGCAGCCACAGCATCTCTGGGCACTCTGTGCCAGGGCCTCCCCACCCTCACAATAATAAATGCTTCCCTTACATCTCATCTAGCTTGAGTTACTTATTACTCATCTCTCTGGCAGGAGAGATCCTGGTTTTGGCTCTCCAGGTGCTGTTCACCCCTTCACCCCTCCAGGGACTGCTCCAGCCCAGCCTCAATCCAAGATAACTCAAGCCAGAGGCTTTCAGAGGGAATTGTGGCTTTCTCAAGACAACAGGCTTCAATATTTCCTCCGTCCTGCAGTCCCTGCTGGCTTCAGGCATCTCACTGAACCTGCTCCACTGGCACTCACCTGCACAGCCAGGGAATTCCCCATTCCTGATAGGAACGAGGACAAACATCAGACCCAGGACTTTACCCCCACCCAGTTCTCATGTTATGGCTGTATCCCTTGGAAGTCGCCTCCCAAGCTCCTTCCCAGACACAAATCCTAGATGACAACAGGAATAAATGCCTGTGAAGCAGCCAGAGAAATGGCTCAATCCCACCCAGAACACATCCACGACCAGTGCTGGAACAACAGCTCCTGTGTGTCCCGGGGAAAGGCAGGATGGGGAGCTGAGGCTCTGCCCAGAGCAAACAGCAGGAATGGAGCCGGCCACAGGAAAACCTGGGCCCGCCGCTTCTGATGCAACAGCCTCGGCAAGATTCCTGTAAAACTGGCAGGGCTGCAGCTTTCCCGGGATAACTGAGCAGAGGTGGAGTAAAGATCCAACCCTAGCCCCACATGGAACTGGCTGGGGGTGACAGGAGCTTGCTCAACCCAAGATCCTCAGCAGCTCTGCAGGTGGAACGTTCCTGGAATGAGCACAGGAATTCCTGAGGTACTGGCACAGCTGCATTAGTGCTGCCTGTGGGGTCACATACACTTGCACAATGTCCCTTCTGTCACTAATTCCACCTCCTGCAGGATTCCCTGGGCCTGACCTGTGGGGCTGCCTGTGCAATTCCACGCACGCCCTGGAACAGGGATAAACGTGTGGAAGTAGCTGCCTTTACAGGACTAAACTCATTAACTTGCTCTGAATTCCCCAAGGGTTCCTGGTTGTGGTACTACAGGGCCCAGTGAAAGCACACAGCAGGGTGGGTAGTTGTGGAAAATAAAGGGAAAATGAAGGGAAATCCCCTCCATCGGCCTCCCTGCCAGGAAAACAAGGAATGTGAGCTGTTCTATCATGCATGACTCTGTCTGTAACTCACATTTCCCAAGTGCCTGGCCCTTGCCACTGTAAGATGATGCTCCCATTTACCATCTGCCGCTGGCTGATGTTGATTTTGCCTCACAGTAAGTCCCAGAATCCAGCTCCTTTCCCCTCCCCACCCCACAGCAAAGGCTGCTCCTTTCCCTCCCCGTGAAGTGCAGGTGACACACGAGCAGTTTTCTCTCCTACCAACCGTGCTGAAAGCAGGTTTCAGGCAGAGACAGGACAAGCTGAGCCTGTGGGACCAAGGAACAAATCCCAGGGATGGCAGAGCACATGGAACAGGCACAGAACATCCACGGCCTTTAGGGAATTGCTGTTTAAGATCACCAGAGGTCGGAAAACAGAGTTAATCCACACAGCACAAAGAAAAATTTGAGTTATACTGACTAGAGTGGATTAAACCCATGGGAAAATCAATTCACCAAGGCAAAAATGCCCCACCAATTTTATATTCCAGTGGCTGGGATGCCACAGTGTCTCCCAAAAGTCTCAGGTGTTTCCAGCTGCACAGTCTAGCATGAGACAGGCAAGGTCACAGGCAGAAAATGCTTCAGGAGATTTCAACTTGACAGGTATTGATTGACTGAAGACTTTTGTGCCCCGCAAGGTGGGGAAGGGAAAACGTAGAGGGAAAAACTTTGCAGATATTTCTGCAAGGACAAATCCCTGGAGAAACTTAACACCCAGGGCAATCAGTCTGGGAAGGGGAGGGGCCTGGGGGCACACGAGGCTGTTGGAAAGCACTTGGCCCCAGAACAAATGTGGCTATATTAAAATCTACTTATAATGATCAACATACCTGGCAACGCTTTCCAATTCCCTTTTTATTCCTCTTCCCAAAACAGCAGTCAGGGAATGGTGCATCAACACAGGAGAAGGCAAACTGCCCTACCAAGGAGTTTAAAAAAAGGGATCATCTCCAAATGTACCCTGAGGCCAGGAGCTCTGGATGTCCCAACAAAAAACCCCAGACACCCCAAACAGGTCAAATCTGTGCAACACCCCTATCCCTGCGGTGCCAACATCCCACAATGACAGTGGGACCCTCTGACACGGGAAAACTCCACAGAATTCCTCAGTGTTGGGAGAGGTGGCTCCTACCTAGAGGCAGGAGTTGCTGGTTTGTCTCCTGAGGAGGAAGGTTGTGACTTGCTGCCAAGGTTTCCAGAGGACATGACACAGCAGTTCCACAAACGGGAATTTTACCACAGGAAGACAAACAAAATGTAGAGAGAAAAGATATGGAAAAGCTCTTTCTCCCCTATTTCTTCCATTCCCAGAAAATTAACCACCCCAAGCTAAACATCTCCTCCACACCCAGCTCACAGAAGCACTTTCCCAGCAGTGAGCAGCACTTGCTGGTATTTTATGTGCACAGAATTCAGCTCTGCATCCTGGCTGGAAAAAGTGGCTTTCCCACCCCTTGGATCAGACCTCCTGGCCACCTCTGACCCAGGGACTATGAGACTCTTGGAATACTCCAAATAAGTGATGCTGCTTTGAATGAGGCTGACCCTGGAGGGGTTTTCCACAAAAACCTTCCCAATTTGTTCATGCTGGAGGAGAAAGGCTCTGAATGAACTCAGTGATAACATAAATCATCCAACACAACAACATTTAAAGGGATAATTGTTGTGAGAGCCAGGAGAAGGGTGCTGGAATTGCAGTGGCTGCTCACTGTGTGTTTCAAGAGCCCTCCAAGCCCTCATTGATTTCTGGAGAGTCCTGCGAGTGTCAGAGCCTGTTTTCATTAATGCTGCTCTAATTAAACACTGATTAAAAAAGCAACCTCAGCCTTGCAGCCTTTGCCATCCAGCAGGGATTCCACAGACCCCTTCCTTCCACTCCACTCCAACGAGGGCAATTTGCTGATGGAGCTTTAGTCCCTTAATCCACCTTTCTGGAGGAAGAAAAAGAAATCTTCAAAGCCTCACACCCAGCTTGTCCTGGCTGATGAATTAAAAGCAGCAATGCTGCAGCACGAACCCATCTCAGACAGACCAGCCCTGGGTGTGTTTTGGGTTTGCTTTTCATCATTTAGTACCTGAAGAGGTGAAAATCTACCTCCTCTGCCCTGCACACACCTGGACAAAGAGCTGAGCTCGGCAGCTTAGAAGCACAACCGTAATGTCAAATAAGGACACTGCTGCTTCCCATAGAATCTGTGATTTCTGGGTGGAATGCTGCCACTGGGTATTCCCTTCTGGACAGCTTGGCAGCTACCCTGGGTTGGATTCCTTCTCCTCCCCTCACTCCCAGATTCCTCACAGGAGCATCAGGCACTTCCAGGGGACAAGGGCTCTCGGACCTGACTCAGCCCTGCCCTGGCTGCTGCTGTTCTTTCCCTCTCCGGCTGCTCAAAACAAAAGAGACAAACGAGGAGTTCATCAGCATTCCCTGGAACTCCACGCCTGCAGGAGGAGCGCCCAGCAGCAGAGATCAGAAGCAGCGAAGGAAGTTTGGATAAATTTTGAGGAAGATTAAAATTCCCTGGGTTTGGAAGTAGCAGCTATTGCTGTGCTGGGGTGATTAGTGCCAGGTTTGCATACCTAATTAACAAGTGAGACACGAACTCAGAAGCAAACTGTCAAACTGCTGACTTGACACTGAAGAGCAAGAATAAAATTACATACAACAGAATATCCTGAGCTGGAAAGGATCCACAAGGATTGAGCCCAATCCCAGTTTTCCACTGCAGAGCAGATCCTACTGTCAGGAAATCAGGGAATTGTAGAAGCAGCTGTGTGTGGCACTCGGGGTGTGAGGATGGGTGGGATGAACAGCTCAGGCACTTGTGGAACATCAAGAACCAGCTCAGGGCTGGGAGCAGCTTCATTCCTTGTCTCCCTGATCCATATGGAATCAATTTACTGTGCCACAGCCCAAACTCCTGGGAAGGTGCCTCTGTGCAAGCAGGAAATCTGCAAATTAACTGGGGGCAATGAGCAATATCCAGGGGATCTTTAACAGATCAGTTGAACACTTTCCACCCCTGAGCCCTCTCTGGAACACACAGGGTGTAGGGGTGATTTTTAATGACTTTTGTTAGGCTTTATCAGTTTGCATTGAAGAAATGTTCACACAAGTGGCAGCAGGATGGGAAAGAAAACGCGAGCCCCTCACACCTGAGCCAGAGCACGGGATCCCTGGTTTAATTCTCTGCCATGTCCAGTATTGACACTGAAATAGAGATCATCAGATATGCAAATTCAGGACCTAATAACTGTCCCTCCACCCACTACAGAAGGGGTAAAACTGGTTTAGATGAGATCAGATGTGAGAGGAATTCAAATTATTGCCGGGTTTTCACACAAATGCACAAACTCTGCTTCCTGAACTTTCAATTTTTGTCTTTCAAACACTTGGATGGATTCTGTGTTTGCTGTCCCTTGGCTGCTGCTGTGCTGGTTTATCAGCTTTAAACTATCAACCACCCAACCTCACGGGTAAAAGAGATGCTCCAGTTTCTGAATTGCCCAAGTAACCTGCAGCCTGGAGAGCCTTCGGCCAAATATTTGGGGAACATGAAAGGAGCCAGGCTAAGGATGAACAGCCTGACCCATCCTGCTCCAGGAACACTTCCCTGCAGTGCACTCCCACCCTTTATTTGGCAAACACCACAGGCACTCCCGGTGCCCATGAAAGAAGCCCTGCATACCAGCCGTGTGTAGATTACAATCTGCAGAGCAGAAAATGCCTGTTTGTAGTTAAATCCTCCTTACCACCCACCTTGTTTTCCTCCAGCACCTTTCAGGGGAGCTAAATTCCCTCTTCCAACCATTTTTCCCTTTCGCTCAAGCCCGTGATTTAGATTCTTTTAATGCATTAATTCCGTCTCTGAAGCTCACGGTGGTAAATACTGCACAACACACGGTTTGTTCAACTGCTCAACAGCAGCAAAGTGGAAACAAATAACTTTTGTCATTCCTCCTCTTACTACAAACTGTGCAGCCAAGTGCACTTCGTGTGGAGACACAAACTTTGCAAGGAATAGAGCTGGGACTGTTCTGCGAGGCTGGATTTTGGCTACTGTATTCCAGCCCCAGGTCCCAAATTCCTCTGCTGCTTCCCAAGCTGCTCTCCCCCGTTCTGAGGTAACTCATTAATGTATGTGCTACAGCCTATGCACAAATAGGTCATTTTTTTCTACTCTAGAGCTTTTGAAAGGAATAAGAAGTCTCTCTCTGGGCAGCTGGTGCTCGAACAAAGCTGTTTGTTAGTCCCCACAAGTGTTGTGTGACTCCCTGAGCCCTCGGAGCAGATTTACTTCATTTATTGTCCCTGGGCCACGGTGTGGTTTTGGCACCGGGGAGATGGAAAGCTGATGCCAAAACTCAAAGTTCCAAAAATCAAAGTTCCAAAAATCAAAGTTCCCGAAAGCCGCCTTGCTGAAGGCGCTGCAGGATGAACAGACCTCTTGGAGCAAAGGAGACAACCCCAAATTTAACCCAAAGCACAAACAAAGCAAGAGCCAGCGGTGCAGGGGGGAGCAGAGTTGAAAGGAGAAACACATGGAAATGATGCAGATCCTGGAGAACTCCGAACTCTTGCCATGGCATTTCGGGATAAAGGTTCAAGAACAAATTCTGCCGCAGGGAAACTCCTAATTGCTACCAAAGGAAGGCTGGAGATATTTCTTGGAGAAGGATAAACGGGAATGAGACCTGGCTTCAGGGAGTTTCATGCTGCAAATCCCCCATCAGTGAACAGATCCCAGCATGGGCAGGTCTGTTTAACCCTGCACTGGGTTTTGATCAATAAAATGGGAACAGAGACCAGTTTTGGGAATGATCCTGCAGATGAAAAGTCACTTACGGTTAGGAACACGTCCTCAAAGGCTTTGCCAGCTCCAACCTGTGCTTGCACAGCAAAACGTTGCCACAAGGCAGCAAGAAAACCCTGAACTATTCCCTAATTCCTTGGTTTTTCAGCAAGGAACACGAATGCCACGTGCACCCGTGCCCCTCTCCCGTGTGCCCCTGAGGAAACCACAGCACAGACTGGCAGGAAAGCTCCAAAATCAGATTTCAAAAAGGCAAGACACCCATCAGCAGCACTATTCCCTGACCACGCTACAGTTTTCTTAGTTCAATAACTAAATTTCCTTAATAAATGCCCTCCACACTGCAAAAAACTTGGATGGAAATGCACATGCCTGCCTAGGTACCTTTATATTCCTCAAAATTCAGCTGGGGACTGAGAAATTTCAATCTCGCCTGAAGAAAGCGCAACCCACTGCCCGGCCTGTTATCAATCCTATAATTAGCCATATAATTTCCCTCCCAAAGCCTGGGTCAGGTTGGCTGTGAGGCATTTCCAGACAGTATATCTTCCCATAATGACCATGTGCTGCAGCTTTGGGATGTCTGACATCCTCAGAGGGGGAAGGAATCTCACACAATCCCCTGGGAGAGGGCAGCACGAAGGAGCAGCCTCCTCTCCATCGCCCAAAATGCAGAAATACAGAGATCACCTGGCTGTGGTTTTGTACAGTGAATAAATGCTTTATAAACCCCTCACAAAATTGTATCCTCTCCCACTAAACATCTTTATGAAGGCATTATGTTCCAGTGGAGCAGAACGGATTGAATGGGAAACGAGGAGGAGAAAAGCAGGACATGGTCCTGTATTTAAAGGACTGGGAATTTACAGGATTGGGAATTTGGATGGGGTGACTTTGCAGTCACCAGAGGAACGGAAAATAGGATTGGAGTGGCAAAACTGCAGACCCCAAAATACCAGAGAGGTGATAAAAAGTGCACCAGGAGAGAGATCCGTGTGCCCAGACAGTTCTGTGTGCCCAGGCTGGCCCTGAATCCATCCCACCGTGACTGAACTTCTCTGCACGGCAACGCCTCAGAGACAGAATGTTTACCAGCAAAAACAAACCCCACAAAAGCAGGTTTTGAGCACGGTGTCAGCGCACACACGGCCGGGAATTATCTCCTCTCACAAGTGGTGCTGAAAGCAGCTCAGGGGCGCGTTCAGCACCAGTTGCTGGTGAGAGATAATTGTTCTCCTCACCCAAACCCGCACACCAACGCCCGGCCCGGCCCTGCAGAGCCTCGGCACAAGGGGATTTTACCCTGCCCGAGCACAGTCCTGTGGGAGAGCACAAGAAATCCTATTCCAGCCCCCAGGAAAAAAAGCACGCTGCATTTATCACACGCTGCTCGCTGCGCTGTCGGGAATCAGAGAGCCTCACTAGCCCACAGCTGGCATTTGGGGAATTTTTTGCTCAATTTATTACGGATGGGGCCACATTTTCTGCGGTGGCTATTCAAAACAGCCAAAAAAACCCTCCAGCATGCAGCCAGAGTATCACAGGAGAGATGGTGCAGATCTTTTTGGGGAAGGTGATGGTGAGTGAGGAACCACGTGGAGTAGGGCAGCGGGGACCTGCAGAGGGTCATGGAAGCATGGAATGGCTCGGGTAGGAAGGGAATTTAAAGCCCATCCCGTCCCATGGGCAGGGACACCTTCCACCAGACCAGGATGCTCCGAGCACTGCCCAACCTGGACACTTCCAGGGATCCAGGGGCAGCCGCAGCTCTTCAGGGCACCCAGTGCCAGGGCCTTCCCACCCTCACAGGGAACAATCTCCTCCCAATATCCAAGCCTGAAAGCCACGAGCGGCTACTTACGGACACACAGACAGGCCACCAGCTTGGCAGCCTCGTCGGGCACGGGGCAGGTGGGGAAGATGGGCTTGAGCAGGTACGTGGCGAACACCAGAGCCACGATGTACTGCGAGGAGGGCCGGATGATGAGCAGCTCTATCCAGAGCTTGAGGAAGGCGGGCAGGGAGCCGTACACCTCCAGCATGTAGGCGTAGTCCCCGCCGGACTTGGTGATGGTGGTGCCGAGCTCGGCGTAGCACAGCGCGCCCACGATGGAGAAGGCGCCGCACACGGCCCAGACCACGAGCGACAGCCCCGGCGAGCCGGCCTCCCGCAGCACGCCCGTGGGGGTGACGAAGATGCCGGAGCCGATGATGGTGCCCACGATGATGGCCACGCCGTTCAGCAGGGTGATGTTCCGCTGCAGGGTCACCCCCTCCGCCGAGCCGCAGGGCGACGGCGAGCGCGCACAGCCGTTCTCCTGCGCCCCTTCCAGCATCTTCTCCATCGCCTGCTTCTCCTCCTCCTGCGCCAGCGAGGCGGCCGAGCCGGCGGGGCTCCGCTTCTTCACGGCATTGCCGGGGGAGCTGCCGCCGCTGGCGGACATGGTGGCGGAGCGGCGGAGCAGCGAGCGCGGCCACTCCGCCACCTTGTGCCGCCCCTTTTGTTCCGGCGGCGGTGGGCCGGGCTCCTTTCCGGGGGGAGGAGGAGGAGGAGAGCAGGAGCACGGGGGGATGGTGCAGCGCCCCTGGCAGCCGCTGCGTGCCCGCTCGGCCCCGCTGCTCAGCGGCCCCCTCCGACCGTCCCCGCGCCCCAAAAGGGGACAGAAGGAGCCAGGCGGGCACCCCGCAGCTCTGCCCCAGCCCCCGGACACGGCGCTGCTCGCTGCCCGCAGGGGAGGTGTGTGAGCAGCCCTTCTCCTCCCTGCATGGTTCCGGTAGGGAAGGGCTGTGTGTTCCGTGTGATCCTATAAAGGAGAACGGATCCCTGTGTGTGTCCGCAGATCCTGCCTCTCCCAGCTCCCCCGGCCCCGTCCTGCTGGGCTGTTCCATCCAAATACACAAGCACAGGGCAAGGCCCCGGCGCTGCATCACCTGCACCTCTGCAGAGGCGCTGCAGGAGTCAGCCCCTCCTGTCAGACACCAAAACCCCCAAAAGGGCTTGTCTGCAAAATAAATACTCCACCAATCTCAAATCTGACAGATGGCAAAGTCACCAAAAATGCTTGTTTGCAAAACGAAAATATAATTCAGCAGTCTGGCAGTCGTGCAGGCAAAAAGGGCAGTGCCTGCCTCTCTGAAGGCAGAGGTGCATCCAAGGAGAACCACTTGGATACTGCAATAATGCCCAAGGAGAACCACTGGGATACTGCAATAATGCTCAAGGAGCCAATCCTTCACCAAATTCGGACTCCCCTCTTGCCCTGGTGGGACAGGAGAGGAGCTCAGAGGCTCCAGCCTGGACGCTCTGATTCCAAACATTCCCTCTGAGAGTGGAAGTGGTACCTCTGAGGAGCTGCTTCCCAGCGAGTGCTGTCACACCAGGAGTGGTCCCAAGCTCCAAACCCCAAGGTTGGTGTCTGTCCTCCCAGAGCACCCTCTGGGCACGTTTCAGACAGGCAGGAGGTGCGGTGGGAGATTTTTTCCAAGAGAACTCCAGGGAAACGTGAGATCGACGTTCTGGGGGAAAAGGGCACATTTCAGTTACATTTCATTTCCATCACGAGCACTTCCCGCCATTCCAGGAATCCCAACCGGCCCAGTCCTTGGAGCACTAATCCGAACCTGCCATCTAGTGGCTGCTCAGGGGCCCAAAAATCTGCTGCTGCCCCTATGTAAACATGCAGATTTCGGAAGAGAGCAAAGACAAAAATTACCTTGACACCGAGCACATTCCTCCAGTTTTCAAGGAGAAATGGGATCCCGAAGAGACGGAAAAGACTCTGACAATTAATTAAAAATAAACAACAAAACATTCATCACAGTTTTTCTGTAACCTCAAAAGCCTCTCTCTTTACCTTACCAGTTTACTACTACAGGCAATTTTTGTAACTGCATTTTATTATTTATCCCAGGTAAAATGTTCAAAGGACCATGAAACCAGGAAAAGAAGCAGGTACTTACAACATTTGGGATTATCCCTGTGTCAGCCTCGTTACATCAGGATCCAGCACACAGGATTGGGACTGAAATTAAGTATTTGCTTCAGGTGTTTTTGGATGAATGCTGAAACTCAGTTAGGTATTGGGGGACTAAAAGCATTCATCAAGGGATTTACTTCTCCAGTGCGCCAGGCCAAGCTCCTCAAGGCCAATAATGACCCAGAACCAGGATCTCCTGAGTTGGAAGGGACCCACAGGGATCGAGTCCAACTCCTGGCCCCAAGAATCCCACCATGGGCATTTTACACCTGACATTAGCCCACACAGACATTTCCATGAACTCTCACAAGTGTGGGACAGAGTTATCATGTTCTAATTCTTCCAAAAGGGAATTTCTTCACAGACTCACAGCTAAGAACCTGGAAATCCCAGGCTCCAGAGGCAGTGGAGCAGCAGCCACTGAACTGCCCTTTCCCAAGCCAACCACGTACTTGCCTCTCTCGCAAATTAATCCACGGGAGTTAATTCTGCAACTGTTTTTCCATTTGTACTCCTGAGAAAACACCAGCCTGGCATTGGGGTGTGTTCCCAGAGTGCTTGATATCTTCAAAGCACTTCCCAAATGCCGAGTGTTGTTATCAGCCTGGCCACGAACATTACCTCTCCTCAGGCCCCCAAGTTATTCCACAGGATCTTTGAAGACTATTTGATTATCCAATCAGTTCTCCATGTGCTAACACTCAGGCAACTCGGAGCTTGGCACATCAAAAAGGAGGAGGGAAGGAATGATTTGTCAGGAGGACAAACAATGAGCAGGAGCAGGAGCAAATTGGCCATTTGTGAGGAGTGAAGGGGATGTTTTTAACCAGTTCTTTGGAAAAGCTGCCTTGATCCAGCCACCCTGCTGGCAGCAAATCCCCCATTTCTTCAGCAAACACCTCAGCTGTGCTGATAAAGAGCTCAGGGCTGGTTTTCCTGGGTGAATGGAAGTGGTGGCAGCTTCTAGAACCATTAAATGGTCACAAGAGCAGAGCTTGGCCTCACTCCTTACCCGGGCTACTCTTTCTCCAGAAGAAAATGGGCTGCCTACCCCACTGCACAGGTGGGGAGCCTTCTGTAAACACCATCTACAATTATTTAAGGGGCATTCCTTAACCAGGAATGTTTTTCCTATCAGAAGAAACTTCTTTGGATTAATCCAGCTAAACAAAATCTGTCTGTGTGACAGCTGGACTCCAAGCGTGGCTCAGCTGTGAGACAGAGAAATTAATTCTTATTTCACCTAATTTTCATAAAATCATCAAATGGTTTGGGATGAAGGGACATCAAAGCTCATCCAGTTCCAACCCTGACACTTTCCACTATCCCAGGTCGCTGCAAGCCCTGTCCAACCTGGCCTTGGACACTTCCAGGGATGGGGTACCCACAGCTTCTCTGGGCACCCTGTGCCAGGGCCTCCCCACCCTCACAGGGAAGGATTCCTTCCCAATATCTAACCTGAGCCCACTCTCTTATAATAACTTTTAATTTATATCCGTAATTTATTTAAAGGGTTTTTTTTAGGGTTATTTGATAGCATTTCTGTAGCCACAAGCACCAAGTCACACCACCCGTGGGCTCAAGGCTCAGTTTTGCCGAGGCCATTGACAGGACAGAGGAAGGAGCTCAGCTGACTGGTCCAGTTTAATGGGCAGTGTCCAGTGAAGGAGTTCAGCAAAGATCCTGAAACCCTGGAATCCTGCAGGAGATGGCCTGTGGCATCTGGCTGGATGTGATCAACCATGAGATACCCTTCATCAGCACAGGGCACAGAGAGCTCATTGTGCTTTCATTCTAACACAGTTCAGCAGAGTCTTTCAGAGCTTGGAAGTATCACAGAACATCTGACAGCTGATCAGACTCCACTCCTAATGAACTGGGGCATTCCCAAAGGGAAATTTGAGTATTGTCTTTGACAGGAAATCTGATTTTTTTACTTGAAAAGCTTAATTACACAATGAGATACAGGCACGGGTTTCTCTGTTCCTTTATTGTAGTTGCACACTAATGTAACAGTGTAAAATGCAGCAGCTGAAAGGTTCTATACATCAGGGGAAAACTCAGGGAAAGGGCCTGTATCCCAGGAAAACATAAAGCATTCCCTGTTCCAGGTGTTGTCTGCAGAGACAGTGATTTCAGTCAGTTATGATCAGAACAGACATTAAATACACAATGTAATAAAGGCCACAAAAACGAGATGCACAAAGGAAAAAAAAGCCAAGATGTGCCAGGAAATACAAGTTAAAACATTCCAGATTAAGGCATGAAGGGAGCCTTCCTCCAAAGCAGAATTCCAGTCCTCTAAAACCCTGTGGAGATCAAAGCAAACTCCAATTCTAGAGCTTTCAAAACGCGGGGAGACCCCTCTGTGCTGACAGAAGGCAGCACAAAAGTGGTCAGGAACACCTGAAGAGTGAAAAGTTCTGGAATGCAGGAACAGGGATCAAACATTCCAACACCAGAGGAAGTTGTCCCAGCTATAAAGTCACCAAGGACAAGAGCAGCATTTCAGAGAAAGACTGAAAGGCAGCTGGAAGTCAGGCCAGAACAGACACAGGTCTGTGCTCCAAACCTTCTCCTCCCTTTCCAGGGAGCTGTCCCAGAATTATTCCTGTAAGTCTTTAATTCCTAGGATTTGCTGCCCCACGAATGCCTCCCAGGGCAGTATTTAGTAATAAAGTGACTCTTACACAAGGAAAATACAAATATGTGCTTTGACCCTTTCGTATTGTACCACCCAAAAGAGCCCAAAGATTCCTCTCTAAGTTAATTGTGCAAAATCATCACAAAAATCAGCTCTAACCCAACAATCAAATCATTTTTCCACACAGAACTGAGAGAATAAGGCACAGTGATTCCATCCCATCTCTTGTTTTACACACATGTGCAGGCACACCATTACCTTCCTGAAGTTAACATTCACAAGGTCAATAAAGTCATTGTAAAAGACAAGTTAAAACTGGGATAGAAGGCGATTTTCTTCCTTTTACCACCCAGAGTCACTCCAATTGAAGTGGCCACATTTCAGGGGACAAAGGCACAACTGTTGCAGCATAACAACAGCCTGAGGTAGAGCTACTGAGGAAGGAAAAGCAGGATCTGGGCGCTAAACGAGATTATCTCAAACCCTTAAAATCATCAGGGTCACACTAAAAAGCGTTAAGGTGCTTTGAAACTCAACACTTGGAGTTTCAAAAACAAAAGTGTCAATTGGAAAGGGCTGGATTGAGCATTGCCAAGCCAGGCCATGGCTTCACTCCTGCTGAATCCCACCGGGAATCAAAAAGAAGAAGGAAAGATTCCTTAGAAGACTCCTCGAACACAACCCCTGGAGATCACACAGGGAGTTCACAGACAGAGCTGCTCCTCATCAGAAATCTGGTGCACGAATTTCGTTTGCTAAATACAGCAGAGCATGAAGAGCCAGAGAGAAAGGTGCCTGAGAGAGAATTAGGCTTAGCAGGATGTGAGAGGTAGGTAATCCTTGGGGAAGCTGGACCATAGAGCTCATGGAAAAGGCTCGGAGCTGGCAGCTCACACTGCAGCTCTGCTTGGTCCACACATCAATTCCAACCCCCACTGGACCTCCTTGCCACAAGGTGCAATAAAAACAAACTGGTCCCCACTTGTCCTGAAGCTGGGTAAGTCTTTTTATAGGAAAATAAACTTCAAGGCAAAACTTTGAAGAGAGCACACTGTGAGTTACTGAAATAAAACTCCTTTCTGAGTGCTGAGTTTTGTCCACACTCTCCTAGCACAGGCTTCAGGAATTGGTTTGGGTTTTTTCCCCCCTAATCCCACTGGGAAGGTCAGATGGGATTTATCTAATCTTGCTTTCCTTTGATGTGATCAGTTTCCTGGGAACAATCTGACATTTTCACCTAATTTGCTGCTCTTGCCAGTCTTGAGATACTGGTGAATTCTCTTCTCCTCCCTTCTCCTGATACATTATTACCAAATGAAAACAAAAGCTGCCAAAGCCAAAAGCTTCTACATTTGTTAAAAGGTTTTAGAAAGTCTTCTGGCTCGTGGTGTAGTTACAGTGGGCATTCTGTGGCACCCACATCAAACATGGAATGTGCAGCCAACAGAATGGAAAGAGATCCTGGAAGTCATTTTTGTCCTTCTCCTCTTGTCATCCAAGGAAAAAGGAAGTAAGCTGCCTCTGAGACAAGCTGGTTCCCTTCCAGCTCTCTTCTCAGCCATCAAACAATTCCCCAAAAGGACCTGATCAGTACTCGTATATTTAATTTCTTCCCACTTCCTCCTTCCTAACAATTTTTACCCAGGATTATTAATTCGTGCAAGGCACTGAAAGAGCGTTTGAAGAGGCACAGAACGATTCAGAGAAGGGGCAGGGGACAAGCTCTCCTGTCCTTATTTTTCCTTTAACCATCAAAATATTTCCTCATACTGATCCCTGCCTTAGAGCAAGTCAAATTTGTTACAGGTTAATATTATTTACTTCTTAAAAAAAAGCTAAACTAAAAAAACCCCACAGCTTCTCTAGCGAAGGTCGAGGGGCACTGGCTGTGAAAGGGCTGCAGACAAAGGAGAAATCATCCAGACTGCTGTGCTGTGCGGCTGGACTAAGGGTGCTGGGCCATCTAAGGCTTGACCTGGGCCATCTCAGGCCTGACCTGGGCCATCTCAGGCCTGACCTGGGCCATCTAAGGCCTGACCTGCTCAGCGTGGGGCCGGAGCTCGGGGTCCAGCAGGCGCGGGGGGCGGAAGGACGAGCGCACCGTGCGGTTCATCAGCGGCTGCAGCGGGCGGAAGTTGTCCACCATCCTCTTCTCCTCCTCCCCGTCCGACGTGAACAGCAGCATCCGAAAGGCCTCCAGCTGGGAACCAGAAATGGCCACTGGAGTCAGTTCCCAGGAATTCCCCAGGTAGGGGGTTCGTGGCGAAAGACAAGCGTTTACTCTCAGTAAGGAGAATAAAATCAAAAGTAGCGCTATGTGTGCTTGCTCAGGGATTTTAGCACCAACACCTTGGTCACCTGCTGGTAAAGGTTATCCCATTACCCACACCAGCATGGAAGAATTATCAGTCATCTGCCATCCTTAGGGAAATTACATCCCAAATGTGGCACACCTGAGAGCGCCATTCCCATTCAAATACTTCATCAACCTCCATTTATGCCCTCCCTGCACCCAAAAAAGAAGGAATCCCAAAAAAGCACCAATCCCCAGAGTTGTTCTCTCCCTGGGATTAAAATAAATTGTGCAGCAGGTCCGCTTTTAATGCTCATTCCAATGGTAAGTCACTGCTATGCCATGAAAGAATGAGAGTAAACAGCCAAGAAAAAACTGAGAAAAATTTCAATTTAAAAGAATGCCACACCATGCCTGCAGTTCTCTGTTAGCAACCTCCATTTCACAAAATCTTCCCTTTTTCCCTTCCCTCCACAAAAAAGGCTGCATCATGCTAAGGAGAGCAGAATTATGCAGTATTCCAGTAAGTTCCTAAAACCTCCCAAGTTTGCAAGGGGCAGCTTCCAGAACTGTGTACCACAGATCAAGATAAAACTCTTGAGAATAGTCGGAAAAGTTGAATAAAGCTGGAAAAACATATTGGAGAGGTCTTAGGTCTTTGAGTATCAGCTGCTGTCAGTGTCAGGATTCCTCCCCAAATCCTGAGTTGAAGCAGTGACAGAGCTCTGGGAAAACACCGCGAAATTTTGTGTTTTCACAGAGAACTGCTGGTGAACAACTGGTTCTCTGCAGCTTCCCCTCTGTGGCAGCAAGAGGGGTGATCTGAAAGGAAAATTGAGATTTACCTGATCCTCATCCACCTCTATTGGCTTCTTCTTAATGATCCACGTGACTGATTCGGTGAGGGGAGGAGTGGTCAAAGAGCCGGCGTAGGTCCAGTAATCAGGGCAGGACGGGATCAAACAGGAGGGATCAAAGACATCAAACTCGATCACAGTGTCCTGAACAGCAGGAAAAACCATTTTTAAGGATGGTGTTTTTAGGAGAAAAAAGAAATGACAGAAAGTTGAAAAAGATCTTGACAGTGAGATTAAAAACTGCGTGTGCATGGGAAATGAGGTGTTGGGAATATTAATAATGTAATAATTTTAAACCCCACAAAGTTGTAGAAAATTGGGTTTGAGGTGTAAGGGGCAGCTGCTGAGCAGACGAAATTTAAGTATTTCTGCTGTCCCCACAAACCATGAGGAATTCAGTGCAGGAGAAAAACAAGGAGTGTGAAGGATCAACGGCCTGAGGCTTTGTGGGAGCTGGATGCAACCAGGAAAAAGAGGGAATAAGTGGTGGAATAAGTTCAGGTAGCTGTGCCAGACCCTTAAAAGACTGCAAACAAGAAGTGTTTTACTTTTCACCACCTGATTTTAGGCAGCAGGAAGAGGACTAAAGTTTTATTTAAATCAAATATTCCTGTCTCCAGAATGTTCAATCCCACAAGCAGGATATCAAGACAGAATGTAGGAGCTTCAAAACCCAGGACTTCCCACACAAACATTGCTCCTGGGCGATTTTCAGGATATACTGGCAGATCTTGGCTTAGTTTCTTTTAAATTCACATGCTATCAATTATTATAATGTCATAACAAATGTATATTCAGACTTGCAGAGGTCTTCTGGCACTGAACTGCCGTGTTTGGTGCTTATCTGGCAGAGTTGTCACTGCTCTGATACAAAAACTTGTTTTTATTTGGATTTTAATAACTCCTTCCTGTGAGAAATAGTGGCACAGCGACTTCAGCTGGATGTGAGGAGAAGTTGAAAAGGTAGATGTGGTTTTCTGTGGTTTTTCAGAAGGGAACGGGGAGGAGGAGGAGCTGCTTCTGAGCACTGTCAGAGACTCAGCGCTCCCTCTCCTGGCAGGAGTCTGCCAGGAAAGATCCCGTTCCCCCAGCAGAAAACTCAAGTGTTTGTAAAAGAAGCAATAATCTCCTCCTCAAAGAGCAGACAAAAATCAAAAAGCCTTAATCCCACAGTAAATAAATCCCCACTTCAACCATGTCCTTGTAAGGGAAACAATCTCAAGAGCAGCGTTTCTTCAAGTGGTTTGGAAAGCTTGAAGTATCCAATTCCTCCTGAAAAATCAGCTTCCCCTCCCACTTCCACTGTAAGCAACAATCAGCACCCCGGCTGAAATTTAAGGAAGAAAGCTTTCCTCAGTGTTTTGTTGCTCTCCGGGTGTTCTTGCTGTTGGGTGACAATGGGTGGGACACCTCAGAGCACTGACCTTGTGTCTGACTGCTGGCAGGGCATCCACCAGGGTCTGCAGCCCTTCGTGCCGTGCTCCCAGCTGCAGGGACAGGGAGGGGTTGGACAATCAGTAAGATGATCAATAATCAATCAGTTCTACTTATCAGCCTTAGTATTCTTCTGTAACAGCAATCACAGAATATTTAGGGTTAGAAGGGAGCTCTGGAGATCATCTGGTCCAAGGCAGGGGACCTGGAGCAGGTGACACATCCAGGTGGGTTTGGAATGTCTCCAGACCGGGAGACTCCAGGTCCTCCCTGGGCAGCTGTTTTACCCTCAGCATAAAGTTCTTCGTATTGAGGTGAAACTAGTTTTAGTTTCTGGCCATTGCTCCTCATCCTGTCGCTGGGCACCTCTAAACAGAGCCTGGCACCATCCTCTGACACCCCTTGGAGACATTTGTATGGATTGATGGGATCCCCTCCCAGCCTTCCCTTAATTCCCCTGAATTGGCTTTAACAGAATGCAAATAGAAAGGGCTCATGACAGCTGGCCACAGAGAATGAAATTACCTTTAAGAACACTCCAATAACAGCCAAGCCATTCCCTTCCATCACAGCTTCCTCAAAACTCGGGTACTCCACAGCATTCCAGTGCACCAAATGCAGCTGAAACAGGAACGAGGGAGAGATCAACCCCTGCTCAGAGCACAGGCATCACACCTGCCTTCTGACCTTGGCTGCATTTGCTCCTTGGCAGCGTGAGGCACTGCAGGGAGCCGCCCCAGAAACCACACACCACAGAAATTAGGAACAAAGTGCTGTTGGTAAATAATGGTCCTTCCCTCTCCTTTTTTTTTTTGCCTTAAACAGTAACTAAAGACCCATCCACACCGTTTCCTATGTATAAAAGGAATCCCTTTTATATTCCTTTTTAATCTGTGGGAGTCTGCCTGCAGGAATGCTGGGCAAAGACACGGACAAAGCTCAGTATTTCTGGAGCTAAAGGGCTCTTCCATCTCTTCCCAGGAAGAGCAGAGCACACTGTCCTCCTGAGGAACATCCTTCTGCACATAATGATCTTCCTCTGCACTGCTGACAGCCAATACACTGAAGAGTTTTGTGTGGTAAATAAATACCCCAGCCCAAAAACTTAGTCACTGTCTTCCTGTTAATGAAGATCTTCCCAAGCTGGCAGCACCACTACGAACACACCAACAGGAGATAAACATCTCCTTAAAAATAACCCATCATCACTTGACAAATTCTCCTCCTTTGGCAAGGAACTGTGGTCAAAGCTGTCACACTTTCACATTTTCCCCCACTGACTCCATCCATTTTACTGACGTTTTCTTCCTTAGCAGTTGCTTAAGCATCAAAGTTCTGCTATTTTAGTAACTGTTCAAGAGTTGCAAACAGAAAATAAAGTGATGTTTTTTTAGAGTACTTAGTATATGCTTTGTTTCTCTGAAAGATTTAGTAACAATAAACAAAGTGATTTTTAACTTTCAGTAACAGGGCCAATGCCCAATTTTCAGGCTGTTCTTCTCCAGAAAACACAGTGAATTTTTATGGAATAAAACAGCAGATGTGCTGCAGCACCTACCACGTCTGATCCTGAAAAATAAACTGCAATTCTTCAGTTTGGGAGTTTTCACAGACACCCCTGAGACAAGTATTTGCATTGTTCAGCATTTCATCTCATACCTCTGCTGGGTAGAATTTACTGTCAACTGTGTGCTCTGAGCCCCAGTCGTTTATAGCTCCCCAGTGGAAGTGGAACTGCTTCAGCCTGTACTGGTTTTCCAAGGGCCCTCCAACGATGACTAGAAAACAAAACAAGACACACATGTTGATAAATGAGAGTTAGAATTGGCCAGACAAGTGAATCCTTGGAAAAAACTTGCCCAGGAAAAAGGATCAGGTGGACCAACTCAAGCAGTGCCCTACACTTTGCCATGACCAAGTTATTCAAGGAAACACATTCCTGGTTTTGCCTGCATCAAACTGGAGGTGAGCTGAAGAGTCCCCTCATCCATCTCCCCTCAAGGGAATGTTTTCCCAGTTGACACCAAGTTTGGCACAGTCCCAGTGATGAGTTTCACACTCTCACCCCTCTGTCAGAGCAGGAGGGTGAGAGGACTGCCTGGCCAGGAGACACTTGGCAGGTGACACAGCAGGGACACATCTATTAAATGTATTAAATGTATTACATGACATCCCTACAAGCCTCAGGATCTGTGAAAAATACTGACACTTCTCATGACAAGACTTCAAAAAGCAAATTTTGCCAGGCAAATCAGTATATTGAGTCAAATGTTCAACTCTCCTCCAAGCTACAAAAATCCAAACACCTTACTCTGCTTCAATGCAGCTTTCAGACGGCACAAGCAAGGGTCAGCCAGCAAAATATGTTTTATTGTGCCCACAAGATGTGCATGAAGTATTTGAACATCCAGTCTGCCTCTGGGCAAGTTTCTGAGTTTCTGGAAGCTTTAATGCCCTTTTCATCAATGAGTAAAGGTAAACCTTCACTCTGTTCTGATTTCAGAAGGCCTCCCATCCTTTTGCAAACACAGTGAATGAAGAAGTCCATGCCCAGCCTTCTGCTTCCCCTCATTCCCTCCTACCTGGACCAAAAACATCCTGCAAAGTCATCTTGCTAATTATTGCATCAGAGCATCTGGTAAATGAGAAACCACAGTTACTTCCCAAGGGCTAATACCACTTATGGAACCAGAGAATCATTTAGGTTGGAAAAGAGCTTTAAGATCCTCGAGTCCCACTGTGCATCCAGCACTAAACCATCAGCATCTGCCGATTTTTACTGAACTGCAGGACATGGTGAAGTTTCACAGCAAGCCATGGTACAAAGCACCTAATCCTAGCACTGCTTTTGAAATTAAGTTAATGACTTTCTTGCTAAGGAGAAAACAATGAGAGGAATTAAGAGATTTTCTTGTATTATTTTTTCCTCCTGAAAGCCAGCCAGCAGGTTTGAAATTCTAACCAGACAGGCCTGGCTATGATAAAGGAATAAATTAAAACAAGCTGTGCAAAGTGACACTGAATTCACTTCATCCCCTGCTGCTGAGCTCTGGGCATGAATGCAATACTGACCATCACGGGAAAAATCACAATGCCCCACCCCTGGAAGTGCCCAAGGCCAGGCTGGACAGGGCTTGGAGCAACCTGGGATAGTGGAAGGTGTCCCTGCCCATGGCAGTAGGTGGAATGGGGTGAGCTTTAAGGTCCCTTCCCACCAAAACCCTCCTGGGATTCTGTGATGGAGAAGGGGTGGGATGAAGATGTGGCTCACACAGCCAAGCCTTTCAGAACTGAAGTTTCTGTGCTCTAACACGATCCACTCCTGAGTATGTGATGATGCCAACCCACAAGTGTCTATAAATTTGTGTAATAACGACATCCACTTAAACATTTGCCTCACAATTAACTTTAGGCACAGACACTCACATGGAGAGACCCAGGTTCCTGTAGTGGCCACCAGAAAGTGACAGGAAACAAACAGGAACTTCAGCCCCTTTAGAAGCATTTCCTCTCAATATAAAATCTTTAAAATTTCGAAGCAAAATGAAAGTTTAAGGGGCTCTAACAGCAAGAATCACATCAGGTGTTTATTGCAGCCCTGGCTCTGTGTCAGTCTCGTTTCTGATGGCACCACACACAGACAGACCACGTGCTGTACATACCTTCCCCTCACCCTCTTTGTCCTCCTCCTCCTCTCCTCCTGCTCTACCTTCAGCTTTAGCCCAAGTCTTGCAAACCCCATCTCAGGATTCAGGCATTTTTGTCTATCCTGGGTGTCTTTCTCATCTTCTGTTTCAACTGTGGTGCTTTTCTTTGTTCCCAAGCTTTCTTCTCTGGATTTCTATGATTGTTAGAGAGATGCTGGCAGGGAGAAAAACCAGAAATAGCAAGAGTAAAGAGAGAAAGGTGGAGGAGAGAGGCAGACACCTGAAAATCGGGGGGGTTATACAGCAACACCTCACTATCTGTTGTTTCTCTGTCATTTTGGAGCCCTGTCACTGATTGTTTGATGCCATCCTATCCCTTCATGGACTTTAATTCATTTGAGGAAGATGAGGATGATGGAAAGGCAGCAAATGCTAACGGGGAAGATTTACCTCGAGGAAAGTCTTACAGACAAAGCAGGTAAGATCGTGCACAGGTGAGCACCTGAGTCCTGGTGATTCCAGCCTACCCTGCCCCTGTGCAGTTAATTATTGCATATTTCTGAACCCCTGACAGGCAATTCCCCTCTGTTACATCAATTCTTGCAGAAAAAAATCCAACTTTGTTATCCACTGAACACTTTTCAGGATCTTATCCTCAACAGATAGTGGGGTGTGGCTTATAAAGCAAGAGGCTGCTAAATTAAAAGCAAAGCCAACCTAAAGTTAGTAAATTAAAATCACTGATGAGGTAACAAGTGATGTCTCTCCCCTAACCCAGCCTCACTTAAAAAAACAAACAGAAATGGATGTTCCCTCTTGGGAATGGATATTCCAAGTGAACAGCTAGAAACAAGAAAAACAAAACAAGCCCCAAATGTCACACAAGCTTCCTGCATTCCAGCACTTCCATTTCTGCTGCACTGTTTTATCAGCCTCTTTCTGAACATCAACCAAAAATATTGGTCTTGTGAAGACAAAGTGTTTGTTTGTGTGCTGGAGGCTCCCTTCCCAAGGGCATTGCAAAATCCCCCAGGAAGCTGGAGGATCTCTGATGGTGAGCAGCCACCTTAAACGTAAAATGACTCCAATCCAACAGGTTCAAACTTGCTCAGGGTCCCTCAGTTTTTCCCTTCAGGGCAAGCTGGGCAATCGTGTGCTTCACAACAGCCCTGACCAATTGCTACCAGCTCAGCTGCCCTTATGAAATATCTTTATATTCTGCAATATCCTTTGGTAAAGTCAGCTTTTAGCAGGAACAATGAACAGAAAATCTGGAATTTGGGTGCAGTATCTTGATTTTAAGTCAATTTTCCTACTCTATTGAGCAGTTGAAAAGGCTGAGCTGCTCAGGTCAGAGGCTTGTTCACATGGAATTGCTGGAATGCAGGGTTGGATTTTCCATGCACTCCTGTTTCCCCTAAAACAACAGCGACACACACACATACACACCTGCTCCTGAGGGCAGAGCTCAGTGTTATTTCATTCCCTAAAACCCCACAGAGATAACCATGTGTGCCTTCCAACTGCAACTCATTTAGCTGCTGATTATTTCAAGTGCATTAAATATCTCTATTAACACCACAAAAGATAAGTGGCAGATTACTTCAATAAAGAGCAGTGATGGAATCAGGTTTCAAATTGAGTAGGTACACATATAAATGACTGAAGATTGACTCACGTGGGCAAAGCTTATTACAAAACCTACAAGACAGGGCACCGAGGCTTGAGAAATGAGTTTCAACATACAGCAGGGGATTTGGGCACGGTGTCCATGGTAATAAAAACACTGTAAATGTGAAGTCTTTGGAGAATTTCTTCATTATGATTCCCACCACTGTAAACCAATGTTTAACTCCAGCATTTTTTAACTGTACATTCATTTTCAACCTGAGGTCTTACATCACACAAGTATTTCTCCTCTCTAAGCATTAATGAGACATTAAATACATTTTTTTTTTCCCCTGAGTTTTGCTTACTTGATCTGTCAGTAGAATCATCAAACTCCACCAGGAAGGAGTAGCCATTGTTCCAGATGTGAAGACAGGTGGTTGGGTCGTAGCTGATTTTCAGAGGCTTCAGGAAGGGATCGTAAACACTGTCCCTCCACTGGATGTTGATGGGAGACTGCCGGGTGCCTCCGGGAATCGTCAGCGGGCTCTGCCACAGCGGATGCACTGGAAGATGAGGAGGAGAGTCAGGCTCTGAGGCAGGATACAGAACTTTCTGGCAAGGGAAGATGCTGTGTCACCAAAGGCTAATTCGAGTCAGCTGGTGCCCAGGAAAGTAAAAGAAAAATAAAACATTCCAGTGGCATGACTCAAAGCCACACAGGGAAGCGCAGTAATTTGACTTAGAACCATGTTAGTACCTTTCTGCCTTTGCAAAACGCTCTTCAAAGAAACTGTCCCCCTATTTCCCAGGAAAAGAGAATGTTTTCCTGTTATTACATAAATTGCCGGATTTTAAGGCGGCTTTGTTTTACAGCTTTCTTTACACACCAGTACCATCAGCTGAGCTGGGAGCGCTCCAGACATGGGATAATTCCCACTGGGAAGCAAAACGTTCTCTAGAAGGCAACACAAGCACAGGGGTTACCCCACAAAGGAAGGTTTAGAGCTCCTGCAGCAGCCACACCAATCCTGACCAAAACTGCTTCGTGCAGATGCGTCCTGCTGATCCCACACCTGTAAAACCCAAACCCAGCAATTTTGGGGGCAGCTTGGGCCCCTCAAACTGGTGCAAGCAGGGTAGGTACATGAATAGTTTCCACAGGAGTTTATTTTTCTTAAAACCAGAACTGACACCTGTGCGGACCTGATCACCTGGTGACCCACACCCAGGTTTTGGTGCCCTGTCCCTCTGCTGAACCCCAAATTGTGATGTTTGAAGCATCATCTCACAGACTGCTTCACTAGATGTGACCGCTCAGGGTCTTTTACAACGAGGAACTAAAAATTAAACCTTCAAACCACTCACAGGGGAGGTGGCTGAACAACTTTCCCCCCGTTTTCCCTCAGCGAGGAGCAGACTTTACGGAGCTCCATAAGGTCAACTCAGGCAAAGGCGGTGCAAAAACACTCCCTATATTTAAAACACGGTCACTTCCTGATGTTTCAGCCGAGGACAAAGGCAGGCTGAGCTCGGCGTCCCTGCGGCTCCCACACAAAGTTTGGCAGCGCGGGGGGCTGGAAGCGACGGCGGGACAGGGGCAGGGCGAGGAGAGGGAGCTGAGGGAGAGCGGCACTCACGGGCGTCTCGCAGGCGGTAGGAGCAGCAGGCGCCGAGGCTGCACCGGCGGCTGCCCCGCC